>CM029601.1:13920592-14520592 GCA_017311375.1 Mytilus coruscus
AAGTACTTTCAAATAAACATATATTTGAAGGAATTTTGGCTAATTTTATTCAATTATGCAAATTAGCTTGTTACTCAAAATAGACACAATTCAGAGAAGTCTAAAATATATTTTCTGGTTTCCATTGAACCTAAGATATGAAAAAACTTTATTAGCTGAAAAAGTTTTAACCACCCTCCTGGACGATTTTTCAAATTTTGCATGGTTTTCTGTGAGACAAGCTCTTAACACATATCCGTTCTCATAGGTTTTTCCAAAATATAGCTTGCTGTCACTTTTTGAATGTTTTAAGTTTGTTTTTTTAATTAAAGCCATTTTGTATAGATATAAGATTATCCGGTATCGAAATTGACTACAAGACCAGCGATACCTATGGAGATTCCAACCCTGATCGCTAGTACCTATAGGTCAATTTACTAACAGTCAAGTATTGCCTGTTTTGTGATCTTACGCAGCCACACTCTTGCTAGGTTTGTGTCTGGATGTATTCCGTCATCGTACAATTTAAAGTTATACTGATCAGATGCTAGACGTTTGGGGTCTGGTTTTTTCTTGTTTTTCTTTATGATAAATATCTGAGGCAAAATTTGGTGTAATTGATCCAAGTGTCCTGTTGAGGTTGCCTATATGCTCATTGATTTCTGAATATTGTTTTAGAAGTTTAATGTCTTGTTCTAAGAATTGCTTAAGCTCTGGATGTTTTTTGTATTTATTCCATGCATATGTAGAGGATGGTGGGAGTTGCAAGAAGGTGAGTTTACAGCCTGGGTAGTTTCTAAAAAGTTCAGTGATATGCTGATAATTATCAGTAAGTGTTTTGATTGTGTCTTGTTCCTCAGACCTCAATGATATGTATTTTCCGTCATAGGATGTAAGGTCACACGTCCCTAACCATATATATATAGAGAGATATGTTGTCAAGCTGTCCAATCTTGGAGTCTAAATTGCTATGTAACCATTCAAGTACTTGTGTTGAGGTACGTCCAGACTTGAACCACCACTTGATCGTGTTTTCTGTGGGGAGAGTACAATGTTTGCTGACCCAATATCCCTTACTGTCAATAAGAACAACCGGAGTTAATAGGCGTTGACCAGGAGGTGGTACAATAGGTTCACGCAAGAACTTCAGTAGTTTATATAATGTCATGAGTTGTATTATGCAATCAAAAGTTATTATACAGGTTATATACACAAGCGTTCAAGAGTATACACAGGTAAGGCAATGCTATCTACGGGTTATATAAGCAGACTGGATATATGTACAAGGCAGACGGTACAAATTATATACACAAAGCTCTATGGACTGCTAAAAGTCACGGTTATATATAAAACAGTGTCGTTTACTTTTTTAAGACGTAAAAGTTACTGCAGACTATATATTTACAACATTAATGAATTGATAAAAGTGTTTTATTCGGTAAAACAATAAAACAAGATTTTCACCTCCTGAATAACGTAGAAAGTTCCAATGTAATTAATAAAAATTTGGATACTATTAAAACTCTAATTCAGATAGATGATTATTGATGGGTGCATACGGACTATCTGAAAATTTTAAGAAATGGCCGCCATGACATGCGGTTTATGGATTGGCTCACTACTGTCGGATTGTTTTAGTGTTTATAAATCAGATAAAACGCATAAAAAGTTTATAAATGTATTCCGCCAGTGTTAGATGTAATAATGGGATGTATTTGCAATGTTCCTGTCACAATATATCTTCTATAATATCAAGTTCAAAGAAAATTTTCCTCTCCCAAATTCAAACCACCACCATTTATTCGAGCATGCGCACAAATCATGAAGAAGTGAAGAAGGTTGTTTTTAATTCTAAAGACGGACAATTGCCAGGCATTGACCTTTTGCATAATTAAGTTTTGAAGAATAATGAAGTTACATCTGTGTTACACAAGCTTTTTCAATTATGTTTCGAAACTGGGAAAGTACCTTCAATATTGTGAAAAGCTATTATTCATCCGATTCCAAAAAAAAAAAGAGGAACACAATTAGATGAAAGAATTCCATTAAACTACCGTGGTATAAGTCTGATTTCTGTAGTAGCCAAGTGTTATAGTTCGATTTTAAACAACAGATTGCAAAAATATTTGGAAGAGAATGATTTTATTGTTGACGAACAGAACGGATTTCGAAAAGATGGATCATGTTTGGACCATGTGTTCACATTAAACAGTGTGATTCAAAATCAGAAGTCCACATTTGTAACTTTCGTTGATTTGCAGAAAGCTTTTGACTTTGTCGATCGCAACTTACTACAGTATAAACTTTTGTGCGTATTAACGGATTCCAAACGAACTGGTTCCCTTGTGTAAATGGTGTCAGACAGGGAGACAACCTTTCACCTACGCTGTTTTCGATCTTCATTAATGACTTAGCTGTTGAGATTAAAAATTTGAACAGAGGTATTCCAGTAAAAACGAAAAAATCAGTATATTCATAATTGTTATACGCCGCTGATACTACTTTATTGACTGAAAACGAACGCGATATGCAAGTTGTTCTTGACGTACTTAATAAATGGTGCGAGAAATGGAGACTGAATGTAAATAGTGCAAAATCTAGTATTATGCATTTCCGGAAAAGTCGAATTCCACGGACAAGTTCAACATTCAAAATTGGAAATGAACAGCTACAAATCGTTGAACAATACAAGTACCTGGGCGTAATCTTTAGCAAAAAACTTAAGTAAACTGTTGCAGCGGATGCATTTACCAAAGCCGGTGAGAAAGCACTTGGTGCTGCTATTTCTAAAGTACTTTTATACAAAGAAATTGGATTAAAAACCTTTGAAACTGTGTAACTTCTGTATCACCCCTGTTTTAGATTATTGTTCTGGTGTTTGGGGCTACAACACTTTTCATGACATTGATATGATACAAAATAGAGCAGTGCGTTATTTCTGTGGTTTACTTAGGTTTGCACCAACTATAGCCTTGAACAGCGAAGTTGGCTGGTTAACACCAACGCAGAGACATTGGTTGAATATGGTACGCATATGGAACCGTCTCATTCTTATGGACGACGGGAGGCTCATGAAAAAAGTTTCTGAGTGGGAATATAAGTCTAATGAATTATGGTGCACACAAGTTATGGACGTTTTTTATAAACTTGGAATAAGTAACCTCTATGAAACCCAACAAACAGTGAACATACAAGAAGATTAAGAAAAACTTTTATGTTATACTAAGAGTGAATGGAAAGACAACGCCGCTTTAGCACCGAAATTAAGAACGTTTGTGACCTTCAAAGAAAATTACGAACTTGAACAGTATATGACGTCAAATCTGTCTAAACAAGAACGATCGGCTCTTGCCCAATTGAGATGTGGGATTCTTCCAATACGCATTGAGACTGGAAGGTTCCGTAACGAGGCGCTACCGGACCGAATATGTGCATTGTGTGAAAAACATGAGGTCGAAGACGAAAAACATTTTCTATTAAACTGTCTATGCTATGATAAACTTAGACACAAATATCTACCTACGGCCGCATTAGACAATTTTAGTGACGATATCGAAAGACTTATTTATTTACTGAAACACTATCAAATTCCAACTGCAAAATTTGTAAATTCAGCATTCATTCATAGAAAAAAAAAACAACTTTACGTCTAATTCTATTTTTCTATTTTGTAAACTTTTACGTTTTTCGAATATGATATAATATTGTTAAAGTGACATATAGGTCCAATGGGCCGGTGTAAATAACAAATTGCTATGTATATACTTGTGTAAATGTATGCAATGATACACATGTCACTATAATAAATAATTACTTACTTACTTACCTACTAATTTCCAATATATCTTAATACTGCTAGTGCTATGTTATGGTAAAATGTTTAAGAACAGAAAATTATCATTAAATTGAAAAGAATTAAATTTGATCAACATAGTAATATGTTTTGTAACTTATTAGGAATATATAGTATTCTCTTATGCTAAATTACAGTTACGAACTAGAAAAAGTAAATTTTAAGCCCAAGAATACCTTCTTTCTTCTTCACATTTTCTTTGAAAAATCCAGAAGTTTTAAATGTTGCTCTTGAAAAAAAATAACATGGACAACCTAAAACACTGAATTGTAAGTGAATTACAAGGAAATTGTGCTTCGTTTGTGCTCAAAATATGTGTAGTATTCAGAATAAGATAAAAGTCATAAATAAAACTATTATACAGTTAAGCAAAAGAAGCAGTGAATCGATCTTATTGCATGTGACATCACTCGAAAAAACCTGATCTACACCAGAAAAAAGTGGACCGATTCACTCGAAAAAACACGATCCCAGCCGGACACTATACCTACCATGATCTATTTCAATGCAAAAAAAAAAATCATGTTCTGTTATTTGCAAAAGATATAAATTAAAGCCTGAATGCCACATTGATAACTTTTGAAAGACCTATTCCAGTTACACTACAACAGTTACAACTGAACAGGTGAAATGATGGGACAGCATCAAGGTAAATTCTAAATGCATGAGTGATCACATATTCATCAACTCTTACAATACTAACTGGTCAATTTAAATGTCCCAACTGTATTGTCAATTTTACAATCTGGTTGAACAATAGGTAAAGATAAACAGCTATACCTATAATCAAGTCACAGTAAAAAGATTTTATCATTGTTAATCAATAAAACATATACAACAAATACGCAGTACGGAGTTATTATAAAAGTATAATTTAACTAAGGTAAGGTTCTATAATGCAAACTATATATAACAAAATACTACTTCAGTTTTCCAAGATTTACATAATGTGAAAAAGATCAAAACAAAACATCCATTGCTTAATCGCTTCCTTAAATAGGAAATGGAGGTGTAACATAATTTAAAAAAAAAAACTCTTTTGAAAGTAAATAAATACACTTATGTGCAGCTTAAGTGACTTTATGGTACAATGAAAGATTGTAAATTTTAATTGTATTTTTAAAAGTCTGTTGATATCATGCTTTGTAAAATTTAGAAATATGTAGAAAATAGTTTTGTACAGTACATAGGTGTATATCTGACATGAAAATTTTAGGAATTTTGTAATTGATATGGGGGCGCTACTTCAAGCACATGTTTCAATATGCAGCCTCTTTTTCAAATAGCTGCTGAAGGAAGAACGTACAGAAATTTGGTGACACTCAATTTCATAATTTTTTTAATCTAGGCATGCCCTTAAACACACTTATACTAGGTCATTCCATTTGCCATCGGCTTCACAACTACCTAAAATCAAGAAACGATCTTAGACACCAATTAGACTTCAATTTGGCAAAAACTTCAACTGTGGAGTGGCATGGCGTAGGAGGAAGAACTATTCATAAAATGATAAAGTTCGACATTGGCATAGTTAAACTTAAAAAACCCGAATGTGTTATTCTCCTAGCTGGTGGTAACGATGTTGTAGAGGACACGTCTATAAAGTGGTATATAAATTGATTAGTTTCTGCTCGCTCCTGACAAATACGTATGGCGTTTGACGAGTAGTAATATGTGCCATCATGCCACGCTTCCCAAGGGATAATTTCAGATTTAAGAAAGTGGATACAATCGGGACAATACAAGTGTCCGAGATAAAGAATACAAGAATATGTATTTCGAAAATGCACAAGAAATAAATAAAATGATAAAAAACGAGGTTGAAAAATCATCGAAATTTATCTTTTGGGATCATAACAAAAGATTTTCCTTTGACACCACAAACAAAAATTCATGCAAAGATAAATTTATTTCCGATGGAGTACATCTAAATACGAAAGGTCAATACCACTTATATAAGTCAATACGAGTTATCAATGCCTGCAAAGAGATTAAATTAGAAAACGGAAATTAACACGTATCCGAACCGTACTCGTAAATTTTGTAATCTTTGAAAAACTTCCAGTGGATAATCGCAACAGAATGAAATTCAAAATTATGATGCATAATCATGGTTCAAGTAGTAGTTACGATAAATAAATACTAATTAACAACAAAAATTTACATATCAATCCCTTATGTACAGTTTTTCGATTGATATCATATTACATATCACATTATTATCACACTTGACTTTTATACTAATGTATGCCATGTAGACATTTGTATGTTTGAACTTTTGTTTATGCCTTGCTATGATGAGGGCCTCGGGGAAGTTAAGTTATTTAGCCAACTGTGTAACCCTCTTAAAATAAAGTATTGTTGTTGCTAAAAGTAAATATTTGGTCACCGAAAGGTAAAATTTTATACGGCCGAAACTTGCAATATTTCAGATAATAATGGACACAAACAAACAATTTTAATGGTTTAGGATCGTCCAGATTAAATTATTTAAACAAAGTTAACATGAGTTATCAAACTTGAATCCAAAGAAAACAAATAGACAAATTCAATAAAAAACAAAATAGTCCTAATAAAACATGATAATGATTGAAAGTATTGTATTAAGTTTGCATTAGTATATTTCAGACAATGCCTCCAAAAAGAAAATCCTCATATGGAGTGGCAGGTGCCATTTAGAAAATGAAGAATGCCGCCCAGAGGAAGAAAATATCAACGGCTAAACCAAGTAGGCCTTCCACCCCTACTAATTATACAGCAGTTATGTCTCCAGATGTCATGGAGGACCTGACCAACAGGGTCACAGAAAGGGTCGCTAGCCGCATGGAAAGGAGGATGGAGGAAATATTCGACAAGATTACTTCCAAAGGAAATAATGGCAATTCAGATGTTCAGGAGGCTGAGGTCCAACATCATGTGGACACTCTGAACAAAAACATTCAAGGTACATGTAATGGAGATCAAAACCACGACAATAACAATGTGGTTGTCAGCCCAGAGGTTCTGGCTGAACAACCAACAGTTGATAAACAAATTGTTGGAGGGCAATCATCATTTGTCAGTTGCTCTCTCAAAACAGGGGGCAACATCCCGGATAAGATAAAACAACAGATATGGGCGGGAAGATACATTGACTTCCATTCCCTCTTTGATAATGACGAGACCAAATATAGATTACAACTTGTTCAAGGGGCTGACACCCCCGAATTGTCAATTACAGAAGACCGAAACAATAGAACATTAACCCTTAACCAATGGCTATCAGCCTGGAATAAATTTACGGCGATAATTTGTACAAAAAACCCTGAATTAGGGTTTGTCATTTCCCACCATATGAAAATTATCCTGGAAATGTCAAGAGAAGGGGGGAGCTGGCAATATTATGATATTGAATTCAGGAAACTATTAGAAAGAGGAGAAGCACAATGGGGGTGTACACACCTAGAGCTATATCTCAGAGCAAAATTGCAAGTAAATGTTAAATCTGGGAATGACAACAACCAAAGTGGTAATACTCGCTGGCCAATTGGAGTATGCTTTTCATTTCATAAGGGTTTAGGTTGTAAGTTTGGTGAAAAATGCAAGTTTCAACACAGATGTTTCAATTGTGGTTTCAACCCCTCATTCTCAACATGCAAAAAACCAGTTCGACTTCCTTATAAGTTCACACAAACCAGAAATAACTCAAAAAAGATACAAGGCGGGAATAACCAGCCCTTTCGAGGTGAAAAAAGAATACCCTCCCTATCTAGTAACAGAGACGACACCTCTTCCCCAAGGATAGAAAAAACTGTCCCCACCAGAAAATGATGTTAACTATAATTCTAATAGCAATACACCAGTTAAGGTTGACAGGCTTGGATATTGGTTAAAAGGATATAATACTAAAATGTACAATTACTTAGTTAAGGGGTTCAAATATGGGTTCGATGTGGGATTCAGAGGTTCTGTTCATCATAATACAGTTGATAATTTATTATCAGCAAAGAGTAAACCCGATATTGTTAGACAAAAAATTCAAATTGAAATTAGTGTAAATAGATTTGTTGGCCCTTTCGATTCAAAACCTTTTACAGAAATGCAATTATCCCCTCTTGGACTAGCAGAAAAGAAACTGCCTGGGACATATAGAATGATCCACCACTTATCTTTCCCTGAAAGGTTATCAATCAATGACAACATACCACAAGACAAATGCAGCGTACAGTATGCTTCCATTCAAGGTGCAATAGAACTGATTAAGACCACAGGAAAAGCAAGTTTTTGTGCAAAAACCGACATATCCAGTGCATTTAGAATTATAAAGTTTAACATAAAAGAATCACAATATAAACTGTTTGGCTTCATGTGGGAGGGGAAATACTATTACGATAAAAATCTGCAAATGGGTTGTAGTTCTAGTTGTCAAAATTTTGAGAATTTTAGCACAGCACTTGAACGGATCGCAAAAAACAAAGTACTTATTCCAAACATCGTGCATATTTTAGATGATTTTATGATAGTCGACAAAACTGAAGATGGGCGTAAGAAAAAATTAGAACGTTTTCTTGCAATTTGTAAAGATATGGGTATACCAATTTCAAAGGAAAAAAACATTCCAGCCATCCCAGGTCATGAGTTTTGTTGGTTACGAAATAGACACTAGGTTGATGGAAGTTAGACTTCCCATCGATAAGCTTGCAAAATGTCACAATCTTATAACCGTAGTGTTACAAAAGTAAAAAAAAATTACTTTGAGGGAACTTCAATCTATCATTGGTACACTCAACTTTGCTTGCGCAGTTGTCATACCAGGAAGGGCATTCCTGAGAAGACTAATAGACTTAACAATTGGGGTCAAAAAATCTTTTCATAGAATACGTATGACAAAATCAGTTAGGCAAGATCTAAATACATGGCAAAATTTTTTGAAGAATTTTAATGGGAAGTCATTGATTTTATCAGAACGTTAGTTAACATCTGATCAGCTACATTTGTTTACAGATGCCTCTGGTACATACGGTTATGGTGCTTTGTTCGGTTCACAGTGGTTCTTAGGCAAATGGGACACAAAATGGCAAAAACAAAATATTGCCTTTTTTTAGCTATATCCCATAGTCTTGGCAGTTGAAATATGGGGCCACCAATTCGAAAACCAGTGCATAAATTTTCATACAGACAATATAGCTTTAGTGTCTGTAATTAATAAACAAACACCTAAAGATGCGTTAATTATGTTCCTAATAAGGAGACTAGTTCTACACTGCTTAAGAAACAATGTGAACTTTAAGGCAAACACATATATGGTTCAAAAATATATTGGCAGATGCACTTTCTCGTCAACAGGTACAGACATTTCATCGATTAGCACCATGGGCAGACACTGTTCCCAAACCAGTTCCCAATCTACCAGATTTACCAAGCTACAGAAACCCTTAAATCAAATTTTTAACAACATCTTATCTGTTTCATCACAAAAAACTTATAGAAGAGCACTTATCCACTAAAGGAGTTTTGCTGAAGAATATGGCATTGGATTTCAGTTACCACTTACTAGTTCAGATCTCATACTATTTATAGCACATTTGAAAAACAAAGATCTTGCATCAAGTTCTATCTCAACATACATATCAGCAATTGGTTTTACACACAAAATTAATAATTGGCCTGATCCAACCGATTCATTCATTATTGATGAGGTACTGAAATCAGTGCATAAGGGAAGAAATCAAGATACGAGACTTCCAATCACTAGTACGATTTTGAATCAATTAATAAACAGACAATTTTTAATAGGGATGATCAAATTTTATTCCAAGCAATGTTCACCCTAGCATACCATGCTCTTTTAAGAATTGGTGAGATGACAGTCAACAACAAAAATTACAATCATGTAATTAGTTTACACAAACAATTAGTTATCAACTTCATGGACTTCAAACATTCGAATGGAAAACAATTCCATTTAGAAATAGCTAAGAATAAAAATGACAATATTTGTGCAGTAGCGGCACTTACAATTTTCTTAACTTTGAGAACAAACACAGCAGGTCCACTATTTCTCAACTCCAGTGGAGAAGCTGTTTCTAGACAATTATTCCAACATGCATTGAATGGTGCTTTGAACTTTTGTGGGCTCAGCAGAGCATATTACAAACCTCATAGTTTCAGAATAGGCTTCGCTACCGATGCAAATGCAAAAGAATTGTCCACAGAAACTATAAGAATTTTAGGTAGATGGAAATCTGATGCATTCAAATTGTATATTAGACAATCAGGTCAAATTTCTTACCTTTTTAGTCATGTTTATCTGCCTCACAACTGATTATGATATGATGTATTTTGTGAATGAATTACTGCCGTTTATTATTTTATATTTTGTACAGGGCTTGTGGGTCACAGCTCGTTGCATATCGCATACAGAATAACAGTTCATGTTTATATGGAAACGGTGGACAATTGGAAAACATGAATTATGACGCTCATTTAAGCTGATATAAGGACAACCTAAAATCCGAAATTCATTCGTTTACCATTGAATTGACAAAATTTTCTGAGAAGAAATTGGCAGAAACCAGCTCGCTAGGACTAGAATCTTAAAATCTCCTATTTGCATTTAGAAATATTAAGCAGTAAACAAATAACAATATATAAGGAAATACAGTTAGTTGAGGGGGAAAATGGTATTAATACAATTATTGAATGTATGTTGTTGCTGTAAGAATTCAGTCGTAAGTAAACATATTTGGTCTGTTATTGCATCAAGTAAAACATTTGTTTGACACAATGTCTGTAAATTGTGTCTTTTTAGTATATGATTGGTTCGTATCAAGTAGATACATTGATAGGACACAATGTCTGTAAATTGTGTCTTTTTAGTATATGATTGGTTTTTATCAAGTAGATACATTGGTAGGACACAATGTCTGTAAATTGTGTCATTTTAGTATATTATTGGTTTGTATCAAGTAGATACATTGGTAGGACACAATGTCTGTAAATTGTGTCTTTTCAGTAAATGATTGGTTTGTATCAAGTAGATACATTGATAGGACACAATTGTGTCTTTTCAGTATAGGATTTGATTGCATCAAGAGATACATATGGGGACACAATGTCTGTAAATTGTAGCATAACTTTTTAAATTTTTTATTAACGGTACATAGAATTGTAAGTTTTATCATTTGCATTTGTAGGATGATGGTTGATGCAGGTTTACTTTAGGGCAGCGTTTTCAGCTCCAAAAGAGCTTCATACGTCATGGCGGTATCTGCTCCCAAAAGTTGAGATGTTACACTATTATTAACAAATTTATAGTCAAGAGGAGATAACTCTAAATTGATTGACCTTTCAAAAATTTCAATTTTAATAATTGATGACATTTGTCCTTTCACTTATTACATAATATGCTTATTGGTTCAGATTGTAATGAAAGTATTGTATATTTAAATTCACAATTGGTACATATAATTGTAGTGTATGCAAATTTTATACATGTATCTTTTGATATGATTGATTTTGAAACATAAACTGTCACATCTGTGGCCTGCATCATCATAACATGTGTTAATTTTTATTTGACTTCAGCGGACCATAAAACATATTACTGCTTGGGGACAATACTGAAAAACGTTGTATATCTAGAAATGAATATAAAAAATATATATAGGTACTCCCATCTTGCGTTGTGACACAAGCTTAAATAGAAAATCGTTAATAGTTGATTGTTTGTTGGTGTTTAACGCCACTGCCAGTACTATTGGGTATATCGTGGCGTGCAGTTTTTATTGGTGGAGTAGCCGGAATAACCGGAGTGAGCCATCGACTTTCAGAAGGAAAGTGACTAGCAATCCTAGTCAATGAGGTTCGAAGTCAAATGCACCTGCAATAAACGAGGTTAGTGATTACTGTAGATGAACTACTTAGACATATCGGCCAACGAGGCTCTGACAATTCGTAAAATAAGTTCAAATACACTTGCACATTCCAAAATATTGCCATTTTCTTCTTCAGTTAAATTCAGTGTGTCTCTTTACAAAAACTAATTGTCAGATATTAACTTGTCATATATTTAAGTCGACTTGTCAGATATTTAAGTCCCCTTTGCAGATATTTAGGTCGACATGTAAAACAATTATCTGACAAGAAGGAGGCAAATATATGCCATCATAGTTGGTGCTGTCTCACTGAATTCTTTCATTCGTATAACTCTTAAAAAAATAATTAATTCATGATCAAAAATCATATAATGAGCAAAAGTATTTCCAAACGCATGTAATAAATGTCAGTAAATTTCATAACAGACTATGCATGATATATGATAAGTTAAACCGTATCTTCATTTATATGTTTATTAACACATGCTTATAAAATACAAATCAAGGTATCAGTCTGACACATGCAAACTGCAAATAGTTAAATAAAAAACAACTGACTGGCTTTAATATAAGTTACAATACGTAATACCCCCAACATTAATTACATAGAGGGAATGTATACAGAAATGTTTCAAAATTATCATGAAAAAATTATACTACAATTTAAAAATAAACATGTGGCAATATAAAAAAAGAATTCTATAAAGAATTCAAAGCCAGACAGAATGGTTATTTCCATATCACAGACAAAGGAAAAATTAAGTAGATTTATTGTACAACCAATGAATAGAACAATACATTGTGTGTGTACAGTATAATGTGTTCAGCACTTACACAGCGGAACGATCTAAGTGTGTAGGAGAAACAAGAACTTTGGTTACATTGCTAGCCAACTGAACCATAAAATCACCGGTAGCTCAGGTACTACCTTCCTTTTGAGATAAGTTAATTGTCAGACAAAGAGACAATAAACAGTAAATAGGAACAGTATAGAACATTGTGAAACCAGTTTTACAAGTCAGTTGACAAATATTTTTCCCAACAAAATTTTAAAATCTGATGTCAATTATATGCCTGTTTACAAACCTGTTGTAAGTGTGTTTGGTTTGTCAATTATAGGCCTATTTACAAACCTGTCGTAGGTGTGTTTGGTTTGTCAATTATATGCCTATTTACAAACCTGTTGTAGGTATATTTGGTTTGTTAATTATATGCCTATTTACAAACCTGTTGTAGGTGTATTCTGTTTGTCAATTTATTGACAGTCATTTACATTTGATATTTTACTGAAATCAGTAACACATGCATCCCTTTAGTGTAAGCATTAGTTTTTTAAATCCAATATAGAAATAATTTTGATAAATAATGGATAGTAAATAACTGAAAGCAGAACTTCTAAAATATTTTTATTTTGTTTTCTCCGATAATACAATTAATTTTACTCCCACTTGATTGTTTGTCAAGCCAAACCTGTAGAATTTGGTTGTGTTTCATTGGCTGACCTTGATGTTTCCATTTTACAATGCATCCAAGTAAAATATTTCTTTAAAAGGTGTCCAAAAGTACATATAACTTACTTCACAAATTTAAACTATGTCAAACTGAGATTTAGTATCAACTAGAAGTGAAAATTAAAAGACATGTTCGGTGTTCCTTCTGAAACAAATACAAATGTAATTTGTTTAAAAAAAATGCCTGCCACTAATGAGATAATACTGATTTCCTGGTTCAGCCAGCCAGTAAGTTATTCTAATTCCTTTTTTCCCTAAACACTCAAATCTAAGCACTGTACGTTAAAAAATTTGTAAGGGTTCCGCGGAACCCAGTGTCTCGCCTACTATTACTGTTGTCTATGTTTTCAGTGTGATAGGGAATGCACATGATAGATTTACAGTTAATGAAATAACACGTTTGAAATGTATGAAAAAGTTATGCTTGTAAAGAATGAATACAATATGCAATCAAATCTATAGCTTGTCTGGAAGACAAAAGTCGCAAGCTAAACAAAATGTGAAAAAATTATCAAAATTTTCCTCTAAATACTATCTTTTGATTGTAAGAAGCTTTTGTCCAAGTTTGGTAAAAATCCAGGATGGTTTATGAATCTAATAAATGTTTTAAAAACTTTAACTGCAGACTGAATGTTATGTTAATTGGAAGAAAAACTAAGTCCATTTATAAGTAATATACGGAAAAACAAGAAATACATTTTTACAAAATTTCCTTCTAGATACTAGCTTCTGATCATAAACAAGCTTCTGTCCAAGTTTGGTAGAAATCCAGGATAGTTTAAGAAAGTTATTAAAATTTTAAAAACTTTAACCACAGAGTGAATGTAATGTTAACTGGCAGAAAAACCTAAGTCCATTTATAAGTAAAATACGGATAAAAAGGATTTTTTTTTACAAAATTTACTTCTGGATACTATCTTATGATCATAAACAAGCTTCTGTCCAAGTTTGGTAGAAATCCAGGATATTTTAAGAAAGTTATTAAAATTAAAAAACTTTAACCACAGAGTGAATGTAATGTTAACTAACAGAAAAACTAAGTCCATTTATAAGTAAAATACGGATAAACAGGATTTTTTTTTACAAAATTTACTTCTGGATACTATCTTATGATCATAAACAAGCTTCTGTCCAAGTTTGGTAGAAATCCAGGATAGTTTAAGAAAGTTATTAAAATTTCAAAAACTTTAACCACAGAGTGAATATTTGTGGATGCCGCCGCCGCCGACGACGACGGAATGTAGGATCGCTATGTCTCGCTTTTGCGACAAAAGTCGCAGGCTCGACAAAAATCATCCAAAATCAATGTCTTTATCATTTTTAAAGTCCTCATTGATAAATGAAAGATTTATTTTCGGTCCCATCTCTCAAAACTTCTTCCTTGAAGTTAACCTCAAGTTTCCAAATGAGGCAATATCATCTGATCAACAGCTTTCTTTCTCTCTCCTCTCTTTGTTTATCTATCTGTATATACATAATATATTAGTAATGAGATTTTCACAAGGTCACATGCTTATTTATATTCCCATAGGCTGCATGGCAATGCAAAATTCTATATCAAGTGTTTTGTAGATATTACACAGCAGCCAGCATGCTCGTGTGTTCAAGACAACCAATGAAACACAGTTCAAATGTATTGAAAAATCTTCCAAAGAATAGTATAAATTTCAAATGTTTCATTGTTAGTTCTTATTGAATAGTCTCCTTTTAACCAGTTTATATGAAATGATGTTAAATTTAAACAACTAAAATGTTAGTGTTATTATGAGATCAATACAGTAATTAATTAATTGTGTTGCTGTCATCCTTCACAAAAGTTGCATTTCTGTCGAGTAATAATATGATAATCATAGCTTCCATCCTCTGTCAATACAACAGCAAATTGACCCTGGACTTCATCCTCTATTAATATGTGTCTGTTATGTCTATTTAACATGGAATTGTATATTATCACATCTATACCAAAAAATACTCAAAGATAGTTTACACAATTTTCCTTACTTGAGTAATTAACAGTGGCTCTTTTCACAAAAGTCATGAAGATTTTTTGTGAAGAGTTGTAGAAAAAAAATATTACAAAAACAAATCTTTTATTTGTGATTGATCATATTTCTTTTAACTGCACCTATTCCTTCTTTTTATTTCTTTGTTTCATATGTGAAAAAGTGCCATTTAAATGCAAAAACTGGATGTCATATTACTACATTAAACAGCATGCCTATTTTTATAAGTTACTGCTGTATATTTATGTTATATGGCAGACCATATAACAGTTCCCCAACAAGAAACAATGGACAGTTTCTTAACTTAAATTAAAGTTATATAGACTGTTACATGAAAAGTGATCAGGTATATGCGCCAGTGTCTATTTATATATATATCTTTTCTTTTGACAACATAACTAAAGGATATTTATTTTATGCAACTTTCTCTTCTGGCAACATAGGAATAGGATCTAACTGAACTTGTCTGACTTTATAAGGTACATGTCTCATTAATGCTTCATATTTAATGGCATTCTGTTTACGTTCTTCTTGCAACCAATATAACATTTCTATTCTGTCCCATTTCATCTTCTCTTCATAAGAGCGACCCTGAAATTTAACAAAACATTCGGTAAATTATCAGCTAGTGAATACTTTCTTGTATCATTTTATATCTCATTTTGTCTCATGTAAAAAGATAATACTTTACTGGCAGGTATCTAATATCCAACTCGAAAAGCTCAGTAAAGAAGTGAAATAATTCATAAATTATGGGTACCTGTAATTAAATACATATAAGAGGTTTTTTTTTCACTCCAGGAGGCAACTATATACAAATTCAATGCAAATGGAATAGTCTTCCGTTGTACATGTTCATTATCCTTCTTTCATGGAAAGCTTTGTTTTACCATGTTTTAAGTTATGCATAAAGATGCACTGTGTTTGCCTATAGAAGTTAAACTTTCAATTTACACTTAAGATCAAGGTAAAGTAAATGGGCAATGTCACAGATTTTTGGTAAAATTTGGCATACAACTTTCGCTTGTTGAACCATAACTGAAAATCGGGAAAATAATGCATTTATCTCTCATCTTCTGCATTACTAAATGAGTTCTTTTAAAATAGGTGAACAATTGTATAGAAATTTGTCTAAAAATCGGTATTGGTCTTGTTTCAATTTTAGTTCATCATTCAAATTTGTATGCAAAACTTTACCAAAATCAGTGACATAGCCAATGTACTGTACCTTGACGGTAACCCATTTCGTTCAGAGGGTTATGATAAAGAAACTTTATTAAATTTTTCATAGATACAAAGATATTGTGGCGATTTTGGATGATACATGTAGTAGAACCAACAATTTTGTTGATATTGTTTATTTTGGGGACACATATTTATGTAACATTGTGAATAATTTATGTATAATGAAGACCATATGTTACTTGAAGTGTCTTGACATTATTCGTCTCTAATTTTGCAAACTTGACTAGTATGCATTATATAGTATTAAATGTGTATATGTTATCATTATTTAGTTACCTGTTATATAATCAGTTTTTAATATTGTATAATCCAGTAAAAAAGGAAATGTGTGTTTTTCTTAGCGGAGCACTGCAACAAGGTGTAAACAAGGTTGCTTTTACCGGAAGTTTAAGTGTATTATTTTGAAACATGTGAAAGACATCGAAGTATTTTTTAGACAGTATTAAAATTATATTTCTGTATGTTTTAAGAATATTGATAGATGTAAAATTATTTTATGTAAAATTAGGTAAAGTTTTATTTAAATTGCTCTATATAAACTACTGTAAACCAACTTATTTTCGCGGATACTTTATTTCGCGTTTAACACTTTCTAGTCCACTTCGCGGCTATTTAATTTCGCGATTTTCTAATTTACTTGATGTAGTATAATAAGGAAAGATCCAAGTTTTACATATTCGCGTTATTTTTGTACTCGCGAAAGTCGCAAAAATAAATCGCTCGCGAAAATTAGTTGGTTTACAGTATTTTTGCACAAAAGTTGCACACTTTTATGCGGTAATGTGGTTAACCCTCTTGCTGCCGGTAGTTTTATATGATTGCATTTCGTGTGCCAGAAAATACGACAGCTGAACGTCTGTGACGTCACATTCCCAACAATGACGTCACGCCCTAATGACGTTATATTGGGGACTTATTGAAGAAAAATGTTACACAGTTTAATCTTCGGTATTTTATTTGAAAGAGATACAGCAAGGATGAGAAGCTTGCATAAATCAAAACATGGACATATGTGTCCCTCCGGCAGCAAGAGGGTTAAAATTACGTCATTTACTTAGACGTTAACGTCAAAGATATTTGCCTTATAAGGACGTTTCCTTATTTAGTCATAAATTTTAACCTTATTTGGAACTACATTCAGTGGATGTTAACAAAAGCGTAAAATTTATACTATTTTTTTCAGTTCCAGCTTGTCCCGATCTCCAGTTCGCAGCAAATAAATATTGATGTTTCTGATTAAATATTTAGGTACAGTTTCGCTTTAGAAGGTTGAAGTTCCTGAATATTGTATTAGAAATGAAGTTTAATTATTTATAGCAGTTCCTCTGAAGGAATCTATTTGTTCCAGTTTCCAGTGGAGTCAGAATATTTATCATTTTTCTTGTTTCTTTAAATATCCATAATTTGATAATATTAGTAAAATGAACTTTAACTTTGAATAGGGTAAAGTTGCGTAAAGTCTGCATTAGTGTCCGTTGGTTTTAAATTGTTGGGTTACCGTTAATCTATTTTAATAATCTAGACAGGGTTATAAACAATTGTTATTTATTTATGTACTTATAACTTTATTTAATATTATGGAAAGTTGCTGATGGAACCTGTGAGTTTCTTGAATGTCGCTTTTGGTAGATCTAAGTATTATTGATACTTGTTCATTTAATATAGATGGCAATTGGTGATTGTTATTTTTTAGAACTCACACCACCTACAACTGTTAACTCATGTTGAACTTGCTATTATGCTAATATCGCAAATAAAAGCTGTTAAATTTGATTCAGTTTTGTGTTTAAATTCAGAACATTGACATAAATACAGGAAATGATGCTTTATTGAACTACATATAAAAATATGAGTAACCCGTCTTACCACACAAAAAGGAGACATTGCGTCAACAGAGAAACAAGACTTATATTAATAAGTAGGCTGTTTGTACCAAGTCGTGTTGAATGTTTATGTTTAATGCAGTAGTAATTATTCTGAGCATTTGGTTGATCTATTGAACTAGATATCATTGAGATGGGAGCCATCTCTGTGGGCCCCGCTGTGAATAATGTGTGGTAAAAAATTTGTATCTTTATCATTGGACATGGGGTTGTCAACTGAAACCAAAGTTTTTGACCTTGACCTTTGACCTAGGAAGTTGTACATAAATTATGACACACCCTCTGGTGTTGGTTTATATACATGTCAAGTATAAACTTTAAAATCATAACGGTTCTCAAGATATAGAGCGGACACGATCTTTACCATAGGACATGGGGTTGTCAACTAAAACCAGTTTTTGACCTTGACCTTTGACCTAGGAAGTTGTACATACATGTCAAGTATAAACTTTGAAATCATAACGGTTCTCTAGATATAGAGCGGACACAATTTGTAACGGACGGACAGACTGATCACTATAGGGCGTCCGCCATTCGGCGGGGCCCTAATTATTTTGGACAGTAATTGGTTGCCGTTGGTGTCTGTCTTGTCTTGTGGTTGATCTAGTCGGGAAGAAAAGTTCTCATGGGCTGGCGAACACGTTACAATATTAACTATATCACAACTTAGTTATAACTGGTTAAAATATACCTTATAGTGAACTTCATCAATCTCTATATGATAAAATTTGAATCACATGATGTATTGACCTAATACCAAAATGGTGTCCAGATTAAGTGAAGATAAGACAGTAGTGTGCCCCTAAAATTTATGGAAAATATAAAGATTTTTTCATACAATTAACCTGCAATTTAGAAAAGAATTCTTCTACAAGGAATGAGATGTCAAATTGAGTGTTCTGGTTTTCTGTATTTTGAGGCACTTTCAGACTCGTTTGACCTGCCACATCCTATGCATATTTTCCAATCTATCAAGGACCATAACTCTTTAATATCGAAAACGAAAATCATCAATACCGAACTTGACCACCATTTTGTCATCAGAGACAGCATATTAAAATATTGAACTGTCCATAAGAAATTGCACGGAAACAACATAAAGTGTCATTATCAAATATATCAAGGACCATAACTACTGAATGGTTCAAGTGAAAGTCATTAATATAAACCTGACCTCCATTTTGTCATCAGTATTAAAATAAGAAAACTTGAAAAGCATTAGTAGAACTTTTCATAATTCACTGCATGGAAACTGCCAGACTGCCGTATTTTGACATCTGGTAGACACTTGCTGTGTAATGAGTGGTAGGGATGAGCTGCTGGAATAGGTAACCTTTTCAGGCCTCATGATATATGATAAGGTCAGATAAATTCAGATGACAGGGATGCTTATTGAATCATAAGCATTTGAAACTAATCAGATGTCGATTTTTTTCACAGATGGGATTAAAACTACAGGCGTAAATGCATCAAAATTTGTCATATCCATTTATCTCCATGAAATAGTTAAGCATGAAAGCTATTGGTATATTTTTGTCAAAAATATATGATAGGGTATGTATTTTTCTAGGGGAATAAACAAATAAATTTGATTGCAGAAAATACCCAGGTTAGAGTAATGCAATTTTGTTTATTGTTTCAAGCAATATGAAGATATATATTGAGCTGTATAATAAAAAGTCTATTTAATTGTGTAATACACGAGATATTAATTGTGGTCAATTAAGATTGGGATTAAAGAGGTGGTGATTCCAATTAATACTCTCACCTATGAGTGAAATTGTTTGTAAACAAGCATTCTGAGAGTATTGCATGGCAATACATAGTCCCCTACCGGTTAAAAATTCATTGTACTGGAACAAAATGCTAACTTAATCGGTAATTTGTAATATTTTTATTTAAAATTAAAGAACCTTAGTGAGCGCGCTCACATACCCCACGTCCCCACATTGTCATTGTAGAAATAAAATAAGTGTAAGAACAAAAAATTGAATCATAATTTCCTGTCAATATGCACATCTACATAGTATGTCCTTATTATCTACAAAGTTTCATGAAATTCTATGGTGTGGTTTCAGAGGAGTTGCGATGAGAAACTGTTGCAGAAGTACATTGAAGCAAATAAGTTAAAAGGGGCGTAACTCCTAGAAAAAAAATTGAATCGCAATTTCCTGTCGATATGCACATCTACGTAGTATGTCCTTATTATCTGAAAAGGTTTCATGAAATTCTGTTGTGTGGTTTGAGAGGAGTTGCGATGACAAACTGTTGCAGTAGTACATTAAAGTAAATAAGTTCAAAGGGCGTAACTCCTAGAAAAAATTGAATCGCAATTTCCTGTCGATATGCACATCTACGTAGTATGTCCTTATTATCTGAAAAGGTTTCATGAAATTCTGTTGTGTGGTTTGAGAGGAGTTGCGATGACAAACTGTTGCAGTAGTACATTGAAGTAAATAAGTTCAAAGGGCGTAACTCCTAGAAAAAATTGAATCGCAATTTCCTGTCGATATGCACAACTACATAGTATGTCCTTATTATCTAAAAGGTTTCGTGAAATTCTGTTGTGTGGTTTGAGAGGAGTTGCGATGACAAGAAACAGGACTGACGGACGGACGGACGGACGGACAGACGGACGGACGGGTCAAAACATTATACCCTCCGCAACCCGTTGCGTGGGGTATATTAAAGTCAGAGGACCATAACTCTGCAAAAAAAAAATCATCCGAATCGAAAAATTCAAACTTGATCTGTAACTTGTCATGGTAAAACTATATACCAAATATTAATGTTTATCGGTTTACTGATAATACAGGTTTAATAAAAGTTTAAATTCCGTATTTTTCTCGAGTCCCCCTTTTAATCTTCGTATTCTGAACCTTGACCGCGTCTGTGACGTCACTTGCATACGTCACTTTTAGAATTTTCTAACGTTCGATCGTGAAGCTTACTCAACGTTTTCCAATAATCCAGTTCCATCCTCAACACAGATGAAACCTCTCAAGTAAAGAGAAATAGACAACCGCCTATTGGTTTAAGGAAAAAGGCAATTTCGAAGCGAAAGACTAAATGTTGGTAGAAATAGACTTGATAATTCTGATCCAACAAAACAGGTGGCACCTCGTGGAAATCAGAACATTGATGTGGTTGCTACTTGTTCTACCCATGGTAGCTCGCCAATCAAAACCAAATTAATTATGTGGAGTTGGACCCAGTGACAGAAGCCATTCCTGGACAGGCGCCATTGCGAAATCCGATGTCGAGGATAGATTCTCAGCGCACGGAATTCCAAGATGTCACCACAGTAATTTGCAGTAGAGCGGTTGACAGCGGTAAAATAATGGTTACTAAAGATGAGATGGTCCCGTCGATTCAGCAAATTAATGGTATGTATACACATCCATGGGATCAAATATCACCCCCTTTAATCAAAGTAAGAGGTCCGAGTTGCCAAATACATTCTCGAACTTGGACAGTGGGAAAGTTTCCCTAGTATATTTGATCCAATTGGGGCTCATATTCCGGTAAAGATTCAGGAGAAAATTTGGCGTGGTGAGTTTATTCATTTAGGAGTATTGTTAAAATCGGCTAACGATTTGGCCTCTGATTCCTCCTTAGATGGTGATTTTGTTTTAAAAGGAGGTGGGTGCTCTTACCGTGATCAATAAGAATCCAAAGTCCTTAAGCTACATAGAAACTTGGACCTCGGTTTTTATGATTTACATGGCAATTCTATTAGAAAAATGGCCGCCAAAAGCCCAATAGTATTTAAAATAGGTAAACGGACAGAGTCACAGGACAGAAAGTCAGAAATTTGATAGGACAAAAATCACAAATATTTTTTTTGAAATTGTTTGAATATATGAGAAAGTTCTTGAAATAATTTCTTTTTATCACATATATTCATTTTACAGTTAAGGAAATCGTACATAAGCTTTGATAAATGAAGATTTATCAAATTTTAAACATTCAAAGGATATATTTCTTGACACCATGAAGCCATTTAAGTACCAAGCCACTTTGACAAATTGTTTTCTTAACAATTATATGATCATTATTTTTTTTTTTTTTTTTTTTCAGAATAAATTTTGTTTACAAGGTTGCTTTATATATAATAATTCAATAAAATACAATTCATGTTTTTAAAAATAAGTGTTTTCTTATTCAAAGAAAAATAATATCAAAACTGTATTGTGACTTTTTGTCCTGTGACTTTCTGTCCTACATTCTTTAAAATATATGCAAAGCATTCGATTGGCGGCTTGTAGAGATAATAATAATGGTTGGGCCGTGTATGATGAATAGTACGGACTCAAAAAAGAGAGCTATCCAACATCTTCCTGGTTGGTCACAGATCAGGAGTTGTGGGTTTTGTGTGTAGTCACAGCGAACGTCAATCAGTCATCATCTGTAGTCATGAGCAACAATGTTCGCCCCCCTTGAATTATCAAGATTATTAGGCCTCGGATTTCGATCCTAGCAGAATTAAAGCGGACAGTCCTCCTAACGGCCCCATAGAGTGGAGTCACGGATGGGTGTTTTGAGGGACATCACGTTTTGGGAATTTTTCCCAGTCGTCGTTGCTATTCAACTGTGGGGCGATTTTAAGAATATAAAAAGTTATTGTTTAAAACTGACAACCAGTCAGTTACATCAATTTTGAATAATTCCTGTTACAAAAGAAACTTTGCACAAGAATGAAGATTATACAATCCGTTTGATCTTCTTATTATGAATCCTTTATGTTTGCTTCAGCATTCAGTAAAGCATTTCTTGCGTTATTAAGCACAGGTAAGCTCACGGCCAATACTTATATGATATTGGAGTGGGGACGTTGGGTGTCTGGTGCATACACGAGCTACATTCGTATTTGGTTGATTATTATAATAGATATGTTTTGTATATAGTTTAAGCAAAACTGCACTTTTTACATGTTTTGTCATTGTAGAACCCGTCTTGTTAGGGTCATGTGATCATCTATTATATACTGGGCGGCCAGAAGTGCCAAGAGAAGATTAGGGGGTGGGGGAGGGGTCAAAACTTGGAATACTGTTATTACAGTCGTAAGGTTATGTTTTTCATTGGTATGGCCAGCGAGGGATGAAATGGAAAAATTTTGTACCTTCAGTCGATGAGAGCATAAGATATTATTCGCCTCCTCAAATCTTGATTATACATTTGGGTTCAAACGATTTGGGTCTATTCAAAGGTAAGGAGCTTATTGAGCAAATAAGGTTGGATATTATTCGTTTGCACTTGTTAAATCCAAATATCTCCTTGGTTTGGAGTGAAACTTTGCCCCGTAGATATTGGCACTTGGCAGATAATCAGGTGGCTATCAATTCGACTCGTAAAGTTAATTTAGCTGTTCGTAATATATTCAAAGACATAAAAATCATAGCCTTGTAATTTGCCATCCTAATGTAACAGCTCAAGAAATAGATTTGTTCAGGCACGATGGAGTGCATTTGTAAGACGTACGTAATGGTGCTTTCTTGAACAATGCACAAGGAGCTCCACAGTAGCGTTGTTTGCAAGTTCTGGTCGTCGAGAACTTCCTAATTAATCAGATTTATTGTATTTCAATACCGTGTAGTAAACTCGTTTAGAGTGTATAGATAATCTCATTTTGGAGGGATCTGGCAAGATGACAGGGGGTCATGACCCTTTAATTCTAAGTTAGACCATACGCTATATTTTCCTGTGGTACCACAGCGAAGTTGGGTTTTTTATAAATGGTTTTTTCTTATTTACCAGAGCGGCCGGTTCATTACTGGTACCAGTTTTGAATTATTTTATCCTCCGAATACCGGGGAAGCTTTATTTAGGTTATGGCCTAGCGTCAGCGTAGGGTCGCGCTCAGCAAGAGAAAATGATTTGTTGGGAAAACTCGTTCACTCTAATTTCATTAGAGCAATATTTGTTACCTCTTTATTGCCAAATTTAGGAAGACACTGTCTGTGAATTTAGTACTATGTGATAGCTAATTCAATGGAGAATAGAATGATACAACTTTTGTGGAATTATTTTCAACTGGAACAATTTTGTACTTGTGAATGATTTTTTCCTGAAGGATCTATATAGATATTTGATTATTGATTTCTACTACTAGAGGTGACAATATATGTACAGTTTGTCTTCAGGGCAAAATGTAGCTGGTTTAAAATCTACAAACAAAAGATCTACTACTAAACCTGGAAATACTGTTCAGACATTGCTTGCAGCAAAAGAGGATAAGAATAAACCACAAACTAATAAACGAACCCTTTCAGACCTATCTAATGATTCAAACAATAGTTTAGACTTATCTGGTATAATGAACTTTCAAAAGGATATTGGGGAAATTAAATTCAAACTTGAAGGTGTGACAAAGAGAGAAGACATTGATAGAGTAACAAAAGACCTGATAAAAACTAGTGATCTTGAGCAAGTAGTTACTGTATTTGTTAAAAAGTTGATGAATGAATTTGAAATAACTGTACAAAACAAGATTGATGAAAAGTTAAAAATGAAGTTCAGGAAAAATTGGATGCTTTATCTATAGAAAATGAAGATCTGAAGAATAAGATACAAGCTATATAGTATTCAAATACAACAATTAGAATAGACCTAAATGAAACAAGTCGACTTTCAAAACAGACTGATATAAGCAGCAATTACAACGAGCAGAACTCAAGAAAAATAACATTAAAATGATAAATTTTCCAAGAAAGAAAAAAAAAACAACATCTAAGAAAGGACTTTATGGAAACTGTTAAAAAAGAACTATTTGTCCAGTTAGAAGACAGAGATGTGGTTGCAATTCACCATTTACCATCACAAAAGGCTGGGCCCTATCCAGTTATTGTTAAGCTATTCAGTAGTGATGTTAAGCGTAAATTATGAGGTGTAGGAAAGAATTGACAAGTAAAATAAGATTTGTGGATGACCAAACAGCATATTGTTTGTGAGCATTAGCTAACGCAACTTGATTATGACATAAAAACTCTATGACGTTGTTTTAAGCTCGGAAAGGGCGGCATATTAGATCATCCCATTTTGCGTATTTCACGGATTCGAATACGATGTACGCGTCAAGGTATACGTTTTATCAAGAAAACTGGGATTGAATGCCGCAAATAGCTAGTGACATTAAAGGAGAAAATCGGCATTTTTAGGTCGAAGAATATTTAAACAAAGCTCGGAAAATGTCTCTAACTAGACGATGTCGATACACTATGGACGGTATTGACAGCACTTTTCACGATTACTGACAAACTTCAAAGACAATTGACCTCATCAATTTGAGCCATTGTGTGTGGAAAATAACCAAGAAAAGGATACTAATTATTCATGAACACTACGAAAGATACTACTCTACTGGTAACATTGACATTAAGCGTTCAACTACAAACATTGATTTTTGAAGTGTGTACATGGGTAACTTTTATAATTGACTAACGCTTAGAATTTGAACTTTCGTGATTTTGACAATTGAGCTTTTTTCTAACTTCAAGTATAAGGAATTTCACAAAGTAAATTCATATTCAAAGTGTACTGGGCTTTGATCTAGCCGATAAAAATGGTTCAAATAGTTTTTATCTATACTGACACCATTTTTTATGTTTACTTTTTCCCTGGATTGAGTAGTTTAACTGATTCTCGTAAAATATTGTAATTTATTTATACTAAAAACAAGAGGCTCTCAAGAGCCTGAATCGCTCACCTGTAGTTTTTTATTTAAATTTTTCATCAAAGTTTTTCTTTTGCTTTTAAGTTTTTAATGTATAATTAATAATCGTGGACACAAACCAGTGTGGATAGTATCCAGCATTCTGAGAAACAGGAAGTTGATGTAAGAAGGAAATGATAAAAGAAAATCCACGATCCCAAACTCAGAACGAATTAACCCAAAAAATGAAAAATAAAAGAAAAAGAATTTCAGATTCAGTTATTTGTAGATCTTAGTTTGCTGAACATTTTTACTGTTTACAGTGTCTCCCTATTTATAATAATATTCAAGATAAATAACCAAAAACAGCAATCTTTTTTGTTTGTTATCAAAACTGCATTTTACCCCTATGTTCTATTTAAGCCACAGTGGCCATGTTTCTTTAATTAAATTATAAAGATTTCGCTGCTCTTACTGAAGCTTAAGACAAAATTTTAAGAAACTAATGCGTGAATGCAAATTTAAATCAAAATTGAATGTTTGTAAAACTAAATTGTTGACTTATTAACTTGTTAGAAAATGTTTGCTCCACGAATAAAAATTCAACATTAAATTTCTCACTTTTAAGAAGCTGCAATGACATGAAAAAATCGAAGAAAAAAAATCAATTTTCAGTGCTAGCCATTGTATACGTTGTCATTTTTTTTATGTATAAAAAGGGCAATTTAGATTCATAAGATTCTATCAAATATTTTACATTTATACTGTTTTGAGAAATACTTTATATTTTAACGAAATTTTTTTATTAACAGTTCAAGTGAAAGTTTAATTCTAAACTAGACGTTTTTTCCAGTTGATTTGTATTTAGTATTTATACTGTCTCATCTATTCAAAACCTGTAAAATAGTAATAACCGAGATCGTATTTCATAATTTTAGGCCAAATACTAGTAACATTTTAGAATTGAATACTTGATTCTACCTTTCATTTCAAGTTCCATAGATCATAATTATTCAAAAATAAGAAATCCACAAATTAGATGGAATAGTTTTTATATGCCATCTCAGTCGGGAAGTATTATGGTAAGCCGTAGTCCATCCCTGTTTTTATCCGTCAGTCAACATTATTGTGACGAAGGAGTAGATTGAAAAATGGGTTGGGCAAACTTCTGAAAATGACGAGCAAAACAACAGCCACATAAATGTTATCTGATAAAGTCTAAGTCTAGAAGTTAGTCGGTGCCATCTTTCATTTTTATTTTTGATTTTCAATAATTTTGTCAAAGAGAAGGCGAGGGCAAAACCTTTTTAAATTAAAGAAGGTGATTTCGAACAACGGTGTTTCTGGAAGCAAATTTTGTACGGCAACAGAATGACAAACTGAAACATAAATTTGATCTCTTGTATTACAGGGTAATAAAGTAGTTATATATTGTTGTTATTATTGAATTTTAATATCTGTTTCAAACGTCAAATTTGTGATATTTGCGAAAATTGCGGGAAACTTGTACTATGACGTCAGATTCAGTATTTTGAAGAAAGACAACTCTTTTTCTTAAAAAAACGAGAAAAATAATATGAAAATTGCTCATAACTTTTATGAAAGGTCGGTGACATATACTTTTCAGGGCTTTATTTGAAAGAATACACACAGCACTTTCCTTGAAATTTTCATGAAGAAATCATTGGTAGAAATTTTTTTAATACTGGAAACGTTTTTCATTCTTACATACACGTATTATTTTTTTGGCGGGAATGAAATAAATCATACTTTTAAAAATTAAAACATCAAGAATCTTAAACACTAAAATATTTAATTGATAGAAACAAATCTACTACTAAACATGAAAAAAAAAAAATTATGGTTGTAGGTTCGATATTATTGGATTATTTGAAATTCTAAATAACAACCATATATGTTCATAATGGGGAAAACACGAAACTGAGGTTGCTATAGAGACGAAACGAAGTCGGTGACCCCATTTTTCTTCTTCTTATTTTGATCCCGAAATCATTAAATACCTTCACACAAAATTTTAAGAAAAAATCAATGGTAGAGCTGAATAGGCTGTTTGGTCTTTGAGAGACTTAGAAAAACTGAAGAATTTGAATCTGGCTGGTATTACAATTGTGGAATTTATGGTAGAACATTTGCAGAACTTCAGCTGAAATTTGGAAGGAAATAGATGTTATGTAAATTGAACTTAAACCTCACGGACAGTTTTGAGAATTCTATAGTTCATTGTTGATATTTGACTAGATATTTGCGCTTATTTTCCTTTCTTTGTATAAAAAAAACAAAGTTATTTTCCTTGTAGCTATAGGTCATGTACATTAATTTTTCTTCTTCCTACATATTAAAGGTTCTAGTTTTTTTGTTCATATAATCTAGATTTTTGTTGAACTAGTTTTTTGTTGGTATCATATAATGCCAACTGCAAAAACTGACAAATTTCAAATACAATGAGGCTAAACATATTGCAATATTTTTTCTTTTAACAATATTCTTGTCTGTTACTTATAAATTTTGCTATGAAATGAATGTCTTTAAAGTATTGAATTACACTGTTGGTTCCTGTATGAAGCTTGGTAATACATGTATGTTGAGAATTTTATACTGCCTTATCTAGATGTTTTGAGCTAATCTTTTTGTATATGTCATTGTTTCTCATGTGAATGTATATAAGGATATGTAAAAATGTATGCCGTTTTGAAATGATAATGTACACATATTTCAAACCATTATGGGCTCTTTAAAGATACTGTCTATTAAAGAAGAGGGACGAAAGGTACCAGAGGGACATTCAAACTCATAGATCGAAAACAAACTGACAACGCCATGGCCAAAAATAAAAAGACAGACAGACAAATAATAGTACAGATGACACAACATAGAAAACTAAAGTCTAAGCAACACGAACCCCATCAAAAACTGGGGGTGATCTCAGGTGCTGTCAGGGTCTGGGTGATTTATCTTAAAGGAGGGATGTTTTTAGTTTTTTTTAATCTGGAAACCATAACATATACTGTCTACAAGACACTCATTTCACAGTGCATAAAGAAAATAGTATAAAACGTTATGGGGTATGAATGCTACTTTTCATCCTTTTCTTCAAATTTAAGAGGTGTAGCAATTATGTTTAACAATAATTTTGGGTGGAAAGTACTTAAAGAAAAGAGGGACATTGATGGATACTACTTAGCTTTGGATTTGGTTGTAGATAAAGTTCGTTTTACTCTCATAACTGTATATGGCCCAAATACTGACAGTCCATTTTTTATGAGCATATTATGTCAATCATTGATGATTTTGAAAATGAGAGTTTTATTATCTGTGGAGATTTTAATCTGGTTTTAAATCCAAATTTAGATTATTATAATTATTTACACATAAATAATCCAAATGCTAGAGACAAAATATTAGAATTGATGGATGATAGATCTCTAGTTGACGCCTTTAGAGAACTTTTTCCTGACCTGCATAGATACACATGGAGGAAAAAGTCACCTTTCAAACAAGCAAGGCTTGACTTTTTCCTATTTTCTGAAAATATTTTGTCATTTTTTAAAAATTGCTGTGTAGAACCAAGTTACTACTCAGATCATTCTGGAATTATTCTTGAAAGGAATGGTTTATGGAAGTTCAGTAATTCTTTGTTGTATGATGCTGACTATGTTAATGCTATCAAGGATAAAATCTTGGATGTAAAAAAAAAACAGTATGCAGTTTTGGTATATAATTTTGACAATTTTAATGAAGTGAATAATCTTCATTTTACAATTAATATTCAGCTTTTTTGGAAACTCTATTAATGGAGGTGAGGGGTAAAACGATCTCATACTCTAGCTTCAAAAAGAAGGAAAGAGAGAATAGGGAAAAAACATTAAAAGAAGACATTATTATTTTAGAAGAAAATGTAAACTCAGGTTCTATACAGCAATTGGAAGACAAAAAACTGAACTAGAAAAGTTAAGACAGGAAAAAATGCATGGTAAAATTATTCGATCCAGAATACAGATAATAGATGAGGAAGAAAAACCCACAAGTTATTTCTGTGGACTGGAATCTAGGAATTTTACCAGCAAGATTATTCCAAAAGTTGAAAAAGAAAATGGTGATAGTGTTACTAACCAGAAAGAGATACTTAATCAGGTTAAAATATTTTATGAAAATTTGTACAAAAACAGAGATGTTGAATGTTGTTAACTTAAAGATATTGAAAATATTCTACAAAATGTGAATGTTAGAAAGTTATCTTTAGATGAACAAGATAATCTAGAAGGTGAAATATCAGTTAATGAAGCTGGTGAAACTTTAAAAAGAATGAAAACAATAAAACACCTGGATCAGATGGGTTTTCAGGTGAATTTTTAAAAATTTTTCTAGCCTGACATAAAGTATTTTGTTGTAAGATCTTTGAATGCAGGTTATGATAAAGGGAACTTTCTGTTACTCAAAAACAGGGGATAATAACATGTCTTCCAAAGGGTAACAAACCTAGACATTTTTTTTTAAACTGGCACCCTATTTCTTTGTTAAATACTGTACATATAATTGGCTCTGGGGTAATAGCTAGAAGATTTTGACTAAACTTATTGATACTGACCATACAGGTTTTATAAGTGGAAGAAAATCTAAGATTGATATATGATATTATGGAATAAACTGAAGATAATGATATTCCAGGCCTTTTATTGTTGATAGACTTTGAAAAAGCCTTTGATTCCATTTCATGGGAATTTCTTTTAAATGTATTAAAATTTTTCAACTTTCGTTATTCTATTATAAATTGGGTGAAAGGGCTCTATCAAAACATCAATTCAGCTGTCATTCCGGGTGGGAATCTTTCAGACTTTTTTACTGTTGGACGGGGATGTAGGCAAGGTGATCCATTACCTCACCTTTTCATTCTTTGTGCAGAAATTTTAGTGTTAAAAATAAGAAATAACAAGAAAATAAAAGTTCTCCATGTTGAACACAAACTCTCACAGTTTGCTGAAAACACATCACTACTTTTAGATGGTTAAGTGAAGAATCTTTAAATGAGGCATTATTGGAACTAGATTGGTTTGCTCAGATTTCTGATTTGAATATTAATTTTTTCCAAAACTCATGTATAAAAAGTACAATACAGAGACACTTAATCTAACTTGGGGAAGCACATCGTTTAAATTATTGGGTGTTAATTTTGATGTTGATTTAGAGAAACTAGTTAAAAATTAAAATCAATTATAATGAAAACATTGTAAAAATAAAAAGACTTATTAAACAATGGTCTAGATGTAACATAACTGTTATTGGTCGAATAACTATTGTAAAGACACTTTTGTTGCCAATTTTACATCATTTTATATTGTCACTACCTAATCCAAGTGAAGACATTACTAAAACAGCTAAATGAACTTATGTTTAAGTTTATTTGGAACTCACCAGTTCATAGAGTGAAAACAGATGTACTACAAAAAGATTATTGTAATGGAGGCCTAAAAATGCTCAATTTAAATGCTTTGAAATGTACTTGGATCAGACAGATTTTTAAAAATGATTGTAAATGGCGAAATATATTTCTGTCATATGTTGATAAAGATAGAATTTTTAGCTGTGGTAATAGCTATATACAGCAACTACAGCAAAGTATAAAGAATGAATTTTGGAAAGATGTAATGGGTGCTTGGCAAATGGTAATTGAAGAAGAAATGAAATACATGACTGGGAATATTTTCTTTCCAGTCCAATTTGGATGAATAATCTATTTCAAATTGACAACAAACCAGTGTTTTCAAAGACTGGCATAGTAAAGGTATTCTACATGTAAATGATATTGTTGGGGAGAATGGTACCTTTCTAAAATTTTATCAGTTTCAGGAGTGTTTTCAGATGAATTTAGACATTATGAAATATAATAGCATAATTTCTATGCTAACTAAGACTTCCAAAAAATTTAATAAGGGAGATTATAAATTAGTTTCTCCTTTCATACCATCAGTTATAAAGACCATTCTCAAAAGCCTAAAGGGATCTAAATATATGTATTCGGAGCTTAACAAAAACAACACTGTTCCTAAAGGAGTAAAAAGATGGGAAGCAACATTAGCTTTAGAAAATCAGAACTGGAAAAAGATTTTTCAACTACCATTTGCCATAACAAAAAACACAAAGCTGCAATGGCTTCAGTATAGAATAAATCATAGAATTCTGGCAACAAATAAGTTTTTAAACAAAAAAGGGTTAGTTCAAAAACCCATATTGTACTTTTTGTGAGACTGAATTGGAATCAATTGAACATATACTTTGGGACTGTTATTATGTAAAACAATTTATTGAGCAAACTGAAATCTGGTTTCTCCAGAATGGTATTAGTATACCTTTCACACAAGACTTTTTGTTTGTTTGGAAATTTATCACGAATGTACAAAGGTTACCCTCAAAACATTATTTTTCTCTGGATTAAACAATATATATATAATACAAGATATTTCAAAGGAGAATTAAGTTTAACAGCATTGATTGAAAAATAAAGCATCATTATTATTTGGAGAAGAAGCAATTAAAAATAAATGTTTTGACAAGTTTAACCAAGCTTGGCACATTTACCAGGAGGCTTTACAGGATAATTTAATGGATTAGCAATAAAAAAATTAAGAGATATGAAACTAAATTTTCTTTTTTTTCTGTTTTTTTTTTCGTTTTGTTTGATTTACTTTATTTTTTTTCTTTCAATTATTTAATTGTCTCTCTTTTGTCCTTTTTAATAAGTTACCTTTAAAAAAATCTCAACAAACTGTTATTTTCAAGTTCAAATACTATACATTTTCTGCTGAGTTGTATTATATTAAATCTATATATGTGAACTTGCTATTTCGATAACTGTACTGTTGTATATTATATATGTTGGATAAAAAATAAAGATTTATTTGAATACTTTATACTGATTAGAAACAGACAGTGCTCATTCTTAATGCATCCAATAGTCACTGGATGTTAAATAATTTTAAAAAGTGAAAACTTTAATTTTTAGAATTTCATTATTATACACGTTTTCAAAGGACACTTTTAATGCATTTTTATATCTATAATTGTTTTTCATATTATTTCTAATAAAACAGTTGTAGCAGTGTTCATGCAGAGGCGGGATCTGGCAAGATGATAGGGGGTCATGACCCTATAATTCTACATTAGACCATATGCTATATTTTCCTGTGGTACCACATCGAAGTTGGGCTTTTTATAAACGGTTTTCTCTTGTTTACCAGAGCGGACGGTTTATTACTGGTACCAGTTTTGAATTATTTTATCCTCTGAATACCGGGGAGGCTTTATTCAGGTTATGGCCTAGCGTCAGTGTGGGGTCATGCTTCTCGTTCATTCTGATTTCATTAGAGGAACTTTTGTTACCTCTGTTACAAGAGCACTTACTTGCCAATATTACAAATGCCGGCAGTTTGTATCATCTTGCTGGACCTCGTTTACTGTTTTTCCTTGCAGCTGATTTTATTCCACACAGTATTTCTTGAATTATTTAAATCTTTAATTAATAAACTGTTAACACAGAGATATGTCTCGCCTATTTGTTATTTTGATAATGCAAATGTTGAAATTAAAATAGCAATACTTTTACATGTAAGTTATGCAAATATTCAAAGTCAATGAACCATGACTGAAGGTACAGGGCTAAACAATCTCCATGGAAATGAGATGTGCCAATGCTAATACAACTGCAAACCAAATACCATTGACTTTTCATAAGTCGTTCCCTTTAAACACAAACATTAACTTGTAAACTACTAGTATGTAAAAATTTCAAAGTCAATGAACCATAATTAGGGGTAGGGTTATATAATCTCCATGGAATGAAACTTGCAAATGCCAATACATTTGCATACTGAATATCATTGACTTAACATTAGTGGTTCATCTTAAACTGACCTAATCACAAATTAATACATGTAAACTAAGCAAAAGTTTCAAAGTCAATAGACCATGACTGAGGGGTAAGGACCAAATATTCTCCATGGAAATGAGATGTGCCAATGCTTATACAACTGCATACCAAATATCATTGACCTACCACTAGCGGTTCACCATGAACTAGCCCTAATCACAAACTAATACATTGTTGACGCCGCCGCCAGAAACAGCATACCTATGTCTCGCTTTCTGACTCCGTCAAGGCAAGACAAAAATAAGGAAATGTGAAATGATTGCCAATTGTACTAACAACGTGGGTGTAAGCAACTATAGGTGACAGTACAACCTTCAACAATGAGCAAAACCCATACTGTATGCCGGTGATTTTATTCCACACAGTATTTCTTGAATTATTTAAATCTTTTGATTAATAAATCAATATCATCAAGCATGACGAAAAATTGTGCGGAAAACTGTTAACTTGCATGAATTTTCTAAGTCCAAGGACCATAACTTTGCATAAAATCAATTGAACACAACAAAATTCAAACTTGATCTGTAACTTGTCATGATAAAACTAAATACAAAATATTAAATCAAGATCTTTAAGCATGACCAAAAAAGTGCAGAAAACTGTCAACTTGCATGAATTTTCTAAGTCCAAGGACCATTACTCTGCACAAAATCGTCAGACCAAAACAAAATTCAAACTTAATCATTAACTTGTCATGACAAGAGTGCACACGCTGAAATGTCTTGCCTACTATACTGACCATTGATTTTATGTTGATAGTCCTACATATAAAGTTTTACTACAAGTAACACATTAACATTTATGATGAGAAAATGAGGTAAAGGTCGGATAAACCTAGCCGGAAATACATGTACACCTTTAATACAATCACTCCATACACAGAATATAGATAACCTATTGCTTATAGTATAAAAGAAACAGACCAAACCATGAAAATTCTATACTGACCAATGAACCATGAAAATGAAGTCAAGGTCAGATGAACCCTGCCAGACAGACATGTACACCTAAAAATCATTCCATGCATCAAATATAGTTGACCTACTGCTTAAAGTATCTAAGAAACAAAGTTAACCAGGAAAACTGAACATTGAGCAACCAACCTGGGTTGTGAAAATGAGGTGAAGGTCAGATGATACCTGCCAGACAGACATATACACCTTACAATCATTCTATCCACCAAAAATAGTTGACCTATTGGTTAAAGTTTAAGAAAAACAGACCAAAACACAAAAACTTAACATAAGCAATGAACCATGAAAATGAGGTCAAGGTCAAATAAAACCTGCCAGACTGACATGTACATCGTAAAATATTTCCATACACCAAATATAGTTGACCTTTTGCATACAGTATTAGAATAAAATGCTTCGCCGAACACAGCCTGATACAACCGCAGCCAAATATGACCGCAGAGGTCGAACCCTAAACAGTTGGGGCAAGTTTGGACACAATATTCAAGCTTGATACTGTCTGAATTTGGACTGTGATCAAATTTTTGACATAATATAGGTTTCTGACACAAAATAAATGAGGTCAAAGATCTTAAAAATTTGAAATGGGACATTTAATATACCTAGTATGGTCTGATATCCAAAATCTAACAACATGGTTAGATTCAGCATATAAAAAACAACAATAATTTAATTTTAGTTGAAATCAAACAAAGTTTAATTTTGGACCCTTCAAACCTTAATATGGACTAATTTGAAAACAGGGCCCAAAATAAAAAATCTAAATGCACAATAAGATTCAGCATATCATAGAGCTGCAATAATTCAGTTTTTGATGAAATCAAACAAAGTTTAGTTTTGGACCCTTTGGACCTCAATGTAGACCAATTCAAAAATGGGGCCCAATATCCAAAATAGTAATAGAAGGTTAGAACTCCCAAAAATTAAAGACTTAATTTAATCCCATTGAAATTGGTTAAAAGATTTGTATTTATTTCAATTGAAGATTTCTTGCTATTATGCAATACTGTGCTGTTGCACAATACTGTTATATATAATAATTTACACACCCTGTTTGGTGTGTATCTCCTGCCATATCAGTATTTGTTGCTTTTATATATAAATCAGAAATAATCATTGTAAAAATGGAAAATTTTTGGGAAAAAAAAACCAAAATTATGAAGAAAAAAAATCTCCCCTAAAAAATTTGTCCCCCCAAAATTTTTTTTTTTTGAAAAATCTTGAAGAAAAAAGTATGAACCCCCAAAAAACAATTGAAACCCCCAAAAAAATAAATTTTCAAAAATTTGAAATTTCAAAATTTTGAAGAAAAAATATGAACCCCAAAAATTTAAACCCTTCCCCAAATTTTTTTGGAAATTCTGAAGATTATTTTCTTTTCAGGAAAATGTACAGTCTGGAAACTAGAAAATGCTTGTTTTTGCCCTAATTCCTGAATGTTTGGGGCAAAACTTTATATATTGTGAGGAAATAGATATTATTAATAATTTACAATATAATTTTTCACATTTGTAACAAACATACCTTAAAAACAAGTAAAACTGCGAGCTACTGCTCACTGATGATACCCCACGAAATATTTCGGTAAACAGGAAGTTGTTGAGTGATGAATCTGTAAACGCATCACATGGTGTAACTTACTTATATAAACCCTGAAACCAAATTTCAGAAATCCTTGTCAAGTAGTTCCTGAGAAAATGCGATGAAAATATTCATGGGAAGTACGGACTGACGGATGGACTGACGGATGGATGGATGGACTGACGGATGGACAGACAGAGGTAAAACAGTATACCCCCACTTTTTTAAAGCGGAGGTATAAAAATATTTATATCAACAACTTTATATATTGTGAGGAAATATACAAATAAACAAAAAATCATTATCTTTAAATTAACAAAAAACTCTTGTTTAGATATAACATTACATAATGTAAGGAAAACCAGTGTATTAAAAATTCACTTACCTTCATTTTCCCTCAAGATATGGTCATAATCTCAATTCAAATTTCCAATGGAATTTGCAACCATAAAAACCCATTTAAATACATCATAAAAGTATTAAAATAGAAAATGACATACACAATCATGGCTAAAATTAATATATCTTCATCAGCATTTAATTGTAAGTTCTAAAAATTAATTGACAGCTTATCACCTCAAGATAATTCATCATTTCTTTATAACAAAACCATTGTAAGGAGGAAATTCAAATATAATTTGAAAAATTTGAAATTTTGAAAATCTTGAAGAAAAAAGTATGACCCCCAAAAAAATGTCCCCCAAAAAAAAATTTTCAAACATTTTGAGAAAAAATATGAACCCCAAAATAAATTTGAAAAAATCCCTAAAACTTTTGACCCCCAAATTTTTTTTAAATTTTGAAGATTATTTTCTTTTCAGGTAAAAATGTACAATTTCAAAGAGTTCCATAAACTTTAACACAAGCTATTGTCTGAAACTAGAAAAATGCTTGTTTTTTGGCACCTTTTTTGGTCCCTAATTCCTGACATTTGGGGCAATTATCCCCAAACTCAATCCCAGCCTTCCCTTTGTGATATGGAACCTTGTGGTATAATTTCAAAGAGATCCATACACTTACACACAAGTTATTGTCCACAAACTACAAAAATGCTTGTTTTTGGCCCCTAATTCCTAAACCGTTGGTACCATAACCCCCAAAATCAATCCCAACCTTCCTTTTCAGTTTTGAACCTTATGGTAAAATTTTATAGAGATCCATTCACTTAAACTTAAGTTATTGTCCGGAAACCAAATGTGTCTCTGGACGACGACGACGACATGATAGCATTATACGAAGGCAAATTTTTTGCGGTCGTATATAACAGACCAAAACACAAAAAATTAACATTGAGCAATGAACTGTGAAAATGAGATCAAGGTCAAATAAAACCTGCCAGATTGACATGTACATCGTAAAATATTTCCATACACCAAATACAGTTGACCTATTGCATACAGTATTAGAAAAAGAGACCAAAACACAAAACTAAACTATGACCACTGAACCGTGAAAATGAGGTCAAGGTCAGATAACACCTGCCAGTTGGACATGTACACCTTACAATCATTACATACACCAAATATAGTAGACCTATTGCTTATAGTATCTGAGATATGGACTTGACCACGAAAACTTAACCTTGTTCACTGATCCATGAAATGAGGTCAAGTTCAAGTGAAAACTGTCTGACAGTCATGAGGACCTTGCAAGGTACCCACATACCAAATATAGTTATCCTATTACTAGTAATAAGAGGGAAATTAAAATTACAAAAAATCTTAACTTTTTTTTCAAGTAGTCACTGAACCATGAAAATGAGGTCAAGGACAATGGACATATGACAGACGGAAACTTCATATCATAAGGCATCTATATACAAAGTATGAAGCATCCAGGTCTTCTATGTTCTGAAATATTAAGCTTTTAAGAAGTTAGTTAACGTGGCAGCCAGATCACTATCCCTATGTCAATCTTTCTGCAACAAAAGTCGCAGGCTCAACAATAAAACTATATACCAAATATCAAATCAATACGAAACAAAATGCGAAAAACTGATTTGCCTGACTGACGGATAGAGAAAGTGTAAACCTATAGTCCCCTTCGGCTTTGCCGGTAGGGGACTAATAATGACAGTTGTCTATTATACTGTATTGTATTAGTACTTGCCTAAGAAAAGAATTGGAATAATAGCATTTCAAATAAAGAGCTGCACCATGAGCACATGATACGCCCGTCGCTTTTTCAAAGAATAAAGTTCCATAACTCCTCAATGTCATATCAGAAATTTATAAAAAACTAAAGGGAGGTTTAAATAGATAAATACCAGACAATAAAGTTTCATGAAAACTGCTCGAAGCACTTTTGAGTAAATGTTCAAAAACTGGAAAATCCCCCATTTTTTTATGAATAAAATCCCATAACTCGGAAACGTAAAATTTAAAATTTATAAAAATCGAAAGGGAGCTTATGTCAATAGATATAAAAAATTCACCAAAGTTTCATGAAAACTGCTCAAAGCATTTCTGAGTTATTGTCCGAAAACTGGAAAATCCCCCCTATTTAAATAAATAACATGCCATAACTAAGAAACGTAAAATCTAAAATTTATAAAAATCTAAAGGGAGCTCACGTCAATAGATATAAACAATGCACCAAAGTTTCATGCAAATTAATTAAAGCATTTTTGAGTTATTGTCCGACACGGACAGATGGACGACAGGGTATACCATAATACGTCCCGGCATATAAAAAGTGTGCGAATCAACTTTGATATTAATACACATCTTGTACCAAATTTTATTCAATAACTTACACAAGTATAAGATACTGATTAAATACTTTCATAATTCTTATCAACTGATTAAATTTGATATATTACTTTTTCACATTAATTCATAATTAGTAGTTTAATATAAGCTTTGATTGACCATTTTTTTCTTAATTTAAGGGCATATAACATGTCAAAAGTTGGTAGTAGATGATTTATCTTCAACTTAGAATTTCTTGACCATCTCAAAATCTGAAGTGATCACATAGAATTAGCATGGCTGAATCAAAATGATCCACTAACAATTATATAACAGACTTTGTTTCCAGAGCAGTGCTACTGTAAATTGTTTGTGCTGTATTAATGCAGTCTCTTTTCTAACCATGATTTACAGTCAAATATCTACCCTATTCCCAATGCAAAACCACCTGTTTTTTCTGAATTTTACCCAATTTTCTTTAAGCTAAGAGTCCTCATATATGTAAGTGTTGAATAATTTTGACTCAATTTTACCTTTAAAATTCCTTTGTATTGTATACAATGTATTAAATATGTGATTAACGCACACTCACAACAAAATTTGTTTGCAATTTACATATACAGATATGTATAAATCGGATACTCAAAATGTCAGCAAAAATATCGACAATAAATGTATATTCACTGAATTGAGATGTTACTTGCCCTGACCACTGCTATATCATGTATATGTATAAAAGGGTTGGAGTGATTTTTTCAGGTATGGCGATGTTAATGTGTAAAAATGATCAGCTGGTTATGTAATGCTCATATTTGTTTTCATTTTAAATCCTTTGTTTATTAAAACAAATCAAATGTCCTGAAATATTTATGGAATAAATATCTTCCATCCATAGTTTGTGTCTTTATTTGTTTTAAAACCAAGTAATATCCAGGGTCAGGGGTCGGTCTTCATTTTAATATCTTTTCTTTTTTTTGGTCCATTTCTTCCTTCTTATTGATTTTCTGCAAATTGATCTCTATTCTTTATAGTTCATCACACCTTTAATCTGTTTTCTATATTTTTCGGGTCCATTTTTTACTAATCTTTATTTTTTACCATTATTCTCAAATCTGTAAACCCCATTTATACCCTCATGTATGGTAATTGAAACAAGAAAAATATACATATATCATTATAATATTATGTTACATTAAAAGTAGGTTTTCTAAAAATACAATAGCATTTTATTAATGATTATATATAAGGCACTGACGATTCATGTTTTGTGGAGGAAGATTATTTTAAAGACAAATCGTTGGTTTCCATAAAAAATATTCCTGTATGCATTGAAAAATAGTTTGTTGTTTAATAAAGTCAAAAAGACTGTTCTGAGAAAGATATATATATATATATATATATATATTCCCTGAATTCATATACCATATGAGTCGGTTGGTAATAAAGACATATCACATATCGATACTAACATTCTTGACACTAAACATCTATTTTTACATATATTCTTTAAAGACTGACGATTGATAATTTCTTTCCTGATCAGAAGATTTCACTTGTTAATCGATCTTGATTCTGCAGTATTGTATTAGAAACCTATAAAAAAATTTCGTAGTATTATCTCAATCAGCATGTACATGTAGTTTACATAAATGCTTTTTGATACAGACATTACACATAGGTGTCAATATTTACACACCCATCGATAAGTTGTCATAAATCATGCATGTTGAAGCTGGGGTTAATGAACAACAATTTTCGATCTGGATAGGCAGATACAGTAGCAATAAAACTATGTTAGAAATTATTTTGGTGACCCCGAGTGAGGGGGCACGTGCCTCCTGTGTCCCCACGGTAAATCCGCCACTGGGACTTAGGAGTTTTATCAAAATTCTCCCAACGTACTGCTCTTGTATATTTTATAAATAGATTCAAACCATTTCAATTGTAAGGGCATCTAATACACATCACAAAGGGAGACAATGAATAAAGACAACAATTTATTAAGAAATAGTTCTTTTATTAAAACAAAATTTTCTTCTGTTTGTATTTGCGAAATTTCGGGTCCATTTCCTGTCAGAAAAATATGGAAAAAAACTGATTGTACATGGTTTTGAACTTATTTTCTGAGAAGATGTACATACACTGTCCCAGGTTAGAGAGGGTTTGGTGCCAGCTAACATGTTTAACCCGCCACATTCTGTATGTACCTGTCCATAGTCAGAACCCAGATCTTTGGTGGTTGTTGATTGTTGCTGTATATCATATTTGTTTTCATTATTGTTTTGTACATAAATCAGGCTGCTAGTTTATTGTTAGACTTGTTTTACATATGTCATTTCATTTTATAGCTTACTATGCAGTATGGGTTTTGCTCATTGTTGCAGGCTGTATGGTGGCCTATAGTAGTTAACTTCTGTCAACTTCTCCATACATTGAGGAATAAATTTAACTTATGGAGGAACAAGCTTATCAGAATTATTGTGTCCCACAGTGGTGTATGGTTTAGTTCCACCATGTACTAGTTTTCATATGCCACATTAGATGGATCAGCTGGTGCCACTTTGCACACAAACTGTTTTAAACAAAGTAGTTCAGATGATTTTTCACTTAAAACCTTTACTACTTTCTTTTAAATTTTCATCAAATAATATTTATATACGTTTTCAGGTAATATGAATCTTGTTGACTAAATTATTTAGGGCTATTCCAGAAAAAAATGTATGGGGGTTGGGGGTTGGAAGGCACTTTATTTTTATACCCATCACCCACTAAATTACATTTCATCATGGGACAACTACCCATACAATTCATTTTCAGTTTGACCCCACTACCCATCTAATTTTAAAAAGTATAAGCTAGCTTTTTCAAGTTCACAAATAAGCAACAAAAATTATATGCATTTTGATATCAGAAAGTGGCTATATTGATGACAGTATGTAAGTAAGTTTTAGAATTCTTAATTTTTTTTTGCACTTTTGACAATATCAGATATTTGATATAAATTATTGGTGACTAGGTTTTAAAGCTTAACACCTTATATTTGGTCCTGATACTCTTGGCATTAAAAATAACTTTTATTGCAGATGTGTGCATAAAATGTGTTTTGTACTAGTCACTGTCAGTGTCATGAAAATAACCAACTGTATATATATATATACAAATCCTTGAGAAATATTCAATTCAACTTTTATTAATTATTCTACTTGTGTTTTTAAATATTAAAATAATCCTTTGAAGCATCTGTGAGTGCAGAAATATTTTTAACTACATGTACAGGTGGAACACTATAACAGAATATAATCCATCATAACTTTGCATAAAATCAATTGAACACAACAAAATTCAAACTTGATCTGTAACTTGTCATGATAAAACTAAATACAAAATATTAAATCAAGATCTTTAAGCATGACCAAAAAAGTGCAGAAAACTGTCAACTTGCATGAATTTTCTAAGTCCAAGGACCATTACTCTGCACAAAATCGTCAGACCAAAACAAAATTCAAACTTGATCTGTAACTTGTCATGACAAGAGTGCACACGCTGAAATGTCTTGCCTACTATACTGACCATTGATTTTATGCTGATAGTCCTACATATAAAGTTTTACTACAAGTATCACATTAACATTTATGATCCAAGAAAATGAGGTACAGGTCGGATAAACCAAGCCGGAAATAAATGTACACCTTTAATACAATCACTCCATACACAGAATATAGATAACCTATTGCTTATAGTATAAAAGAAACAGACCAAACCATGAAAATTCTATACTGACCAATGAACCATGAAAATGAAGTCAAGGTCAGATGAACCCTGCCAGACAGACATGTACACCTAAAAATCATTCCATGCATCAAATATAGTTGACCTACTGCTTAAAGTATCTAAGAAACAAAGTTAACCAGGAAAACTGAACATTGAGCAATCAACCTGGGTTGTGAAAATGAGGTGAAGGTCAGATGATACCTGCCAGACAGACATATACACCTTACAATCATTCTATCCACCAAAAATAGTTGACCTATTGGTTAAAGTTTAAGAAAAACAGACCAAAACACAAAAACTTAACATAAGCAATGAACCATGAAAATGAGGTCAAGGTCAAATAAAACCTGCCAGACTGACATGTACATCGTAAAATATTTCCATACACCAAATATAGTTGACCTTTGCATACAGTATTAGAATAAAATGCTTCACGCGCAGCCTGATACAACCGCAGCCAAATATGACCGCAGAGGTCGAACCCTAAACAGTTGGGGCAAGTTTGGACACAATATTCAAGCTTGATACTGTCTGAATTTGGACTGTGATCAAATTTTTGACATAATATAGGTTTCTGACACAAAATAAATGAGGTCAAAGATCTTAAAAATTTGAAATGGGACATTTAATATACCTAGTATGGTCTGATATCCAAAATCTAACAACATGGTTAGATTCAGCATATAAAAAACAACAATAATTTAATTTTAGTTGAAATCAAACAAAGTTTAATTTTGGACCCTTCAAACCTTAATATGGACTAATTTGAAAACAGGGCCCAAAATAAAAATCTAAATGCACAATAAGATTCAGCATATCATAGAGCTGCAATAATTCAGTTTTTGATGAAATCAAACAAAGTTTAGTTTTGGACCCTTTGGACCTCAATGTAGACCAATTCAAAAATGGGGCCCAATATCCAAAATAGTAATAGAAGGTTAGAACTCCCAAAATTAAAGACTTAATTTAATCCCATTGAAATTGGTTAAAAGATTTGTATTTATTTCAATTGAAGATTTCTTGCTATTGCAATACTGTGCTGTTGCACAATACTGTTATATATAATAATTTACACACCCTGTTTGGTGTGTATCTCCTGCCATATCAGTATTTGTTGCTTTTATATATAAATCAGAAACAATCATTGTAAAATTGGAAAATTTTTGGGAAAAAACCAAAATTATGAAGAAAAAAATCTCCTAAAATTTGTCCCCCAAAATTTTTTTTTGAAAATCTTGAAGAAAAAGTATGAACCCCAAAAACAATTGAAACCCCCAAAAATAAATTTTCAAAAATTTGAAATTTCAAAATTTTGAAGAAAAAATATGAACCCCAAAAATTTAAACCTTCCCCAAATTTTTTTGGAAATTCTGAAGATTATTTTCTTTTCAGGAAAAATGTACAGTCTGGAAACTAGAAAAATGCTTGTTTTTTGCCCCTAATTCCTGAATGTTTGGGGCAAAACTTTATATATTGTGAGGAAATAGATATTATTAATAATTTACAATATAATTTTTTCACATTTGTAACAAACATACCTTAAAAACAAGTAAAACTGGGAGCTACTGCTCACTGATGATACCCCCGCCGAAATATTTCGGTAAACAGGAAGTTGTTGAGTGATGAATCTGAAAACGCATCACATGGTGTAACTTACTTATATAAACCCTGAAACCAAATTTCAGAAATCCTTGTCAAGTAGTTCCTGAGAAAAATGCGATGAAAATATTCATGGGAAGTACGGACTGACGGATGGACTGACGGATGGATGGATGGACTGACGGATGGACAGACAGAGGTAAAACAGTATACCCCCACTTTTTTAAAGCGGAGGTATAAAAATATTTATATCAACAACTTTATATATTGTGAGGAAATATACAAATAAACAAAAAATCATTATCTTTAAATTAACAAAAAACTCTTGTTTAGATATAACATTACATAATGTAAGGAAAACCAGTGTATTAAAAAATTCACTTACCTTCATTTTCCCTCAAGATATGGTCATAATCTCAATTCAAATTTCCAATGGAATTTGCAACCATAAAAACCCATTTAAATACATCATAAAAGTATTAAAATAGAAAATGACATACACAATCATGGCTAAAATTAATATATCTTCATCAGCATTTAATTGTAAGTTCTAAAAATTAATTGACAGCTTATCACCTCAAGATAATTCATCATTTCTTTATAACAAAACCATTGTAAGGGAGGAAATTCAAATATAATTTGAAAAAATTTGAAATTCTGAAAAATCTGGAAGAAAAAAAGTATGACCCCCCCCCCTGAAAAAAAATTTTTCAAACATTTTGAGAAAAAAAAATATGAACCCCAAAATAAATTTGAAAAAATCCCTAAAACTTTTGACCCCCAAATTTTTTTTAAATTTTGAAGATTATTTTCTTTTCAGGAAAAATGTACAATTTCAAAGAGTTCCATAAACTTTAACACAAGCTATTGTCTGAAACTAGAAAATGCTTGTTTTTGGCCCTTTTGTCCCTAATTCCTGACATTTGGGGCAATTATCCCCAAACTCAATCCCAGCCTTCCCTTTGTGATATGGAATCTTGTGGTATAATTTCAAAGAGATCCATACACTTACACACAAGTTATTGTCCACAAACTACAAAAATGCTTGTTTTGGCCCCTAATTCCTAAACCGTTGGTACCATAACCCCAAAATCAATCCCAACCTTCCTTTTCAGTTTTGAACCTTATGGTAAAATTTTATAGAGATCCATTCACTTAAACTTAAGTTATTGTCCGAAACCAAATGTGTCTTCGGACAACGACGAGTACATGATAGCATTTATTAAGTAATTTATGCGATATAACAGACCAAACACAAAAATTAACATTGAGCAATGAACTGTGAAAATGAGATCAAGGTCAAATAAAACCTGCCAGATTGACATGTACATCAAAATATTTCCAACACCAAATATAGTTGACCTATTGCATACAGTATTAGAAAAGAGACCAAAACACAAAACTAAACTATGACCACTGAACCGTGAAAATGAGGTCAAGGTCAGATAACACCTGCCAGTTGGACATGTACACCTTACAATCATTACATACACCAAATATAGTAGACCTATTGCTTATAGTATCTGAGATATGGACTTGACCACGAAAACTTAACCTTGTTCACTGATCCATGAAATGAGGTCAAGGTCAAGTGAAAACTGTCTGACAGTCATGAGGACCTTGCAAGGTGCATACCAAATATAGTTATCCTATTACTAGTAATAAGAGAAATTAACATTACAAAAAATCTTAACTTTTTTTTCAAGTAGTCACTGAACCATGAAAATGAGGTCAAGGACAATGGACATATGACAGATGGAAACTTCATATCATAAGGCATCTATATACAAAGTATGAAGCATCCAGGTCTTACGTTCTGAAATATTAAGCTTTTAAAAGTTAGTTAACACGGCAGCGGATCACTATCCCTATGTCAATCTTTCTGCAACAAAAGTCGAGGCTCAACAATAAAACTATATACCAAATATCAAATCAATACGAAACAAAATACGAAAAACTAATTTGCCTGACTGACGGACAGAGAAAGTAAACCTATAGTCCCCTTGCAGCGTGGGGACTAATAATGACAGTTGTCTATTATACTGTATTGTATTAGTACTTGCCTAAGAAAAGAATTGGAATAATATCATTTCAAATAAAGAGCTGCCATGAGCGCATGATCGCGCGCTTTTCAAAGAATAAAGTTCCATAACTCCTCAATGTCATATCATAAATTTATAAAACTAAAGGGAGGTTTAAATAGATATAAACCAGTCAATAAAGTTTCATGAAAACTGCTTGAAGCACTTTTGAGTAAATGTTCAAAACTGAAAATCCCCATTTTTATGAATAAAATCCATAACTCGAAACGTAAAATTTAAAATTTATAAAAATCAAAAGGCAGCTTATGTCAATAGATATAAAAATTCACCAAAGTTTCATGAAAACTGCTCAAAGCATTTCTGAGTTATTGTCCAAAACTGGAAAATCCCTATTTAAATGAATAACATGCCATAACTAAGAAACGTAAAATCTAAAATTTATAAAATTGAAAGGAGCTCACGTCAATAGATATAAACAATGCACCAAAGTTTCATGCAAATTAATTAAAGCATTTTGAGTTATTGTCCGACACGGACAGATGGACAGGGTATACCATAATACGTCCCGGCATATAAAAAGTGTAATCAACTTTGATATTAATACACATCTTGTACCAAATTTTATTCAATAACTTACACAAGTATAAGATACTGATTAAATACTTTCATAATTCTTATCAACTGATTAAATTTGATATATTACTTTTCACATTAATTCATAATTAGTAGTTTAATATAAGCTTTGATTGACCATTTTTTTCTTAATTTAAGGGCATATAACATGTCAAAAGTTGGTAGTAGATGATTTATCTTCAACTTAGAATTTCTTGACCATCTCAAAATCTGAAGTGATCACATAGAATTAGCATGGCTGAATCAAAATGATCCACTAACAATTATATAACAGACTTTGTTTCCAGAGCAGTGCTACTGTAAATTGTTTGTGCTGTATTAATGCAGTCTCTTTTCTAACCATGATTTACAGTCAAATATCTACCCTATTCCCAATGCAAAACCACCTGTTTTTTCTGAATTTTACCCAATTTTCTTTAAGCTAAGAGTCCTCATATATGTAAGTGTTGAATAATTTTGACTCAATTTTACCTTTAAAATTCCTTTGTATTGTATACAATGTATTAAATATGTGATTAACGCACACTCACAACAAAATTTGTTTGCAATTTACATATACAGATATGTATAAATCGGATACTCAAAATGTCAGCAAAAATATCGACAATAAATGTATATTCACTGAATTGAGATGTTACTTGCCCTGACCACTGCTATATCATGTATATGTATAAAAGGGTTGGAGTGATTTTTTCAGGTATGGCGATGTTAATGTGTAAAAATGATCAGCTGGTTATGTAATGCTCATATTTGTTTTCATTTTAAATCCTTTGTTTATTAAAACAAATCAAATGTCCTGAAATATTTATGGAATAAATATCTTCCATCCATAGTTTGTGTCTTTATTTGTTTTAAAAACCAAGTAATATCCAGGGTCAGGGTCGGTCTTCATTTTAATATCTTTTCTTTTTTTTGGTCCATTTCTTCCTTCTTATTGATTTTCTGCAAATTGATCTCTATTCTTTATAGTTCATCACACCTTTAATCTGTTTTCTATATTTTGGGTCCATTTTTTACTAATCTTTATTTTTTACCATTATTCTCAAATCTAAACCCCATTTATACCCTCATGTATGGTAATTGAAACAAGAAAATATACTATATCATTATAATATTATGTTACATTAAAAGTAGGTTTTCTAAAAATACAATAGCATTTTATTAATGATTATATATAAGGCACTGACGATTCATGTTTTGTGGAGGAAGATTATTTTAAAGACAAATCGTTGGTTTCCATAAAAAATATTCCTGTATGCATTGAAAAATAGTTTGTTGTTTAATAAAGTCAAAAAGACTGTTCTGAGAAAGATATATATATATATATATATATATTCCCTAATTCATATACCATATGAGTCGGTTGGTAATAAAGACATATCACATATCGATACTAACATTCTTGACACTAAACATCTATTTTTACATATATTCTTTAAAGACTGACGATTGATAATTTCTTTCCTGATCAGAAGATTTCACTTGTTAATCGATCTTGATTCTGCAGTATTGTATTAGAAACCTATAAAAATTTAGTATTATCTCAATCAGCATGTACATGTAGTTTACATAAATGCTTTTGATACAGACATTACACATAGGTGTCAATATTTACACCCATCGATAAGTTGTCATAAATCATGCATGTTGAAGCTGGGGTTAATGAACAACAATTTTCGATCTGGATAAGCAGATACAGTAGCAATAAAACTATGTTAGAAATTATTTTGGTGACCCGTGAGGGACGGCCTCCTGTGTCCCCAGGTAAATCCGCCACTGGGACTTAGGAGTTTTATCAAAATTCTCCCAACGTACTGCTCTTGTATATTTTATAAATAAATTCAAACCATTTCAATTGTAAGGGCATCTAATACACATCACAAAGGGAGACAATGAATAAAGACAACAATTTATTAAGAAATAGTTCTTTTATTAAAACAAAATTTTCTTCTGTTTGTATTTGAAATTTCGGGTCCATTTCCTGTCAGAAAAATATGGAAAAAAACTGATTGTACATGGTTTTGAACTTATTTTCTGAGAAGATGCAACACTGTCCCAGGTTAGAGAGGGTTTGGTAGCTAACAGTTTAACCCGCCACATTCTGTATGTACCTGTCCATAGTCAGAACCCAGATCTTTGGTGGTTGTTGATTGTTGCTGTATATCATATTTGTTTTCATTATTGTTTTGTACATAAATCAGGCTGCTAGTTTATTGTTAGACTTGTTTTACATATGTCATTTCATTTTATAGCTTACTATGCAGTATGGGTTTTGCTCATTGTTGCAGGCTGTATGGTGGCCATAGTAGTTAACTTCTGTCAACTTCTCCATACATTGAGGAATAAATTTAACTTATGGAGGAACAAGCTTATCAGAATTATTGTGTCCCACAGTGGTGTATGGTTTAGTTCCACCATGTACTAGTTTTCATATGCCACATTAGATGGATCAGCTGGTGCCACTTTGCACACAAACTGTTTTAATCATACTTGAAACAATCTGAAGTGGTGTATATAAAAGAAGATGTGGTATGATTGCCAATGAGACAACTCCACAAGAGACCAAATGACACAGAAATTAACAACTATAGGTCACTGTACGGCCTTCAACAATGAGCAAAGCCCTACCGCACAGTCAGCTATAAAGGCCTTTGAAATGACAATGTAAAACAATTCAACGAGAAAACTAACGGCCTAATTGATGTACAAAAATTAACGAAAACAAATATGTAACATAAACAAACAACAACCACTGAATTACAGGCTCCTGACTTGGGACAGGCACATACATAGTATGTGGGGTTAACATGTTAACAGGATCCCAACCTCCCCTAACCTGGGACAGTGGTGTAACAGTACAACATAAGAACGAACTATAAAATCAGTTGAAAGAGGTAACTCATCAGATGGAAAAATACAAATACAAGTGGACTTGGCCTGCAGGGATGGGGTAATCGTAATCGTAATCTGTAATCGTATCGATTGTAATTGATTACATTTTTCCAGTAATCGACAGTAATCTGTAATCGAGGATTTTGATTACATGTAATCGTAATATAATCGATTACAGCAAAATTATGATGCAATGATTATTTTTCGATTACATTTGATTACTTTAGTAAAATAGTTTGATGAAATATAACCTATATTAAATGAAAATATGTATGTTTTCATAACTTTATAGTACAGATAAAATAGAATGTATTAAAATGACTTAAGAGTTTATCAACTGCCTTATTTCTATCTTTTGTCTCAAGCTGCAATATGATCAACCAGATCCCCTACCAAATTTTACTTTATATCTAGCTTTTGAAACAAATGGATTTATGTGCTTTTCAATAATTCAAGACCTTTTATATTAAAATAAGAAAAATAGATTTGAAATAAGAAAATAGATTTAAAATAAGAAATGAGTCTTTAAGTTAAGTTCTGTACTACATTAAAGTAGTAAGTAAGCTTATTTGTATTAAAATTCCTTAAAGCATAATTTTCAATAAGAGTTGAAATTTTAGTTTAGAATAGATACACAGTTGATTCCTTATAATGTTACGATATAAAAATTAAGAAAGTACACAAAATCCTTACAACAATGAACCAATGGCTATGCATTGAAATTCTTTTTTCAGAAATAGATACATGTATCCCATTTTGACACTATAAATATATATTGTTTATAAATTGAATAGAGAATAAAAATCTAAACAAACTTCTTGTCTTTACTAATCAGATGATCAAAGACTTCTAATCAATAAGATGCAGACTTTGGTTTCATTTCAATTATGTCTAATTAAGGAGATTTACATTATTTTGCCCCAGGTTATAAATTGTACTCCATTGGCAGTTTTATAACCTGTAATTAGGTTGGTTATCCAAACAAAAGGATTAATTCATGCATGTCATTATAATTATAAATTTCAATCTTTAAAATTAGATGAACTAATTAATTATTCTACTTTTTACTTTTTTTTTTCAGAGGAAAATTCCAACATTGTAATTAACTATGTTAAAATATACCTGTTTTAATTAGTAAAAACAAAAGCTAACTTAAGTCAGTATGAAAGCAAAATTTATGAAAACCTACAATATAAATAAGTGTTTGATGCAATGCGATGTCATCTCTCATTCATGTTGAAAGCCAAAATTTCAAGAATTTTGAATATTTCTGATCCTCAGGAAGAGAATCCATCTAGAAAACAACTGTCAACTTAAGATTTGGAAACAATGCTTTAAATGCTGCTTTGGTAAAGTTCTAAATTTCCACAATTCAAACCTCGAGCAACATAATTGTGCTTAACTACTTTATTACTTTTTGTAATTTTGTAGCATGTAATCGAAAAGTAATGTAATTACTTTTGATAAAGTAATTGATTGCAATCGATTACATACAAATCCTTCATATAATCGATTATTAATCGATTACATTTGTCATAATCGTGCCCATCCCTGGTGGCCGGGTACTTGTACATCAAACAACAAAAGACACTAAGTACAGATCTGAGTACTGCAGTTACTGACAGCTAGTTCAAAGCCACTATCAACTAATAAAAAAATCATGCATCTAAGACTAAATTATCAATCTGTACACTCCAACATCCAATGGATTTAGTGTAAAGACGTCATAAACAGTCAGAGAAAAACATGACCTTGTGCAATTCCAAGATACAGGTATCGACAGATTGTAGATCCATAATTTTCTTGTATATTATATTACACAAAATGCTGATGTTGTTGGCCTAGCAATGATGCAATATATACATTATTGTACTTCTAAGTGTCTATTCTATAAAATTTACAACATATTTAATACTTACATTTTTTAATATTTTAATAGTCTTCATTTCTTAGATATTGAAAATAAGTGACAAAATGTATTCTGTAAATAAAAAATTCAAAATCCATAATTGAAATACATGTACTGCTGTTCAATTAGTAATTCTCCTTGGTACAATTTAACTTTGCTCTTGGATTGTCAAGTATACAAACTAAACTTTCATGTTTCTGCACAATGCATCAATATTATGAATTCAAACTATCTTTATATAACTTGTTGCAAAAGTTTCTGATAACTGTATATACTTCTTAGTGTGCAATAATACTCTCTATGTAGTAACAGTTACACAGATTCTGTCATATCATAGTTCTGAAAGTATCGTGAGACAGTCTCTAAAAATAGCTGGACAGATAAGCAAACTTAATAACAAATAATATTCATGTGTTGTAACCGTTGGCAATTTTGTAATAAATCCTGTCAGATACCTGAACCAAAATTTGTCTGACTAGTCGACATATGATAAGACCTGGTAAAAATCTTCAAAACTGATCATATCTGTAGATACACATGTAAATATCTTCAAAACATCATAATGGTCTAGAGTTTCATTGCTGTCATGGAATTATTGTGGTGACTAGTCAATCAATCTACTAGAGAGAATCATGTATTGTACATGTATGTCTTGCCTCTTCTAGGATAAGCCAAAACTTGGAATCTAGCTGAAATAAAAACAAATACAAATAGTTATATTGTTTATTTTGACAAATAGCATGTATAATATATATATATTATGCATTAGTTTTGTCCATGTAAATTAAAGCCATCTATGAGATATCCTTTTTAAGTGTCAGATAAAACTTTGATTTTTACAAAAGTTATCAGTTTGAGAGATAAAATTATGTTAAATAATTATTTCATTTATTCATACATGAATATATGCATGTCATTTAATATATAATGTTTTAGTATAAATAATTATGACCTCTGGAAAGGCCACTTTTATTTTTTGCTTGACGGTAATAATGAATTAATGGTTAGATATCATTGATGTTGGGATAATTAATGCTTGCATTCATAACTAGAGCTGTCTGTATAGTGTGACTAAATTACCCATGATACCCCTGGACATGCATTTTAGTTGCTGCTTTGGAATTAAGTATTGAGACAACAACATTTTGAGATATTTGGCTTTCAGTTATTTATTTTAAAAAATCACTGCATTTGCCTCTGTCATGTCTGTGTTACGTTGATACATGGTTTCTGATAGGTCTATCTGAATTATATTATGAATTCCAAAATTAATGCATCCATTTATGATTAAATATTGCAAATCTTTGATGATGGTCTCAAATATGAGTTTTAATAAATGTGATTGCAATCACTTATCAAAAATAAAATAACTACAAAAATTTAAAATTAAAAGAGATTTTACATTTGCTACTATATAATTTTATGTCCTGTTGCATTTTACGCATGAATAAAAAGATCACAGAAAGTTTTCAATTCCCAGTATTTCCATCAGTGTTTACCTAACACATTTAAAATAATGACAGTATAATAAGGATAGACTATGCTTGTTATATTTCATACATAGATCTGTTTTTAAAATTGGTTGTCTTTTTTCCAGCAGATTATTTCAAATACAATATCAAATTACATCAATGTTAAAGGTCATTCAACTTTTTTGGGTCAAATCACAACGACCTAATCTTATTGACATCACTTTCCAAAAATTCATTGGCACACATAATTAAATTATATTTGACTTAGTTAGGTTAACTGTTAACCTAAGTTATCCAGAGAACAGTTATGCCCCAACACAAATAACTATAATAGGGTCAAGACCAGAGCATCATGTCTTTGAAATATGAGACCCATCCCAATATGCAAACCTTAGTTATAACCTCCTCATCACACTTATTGTGCTGGTTAAATTTCAACTTGAACTTTATCCCACAAGATTAAGATTTAACAAGTCTTATAAAATTTTTTCTCAAGACAACTACCAATTTTTGATTGAAAATTATAGCACCACAGGCAAGAAATGTGGGACCATGTCAAACCTGATAGGACCGCCTGCCCACTGTGCTGAAAGGGCCTGGGGAGAACACTGAGTTTGGTTAATTTTGTATGATTGACCTGCCTTTACTAAATGAAAATGACACCCCAGCCCATGATGTTACTCCATACACAGGCACATACATTGACACTATTTTCTTCTCATCGCCCATATTTTATTATTATTGATAGAACCTCTAGTGCCTGTGCTCCATACCAAGTTTGGAAAATAATAACCGGTAGTTCCAAGTAAAAAAAATCATAAACGGTTAGTCGATCATCCTTGGACTGTACACTGCTTGAAAAATCTATATTTTTTCCTTAAAATGAGCAAAGAAACGAAGATTTTAAGCCAAGGAATAAAAAGTTCTGGTTTTGAAAACATATCCTAAACATTGAAATGTCAAAGTTGGACATTTGCTTCATGGTGGATCATCTGACTGGAAGTTTTTTGGACATACATATACTGAATTTGACGCCACCGCTTGCTTTTAACATGTAAGGTATATAAAATTAACAATCCAAATTTCTTATCCTATCCTCCTCGATTTTTCCCCATTGAATATCAATCCTCAAACCCTGACAGAACCCACCTTTTAATGAATGAAATAAACGAGCGATCTGATTGGTCCATTTTTCAATTACCTTTACATCAACCAATCCATCTTCGTTTATTTCATTCATATATTTGATTTGACCTAACTTGGAAGCCGATTGCTAGGGCTGTAAAGCCAGTCAAGGTCGTTAAACACTTCCATCATCATTGAGGCCAGTTATAAATAACGAAATAATATAATAGGAACTTAAGGTATTCTAATTATACATTTGATTAAGATCAATTAAATAACCACATTTATCTCTAACCAAACAAACAAAAGAACATAATGATTAATAATATTTACCTTTATTTCATCAGAAAAATTTACGACGTTAATTATAAATCCTTGATATTTACGGTCTTCAGTGAGTAGATTAAAATTCCCAACAAACAACATTCCTGCCGTCCCATTTGGCAAATGTAACGACGTATTTAGAAATTTCGGATGAAAACTGCTTGAAGCACTTTTGAGTAAATGTTCAAAACTGGAAAATCCCCATTTTTTATGAATAAAATCCCATAACTCGAAACGTAAAATTTAAAATTTATAAAAATCAAAAGGCAGCTTATGTCAATAGATATAAAAATTCACCAAAGTTTCATGAAAACTGCTCAAAGCATTTCTGAGTTATTGTCCAAAACTGGAAAATCCCTATTTAAATGAATAACATGCCATAACTAAGAAACGTAAAATCTAAAATTTATAAAATTGAAAGGAGCTCACGTCAATAGATATAAACAATGCACCAAAGTTTCATGCAAATTAATTAAAGCATTTTTGAGTTATTGTCCGACACGGACAGATGGACGACAGGGGTATACCATAATACGTCCCGTAAACGGGCATATAAAAAGTGTGCGAATCAACTTTGATATTAATACACATCTTGTACCAAATTTTATTCAATAACTTACACAAGTATAAGATACTGATTAAATACTTTCATAATTCTTATCAACTGATTAAATTTGATATATTACTTTTTCACATTAATTCATAATTAGTAGTTTAATATAAGCTTTGATTGACCATTTTTTTCTTAATTTAAGGGCATATAACATGTCAAAAGTTGGTAGTAGATGATTTATCTTCAACTTAGAATTTCCTGACCATCTCAAAATCTGAAGTGATCACATAGAATTAGCATGGCTGAATCAAAAATGATCCACTAACAATTATATAACAGACTTTGTTTCCAGAGCAGTGCTACTGTAAATTGTTTGTGCTGTATTAATGCAGTCTCTTTTCTAACCATGATTTACAGTCAAATATCTACCCTATTCCCAATGCAAAACCACCTGTTTTTTCTGAATTTTTACCCAATTTTTCTTTAAGCTAAGAGTCCCTCATATATTTAAGTGTTGAATAATTTTGACTCAATTTTACCTTTAAAATTCCTTTGTATTGTATACAATGTATTAAATATGTGATTAACGCACACTCACAACAAAATTTGTTTGCAATTTACATATACAGATATGTATAAATCGGATACTCAAAATGTCAGCAAAAAATATCGACAATAAATGTATATTCACTGAATTGAGATGTTACTTGCCCTGACCACTGCTATATCATGTATATGTATAAAAGGGTTGGAGTGATTTTTTTCAGGTATGGCGATGTTAATGTGTAAAAAATGATCAGCTGGTTATGTAATGCTCATATTTGTTTTCATTTTTAAATCCTTTGTTTATTAAAACAAATCAAATGTCCTGAAATATTTATGGGAATAAATATCTACCATCCATAGTTTGTGTCTTTATTTGTTTTAAAAACCAAGTAATATCCAGGGGTCAGGGGTCGGTCTTCATTTTAATATCTTTTCTCTTTTTTTTGGTCCATTTCTTCCTTCTTATTGATTTTCTGCAAATTGATCTCTATTCTTTATAGTTCATCACACCTTTAATCTGTTTTCTATATTTTTCGGGTCCATTTTTTTACTAATCTTTATTTTTTTACCATTATTCTCAAATCTGTAAACCCCATTTATACCCTCATGTATGGTAATTGAAACAAGAAAAATATACATATATCATTATAATATTATGTTACATTAAAAGTAGGTTTTCTAAAAATACAATAGCATTTTATTAATGATTATATATAAGGCACTGACGATTCATGTTTTGTGGAGGGGAAGATTATTTTAAAGACAAATCGTTGGTTTCCATAAAAAATATTCCTGTATGCATTGAAAAATAGTTTGTTGTTTAATAAAGTCAAAAAGACTGTTCTGAGAAAGATATATATATATATATATATATATATTCCCTGAATTCATATACCATATGAGTCGGTTGGTAATAAAGACATATCACATATCGATACTAACATTCTTGACACTAAACATCTATTTTTACATATATTCTTTAAAGACTGACGATTGATAATTTCTTTCCTGATCAGAAGATTTCACTTGTTAATCGATCTTGATTCTGCAGTATTGTATTAGAAACCTATAAAAATTTCTAGTATTATCTCAATCAGCATGTACATGTAGTTTACATAAATGCTTTTTGATACAGACATTACACATAGGTGTCAATATTTACACACCATCGATAAGTTGTCATAAATCATGCATGTTGAAGCTGGGGTTAATGAACAACAATTTTCGATCTGGATAAGCAGATACAGTAGCAATAAAACTATGTTAGAAATTATTTTGGTGACCCGGTGAGGGGCACGTGCCTCCTGTGTCCCCACGGTAAATCCGCCACTGGGACTTAGGAGTTTTATCAAAATTCTCCCAACGTACTGCTCTTGTATATTTTATAAATAAATTCAAACCATTTCAATTGTAAGGGCATCTAATACACATCACAAAGGGAGACAATGAATAAAGACAACAATTTATTAAGAAATAGTTCTTTTATTAAAACAAAATTTTCTTCTGTTTGTATTTGCGAAATTTCCGGGTCCATTTCCTGTCAGAAAAATATGGAAAAAAAACCGATTGTACATGGTTTTGAACTTATTTTCTGAGAAGATGTACGTACACTGTCCCAGGTTAGGAGAGGGTTTGGTGCCAGCTAACATGTTTAACCCGCCACATTCTGTATGTACCTGTCCATAGTCAGAACCCAGATCTTTGGTGGTTGTTGATTGTTGCTGTATATCATATTTGTTTTTCATTATTGTTTTGTACATAAATCAGGCTGCTAGTTTATTGTTAGACTTGTTTTACATATGTCATTTCATTTTATAGCTTACTATGCAGTATGGGTTTTGCTCATTGTTGCAGGCTGTATGGTGGCCTATAGTAGTTAACTTCTGTCAACTTCTCCATACATTGAGGAATAAATTTAACTTATGGAGGAACAAGCTTATCAGAATTATTGTGTCCCACAGTGGTGTATGGTTTAGTTCCACTATGTACTAGTTTTCATATGCCACATTAGATGGATCAGCTGGTGCCACTTTGCACACAAACTGTTTTAATCATACTTGAAACAATCTGAAGTGGTGTATATAAAAAAGAAGATGTGGTATGATTGCCAATGAGACAACTCTCCACAAGAGACCAAATGACACAGAAATTAACAACTATAGGTCACTGTACGGCCTTCAACAATGAGCAAAGCCCCTACCGCACAGTCAGCTATAAAAGGCCTCGAAATGACAATGTAAAACAATTCAAACGAGAAAACTAACGGCCTAATTGATGTACAAAAAATTAACGAAAAACAAATATGTAACGCATAAACAAACAACAACCACTGAATTACAGGCTCCTGACTTGAGACAGGCACATACATACAGTATGTGGCGGGGTTAAACATGTTAACAGGATCCCAACCCTCCCCCTAACCTGGGACAGTGGTGTAACAGTACAACATAAGAACGAACTATAAAAATCAGTTGAAAGAGGCTTAACTCATCAGATGGAAAAAAATACAAATACAAGTGGACTTGGCCGGCAGGGATGGGGTAATCGTAATCTGTAATCGTAATCGATTGTAATTGATTACATTTTTTCCAGTAATCGACAGTAATCTGTAATCGAAGACATTTTCGATTACATGTAATCGTAATATAATCGATTACAGCAAAAATTATGATGCAATGATTATTTTCGATTACATTTGATTACTTTAGTAAAATAGTTTGATGAAATATAACCTATATTAAATGAAAATATGTATGTTTTCATAACTTTATAGTACAGATAAAATAGAATGTATTAAAATGACTTAAGAGTTTATCAACTGCCTTATTTCTATCTTTTGTCTCAAGCTGCAATATGATCAACCAGATCCCTACCAAATTTTACTTTATATCTAGCTTTTGAAACAAATGGATTTATGTGCTTTTCAATAATTCAAGACCTTTTATATTAAAATAAGAAAAATAGATTTGAAATAAGAAAATAGATTTAAAATAAGAAATGAGTCTTTAAGTTAAGTTCTGTACTACATTAAAGTAGTAAGTAAGCTTATTTGTATTAAAATTCCTTAAAGCATAATTTTCAATAAGAGTTGAAATTTTAGTTTAGAATAGATACACAGTTGATTCCTTATAATGTTACAATATAAAAATTAAGAAAGTACACAAAATCCTTACAACAATGAACCAATGGCTATGCATTGAAATTCTTTTTTTCAGAAATAGATACATGTATCCCATTTTGACACTATAAATATATATTGTTTATAAATTGAATAGAGAATAAAAAATCTAAACAAACTTCTTGTCTTTACTAATCAGATGATCAAAGACTTCTAATCAATAAGATGCAGACTTTGGTTTCATTTCAATTATGTCTAATTAAGAAGGAGATTTACATTATTTTGCCCCAGGTTATAAATTGTACTCCAATGGCAGTTTTATAACCTGTAATTAGGGTGGTTATCCAAACAAAAGGATTAATTCATGCATGTCATTATAATTATAAATTTCGATCTTTAAAATTAGATGAACTAATTAATTATTCTACTTTTTTTACATTTTTTTTTTCAGAGGAAAATTCCAACATTGTAATTAACTATGTTAAAATATACCTGTTTTTAATTAGTAAAAAACAAAAAGCTAACTTAAGTCAGTATGAAAGCAAAATTTATGAAAAAACCTACAATATAAATAAGTGTTTGATGCAATGCGATGTCATCTCTCATTCATGTTGAAAGCCAAAATTTCAAGAATTTTTGAATATTTCTGATCCTCAGGAAGAGAATCCATCTAGAAAACAACTGTCAACTTAAGATTTGGAAACAATGCTTTAAATGCTGCTTTCGGTAAAGTTCTAAATTTCCACAATTCAAACCTCGAGCAACATAATTGTGCTTAACTTACTTTATTACTTTTTTGTAATTTTGTAGCATGTAATCGAAAAGTAATGTAATTACTTTTGATAAAGTAATCGATTGCAATCGATTACATACAAATCCTTCATGTAATCGATTATTAATCGATTACATTTGTCAGTAATCGTGCCCATCCCTGGTGGCCGGGTACTTGTACATCCAAACAACAAAAAGACACTAAGTACAGATCTGAGAGTACTCGCAGTTACTGACAGCTAGTTCAAAGCCACTATCAACTAATAAAAAAAAATCATGCATCTAAGACTAAATTATCAATCTGTACACATCCAACATCCAATGGATTTAGTGTAAAGACGTCATAAACAGTCAGAGAAAAACATGACCTTGTGCAATTCCAAGATACAGGTATCGACAGATTGTAGATCCATAATTTTCTTGTATATTATATTACACAAAATGCTGATGTTGTTGGCCTAGCAATGATGCAATATATACATTATTGTACTTCTAAGTGTCTATTCTATAAAATTTACAACATATTTAATACTTACATTTTTTTAATATTTTAATAGTCTTCATTTCTTAGATATTGAAAATAAGTGACAAAAATGTATTCTGTAAATAAAAAAATTCAAAATCCATAATCGAAATACATGTACTGCTGTTCAATTAGTAATTCTCCTTGGTACAATTTAACTTTGCTCTTGGATTGTCAAGTATACAAACTAAACTTTTATGTTTCTGCACAATGCATCAATATTATGAATTCAAACTATCTTTATATAACTTGTTGCAAAAGTTTCTGATAACTGTATATACTTCTTAGTGTGCAATAATATCTCTCTATGTAGTAACAGTTACACAGATTCTGTCATATCATAGTTCTGAAAGTATCGTGAGACAGTCTCTAAAAATAGCTGGACAGATAAGCAAACTTAATAACAAATAATATTCATGTGTTGTAACCGTTGGCAATTTTGTAATAAATCCTGTCAGATACCTGAACCAAAATTTGTCTGACTAGTCGACATATGATAAGACCTGGTAAAAATCTTCAAAACTGATCATATCTGTAGATACACATGTAAATATCTTCAAAACATCATAATGGTCTAGAGTTTCATTGCTGTCATGGAATTATTGTGGTGACTAGTCAATCAATCTACTAGAGAGAATCATGTATTGTACATGTATGTCTTGCCTCTTCTAGGATAAGCCAAAACTTGGAATCTAGCTGAAATAAAAACAAATACAAATAGTTATATTGTTTATTTTGACAAATAGCATGTATAATATATATATATTATGCATTAGTTTTGTCCATGTAAATTAAAGCCATCTATGAGATATCCTTTTTTAAGTGTCAGATAAAAACTTTGATTTTTACAAAAGTTATCAGTTTGAGAGATAAAATTATGTTAAATAATTATTTCATTTATTCATACATGAATATATGCATGTCATTTAATATATAATGTTTTAGTATAAATAATTATGACCTCTGGAAAGGCCACTTTTATCTTTTTGCTTGACGGTAATAATGAATTAATGGTTAGATATCATTGATGTTGGGATAATTAATGCTTACATTAATAACTAGAGCTGTCTGCATAGTGTGGCTAAATTACCCATGATACCCCTGTACATGCATTTTAGTTGCTGCTTTGGAATTAAGTATTGAGACAACAACATTTTGAGATATTTGGCTTTCAGTTATTTATTTTAAAAAATCATTGCATTTGCCTCTGTCATGTCTGTGTTAGGTTGACACATGGTTTCTGATAGGTCTATCTGAATTATATTATGAATTCCAAAATTAATGCATCCATTTGTGATTAAATATTGCAAATTTTTGATGACGGTCTCAAGTATGAGTTTTAATAAATGTGATTCCAATCACTTATCAAAATCAAAAAATTACAAAATTTAAAATTAAAGAGATTTTACATTTGCTACTATATAATTTTATGTCCTGTTGCATTTTACCCATGAATAAAAAGATCACATAAATTTTTGAATTCCCAGTATTTCCATCAGTTTTTACCTAACACATTTAAAATAATGACAGTATAATAAGGATAGACTATGCTTGTTATATTTCATACTTTATTCCATATAGATCTGTTTTTAAAATTGGTTGTCTTTTTTCCAGCAGATTATTTCAAGTACAATATCTTTTCAAATTACATCAATGTTAAAGGTCATTAAACTTTTTTGGGTCAAATCACAATGACCTAATCTTATTGACATCACTTTCCAAAAATTCATTGGCACACATAATTAAATTATATTTGACTTAGTTAGGTTAACTGTTAACCTAAGTTATCCAGAGAACAGTTATGCCCCAAACACAAATAACTATCATAGGGTCAAGGCCAGAGCATCATGTCTTTGAAATATGAGACCCATCCCAATATGCATACCTTACTTAGTTATAACCTCATCACACTTATTGTGCTGGTTAAATTTCAACTGGAACTTTATCCCACAAGATTAAGATTTAACAAGTCGTATAAAATTTTACTCAAGACAACTATACCAATTTTTGATTGAAAATTATAGCACCACAGGCAACAAATGTGGGACCATGTCAAGCCTGATAGGACCGCCTGCCCACTGTGCTGAAAGGGCCTGGGGAGAACACTGAGTTTGGTCAATTTTGTCTGATTGACCTGCTTTGCTAAATGAAAATGACACCCCAGCCCATGATGTTACTCCATACACAGGCACATACATTGACACTATTTTCTTCTCATTGCCCATATTTTATTATTATTGATAGAATGTCTAGTGCCTGTGCTCCATACCAAGTTTGGAAAATAATAACCGGTAGTTCCAAGTAAAAAAAATCATTAACGGATAGTCGATCATCCTTGGACTTTACACTGCTTGAAAAATCTATTTTTTCCTTAAAATGAGCAAGAAACGAAAATTTTAAGCCAAGGAATAAAAAGTTCTGGTTTTGAAAACATATCCTAAACATTGAAATGTCAAAGTCGGGCATTTGCTTCATGGTGGATCATCTGACTGGAAGTTTTTTGGACATACATATACTGAATTTGACGCCACCGCTTGCTTTTAACATGTAATTTTCTGCTAGATAACATTTATTACGTTTCGCGATAAAGTGTATCGTCAGGTAGTAGGTATTCCTATGGGCACTAACTGTGCCCTTTAATAGCAGATTTATTTCTATATTGCTATGAATCTCAGTTTATGACCAAACTCAGTAAAGACCCATCATTGTTATATTTAGTTGATACATTCAACAATACCTACCGTTATCTGGATGATATTTTTCATTAAATAATCCAGAGTTCTCTAAATATACTTCGAAATTTACCCAAAAGAACTTACTTTAACTAAATCTAACATAAACAGTAGCAGTTGCCCTTTTCTAGATTTAGACATTTCAATTTCTAACGGAAACTACATACTAAAATTTACGACAAAGAGAGGATTTTCATTTCCTATTGTTAATTTTCCATTTTAGACGGCGATGTGCCTTTGGCTCCATCATACGGTGTTTATATATCCCAACTCGCTCGGTATGCCCGTGTGTGTTCTGATGTCATAGATTTTAACGAACGTAATCAATGCATCACTGGGAAATTATTGTGTCAGGGATTTCGATACCATAAATTACTTAAAACTTTTACTAAATTCTTTCATAGATACAAAGATTTGATTAGTAAATTTGGCTGTACCTGTAGAAAACTTATTAAAATGGTATTTCACATCCTAAATTTTATGGTAATATTGTACTTAAAGCGAGGAAATCACTATGTGATCCGTGTAAACTCATCGAACCTTTAAACAAACTTATAAGTAAGGGGTATCGTACAATATTGTAATTCGATCTCTGAATATAGTTTACATTGGCACTAATATCGATTTTGTCATTAGCAAATTAAAACATAACTAAGTTGTATCTTCTTTTGAGGCGGATGTTTAGAGACACACACGTTAATTTTATCTCTTAAGAAGTAGCTCCTCACTATCCTACTACCTGTTGATACATTTATTTTGGCATTGCACAAGTCATGTCTTCTCTGACTGTTCATGACGTTAAAATACTAAATCCCTGGGATGTGTTTTAGTTGATTTTAGTCTCTGATGCATGATTTTTATCATTAATTGTTTTGGCTTTTAACTAGCTGTCAGTAACTGCGAGTACTCTCAAATCGTACTTTCTTTTTATTCGACCTGTTGATACTATTTTTAATACTTTTTGTTATTTTATATTAATATGGATCTTGTCTGTATACCAGCTTTGATTATTTGGAATATCTACTAATTTTCACTTCTTCATACTACATTTGTATGAACATCAAGATTATTCTCCTTTAATCTGTACAGGAAGTTTTATTGCTGATATTTACCCCTTATGTATCTAGTGTTAAATTAGGTATTTATATGACAGACCTTTCTTGGTATTCCTAATTATTGGAAGATTTTATATAGACAGAAAAAGTATACCTAAAACTACAAAGTTATTTTTCATTTACCTGTATATATTATGAAAACCGGTTTTTCAAAAGTGATTATTTTCTAAGGGTTAAATATTTCATGGTGGTGTCTTGCCATGGCTTTATTTGGACTTGTTTGTTTGCTTTTGGCCTTGAATGTTTGTCCCTAATATTTTATTAACTATGTATTTACTTTCAGGTATCACAGATCGTATTTATTCATTCATAGTGTGTTAATTTACGTTTTTGATTGAGTTAAGCCTTCCAATTGATGTTTTATCGTGTGTTTTCTATGTTGTGATGTTATACTATTGTTTCAGAAAAAGGAGACGGTTTGGTACCATTAAAACGTTTAATCCGCTGCAAATGTTTGCACTTGTCCTAAGTCAGGAATCTGATGTACAGTAGTTGTCGTTTGTTTATGTAATTTATACGTGTTTCTCGTTTCGTTTTTATATAGACTAGACCATTGGTTTTACCGTTTGAATGGTTTTACACTAGTACTTTTGGGGCCCTTTATAGCTTGTTGTTCAGTGTGAGCCAAGGCTCCGTGTTGAAGGCCGTACATTGACCTATAATGGTTTACTTTTATAAATTGTTATTTGGATGGAGAGTTGTCTCATTGGCACTCACACCACATCTTCCTATATCTAAGGTATATAAAATTAACTTACCTTTATAGCAATCCAAATTTCTTATCCTATCCTCCTCGATTTTTCCCCATTGAATATCAATCCTCAAACCCTGACAGAACCCACCTTGTAATGAATGAATGAACGAGCGATCTGATTGGTCCATTTTTCAATTACCTTTACATCGACCAATCACATCTCTCGTTTTATTTCATTCATATATAACTTGATTTGACCTAACTTGAGAAGCCGACCGTGCTAGGGCTGTAAAGCCAGTCAAGGTCGTTAAACACTTCCATCATCATTGAGGCCAGTTATAAATAAACGAAATAATATAATAGGAACTTCGAAGGAATTCTAATGTGCATACATTTGATTAAGATCAATTAAATAACCACATTTATCTCTAACCAAACAAACAAAAGAATATAATGATTAATAATATTTACCTTTATTTCATCAGAATCCTCCAAATTTACACGGACGTTAGTTATAAATCCTTGATATTTACGTTTCGTCTTTTAGGTTAAAATTCGACAAACAACATTCCTGCATTGCCATTTGGCAAATGTAAACAACTCGTATTTAGAAATTTTCGCGATGAAATATTTCATACAATTGTTCTTTGACATCTTAACCAAAAGCACAGGGATAATAAACAATGTACGGATTTCTATTGAGCACTATTTCCTATGTGCAACATCAATTATTTTCGTTGTTCAACAATCATTTAAGGTTACTCTGGCCATATTTTTGTATTCAAGAATTAAAAGTATGAAAAAGTGTCCAATCAGTTATAAATAACCTATTAGCCTGCAAGATAATAACAATGGCACTTATTTCAGCATTCGTTGGGAACAAGGCAAATCTTAGAGTGCTAGCATAGGAAGCTTAACTGCCTAAAAATAAATGTGACATTACCTGTAAGAAACTGTATCCAAAAGTTTTTCTTCATATAGTCTATCTGTATTTTTATTTCTTTATCAAAATGGTCAATCCTCTGTAAAAGAATATATGTAAGTCTATTATTTTTGTACTTTCTTATGAAGGCTGCCATTCTTTTTTAAGTTAAAAACTAGAGGCTCTAAAGAGCCTGTGTCGCTCACCTTGGTCTATGTGCATATTTAACAAAGGATACTCTCCAACATGGTAGACGAGAATAGAATTCATGACAAATATCTCTGTTTTGTTGATCTTGTATTACTGGTCATTAAGTCTGTTTAGTTTCTCTCTATCTTCTTTAAAAAATCCTCATTTAAGGGCAATCACTATATCGTCAAAATTTGACTTGTTAGTAGATCTTGCCTATCTGATCATTTTTTGTGATTTAAAGTGTCTATTTATCTATTATAATTTTTATCATATAAGGTAAAACACAAAAAATATGGGAAAAATCCTCATTAAAGGGCAATAACTCTTATAAGGAGTCGACTGACGATTTCGACCATTAGACTCATTTGTAGAACTTGTCTTGTTGATCATTTTTGCAATTTAAAGTTTCTCTCTATCAATCATAGTTTTCAAGATAATAGGCAAAATAAAAAAAAAAAAATGGTAAAATTTGTTATTAAGGGAAATAAATCCGATAAGAAGTTGTTTAACAGTTTTGAAGTATAAGGAAAATTGGTAGAGGTCAAAATTCTGAACATTTTTTCTTCTGTCTCTATTTAAATCAGTTTTCAAAATAATAGACAAAACTTGCATTTTACCCCCATGTTCTATTTTTAGCCATGTCAGCCATCTTGGTTGGCAGGCGGGGTCAGCGGACACATTTTTTAAACTAAATACCCCAATGATGATTGTGGGCAAGTTTGGTTAAATTTGGCCCAGTAGTTTCAGACGAGAAGATTTTTGTAAAAGTTAACAACGACGATGGATGCCAAGTGATGAGAAAAGCTCACTTGGGCCAGGTGAGCTAAAAATAAAAAAATTGGGTTGAGCATAAACATAATTTGGCATTATTTTTTGTCATCCTGTCTATTCTTTCTATTGCAATTTACTTGCTTGCTTGAATTGAACAAGAGTGTACACAATGAAATGTCTCGCCTTCTTTACTGACCATTGATTTTATGTTGATAGTCCTAAATATAAAGCTTTACTAAAAGTATCACATAAACTTAACATGATACAAGAAAATGAAGTCAAGGTCAGATGAACCAAACTGGAAATACATGTACACCTTACAATCATTCAATACACCAAATATAGTTGACCTATTGCTTATAGTTTCTAAGAAACAGACTTAAACAGGAAAACTAAACATTGACCAATGAACCTCAAAAATAAGGTCAAGGTCAGATGAACCATGCCAGACAGATATGTACACCTTACAATCAATCTATGCATTAAATATAGTTGACCTTTTGCTTATAGTATCTAAGAAACAAACTTGATTGAGTTAAGCCTTCCAATTGATGTTTTATCGTGTGTTTTCTATGTTGTGATGTTATACTATTGTTTCAGAAAAAGGAGACGGTTTGGTACCATTAAAACGTTTAATCCGCTGCAAATGTTTGCACTTGTCCTAAGTCAGGAATCTGATGTACAGTAGTTGTCGTTTGTTTATGTAATTTATACGTGTTTCTCGTTCTCGTTTTTATATAGACTAGACCATTGGTTTTACCGTTTGAATGGTTTTACACTAGTACTTTTGGGGCCCTTTATAGCTTGTTGTTCAGTGTGAGCCAAGGCTCCGTGTTGAAGGCCGTACATTGACCTATAATGGTTTACTTTTATAAATTGTTATTTGGATGGAGAGTTGTCTCATTGGCACTCACACCACATCTTCCTATATCTAAGGTATATAAAATTAACTTACCTTTATAGCAATCCAAATTTCTTATCCTATCCTCCTCGATTTTTTCCCCATTGAATATCAATCCTCAAACCCTGACAGAACCCACCTTGTAATGAATGAAATGAAACGAGCGATCTGATTGGTCCATTTTTTCAATTACCTTTACATCGACCAATCACATCTCTCGTTTTATTTCATTCATATATAACTTGATTTGACCTAACTTGAGAAGCCGACCGTGCGAGGGCTGTAAAGCCAGTCAAGGTCGTTAAACACTTCCATCATCATTGAGGCCAGTTACAAATAAACGGAATAATATAATAGGAACTTCGAAGGAATTCTAATGTGCATACATTTAAATAAGATCAATTAAATAACGACATTTATCTCTAACCAAACAAACAAAAAGAATATAATGATTAATAATATTTACCTTTATTTCATCAGAATCCTCCAAATTTACACGGACGTTAGTTATAAATCCTTGATATTTACGTTTCGTCTTTTAGGTTAAAATTCCCGACAAACAACATTCCTGCACGTTGCCATTTGGCAAATGTAAACAACTCGTATTTAGAAATTTTCGGCGATGAAATATTTCATACAATTGTTCTTTGACATCTTAACCAAAAGCACAGGGGATAATAAACAATGTACGGATTTCTATTGAGCACTATTTCCTATGTGCAACATCAATTATTTTACGTTGTTCAACAATCATTTAAGGTTACTCTGGCCATATTTTTGTATTCAAGAATTAAAAGTATGAAAAAAGTGTCCAATCAGTTATAAATAACCTATTAGCCTGCAAGATAATAACAATGGCACTTATTTCAGCATTCATTGGGAACAAGGCAAATCTTAGAGTGCTAGCATAAGGAAGCTTAACTGCCTAAAAATAAATGTGACATTACCTTGTAAGAAACTGTATCCAAAAAGTTTTTCTTCATATAGTCTATCTGTATTTTTATTTCTTTATCAAAATGGTCAATCCTCTGTAAAAGAATATATGTAAGTCTATTATTTTTGTACTTTCTTATGAAGGCTGCCATTCTTTTTTAAGTTAAAAACTATAGGCTCTAAAGAGCCTGTGTCGCTCACCTTGGTCTATGTGCATATTTAACAAAGGACACTCTCCAACATGGTAGACGAGAATAGAATTCATGACAAAAATCTCTGTTTTGTTGATCTTGTATTACTGATCATTTAGTCTGTTTAGTTTCTCTCTATCTATTTAAAAAATCCTCATTTAAGGACAATCACTACATCAGCAAAATTTGACTTGTTTGTAGATCTTGCCTATCTGATCATTTTTGTGATTTAAAGTGTCTATTTATCTATTATAATTTTTATCATATAAGGCAAAACACAAAAAATATGGTAAAAATCGTCATTAAAGGGCAATAACTCTTATAAGGAGTCGACTGACGATTTCGACCATTAGACTCATTTGTAGAACTTGTCTTGCTGATCATTTTTGCATTTTAAAGTTTCTCTCTATCTATCATAGTTTTCAAGATAAAAGGCAAAAGTGAAAAAAAATGGTAAAAATCATCACTAAATGGCAATAATTCCAATAAGGAGTCGTCGGTTGATTTCCTTCAAATAGTCTTAATTGTAGATCTTGTCTTGTTGATCATTTTTGCTAATTCAAGTTTCTATCTATCTATTATAATTTTTAAGATATAGGGCAAAAACGCCAAAAATTGGTAAAAATCGTCAACAAAGGGCAATAACTCTAATAAGGAGTCGACTAATGATTTCAACCATGAGACTTATTTGTAGAACTTGACTTGCTGATCAATTTTGCACTTTAAAGTTTCTCCTTATCTATCATAGTTTTCAAGATAATATGCAAAATGAAAAAAAATGGTAAAATTTGTTATTAAGGGAAATAACTCCTATAAGAAGTTGTTTAACAGTTTTGACGTATAAGGACAATTGGTAGAGGTCAAAATTCTGAACATTTTTGCTTCTGTCTTTATTTATATCAGTTTTCAAAATAATAGACAAAACTTGCATTTTACCCCCATGTTCTATTTTTAGCTATGTCAGCCATCTTGGTTGGCAGGCGGAGTCAGCGGACACATTTTTTAAACTAGATACCCCAATGATGATTGTGGCCAAGTTTGGTTAAATTTGGCCCAGTAGTTTCAGAGGAGAAGATTTTTGTAAAAGTTAACGACGACGACGGACGCCAAGTGATGAGAAAAGCTCACTTGGCCCTTTGGGCCAGGTGAGCTAAAAATAAAAAAATTGGGTTGAGCATAAACATAATTTGGCATTATTTTTTTGTCATCCTGTCTATTCTTTCTATTATAATCTACTTGCTTGAATTGAACAAGAGTGCACACACTGAAATGTCTCGCCTTCTTTACTGACCATTGATTTTATGTTGATAGTCCTAAATATAAAGCTTTACTAAAAGTATCATATAAACTTAACATGATCCAAGAAAATGAAGTCAAGGTCAGATGAACCAAACTGGAAATACATGTACACCTTACAATCATTCAATACACCAAATATAGTTGACCTATTGCTTATAGTATCTAAGAAACAGATTTAAACAGGAAAACTAAACATTGACCAATGAACCTCGAAAATAATGTCAAGGTCAGATGAACCATGCCAGACAGATATGTACACCTTACAATCAATCTATGCATCAAATATAGTTGACCTATTGCTTATAGTATCTAAGAAACAAACTTAACCATGAAAACTTAACATTGACCAATGAACCATGAAAATGAGGTCAAGGTCAGATGATACCTGCTAGACAGACATATACACCTTACAATCATTCCATACAACAAATATAGTTGACCTATTGGTTATAGTTTAAGAAAAACAGACCAAAACACAATAAACAGCTGTGCCATGAGCGCATGATACGCCCGTGCCTTTTGCAAAGAATAAAGTTCAAAAACTTCTCAATGTCATATCAGAAATTTTTAAAAAACTAAAGGGAGGTTATCTTAATAGATATAAACCAGTCACCAAAGTTTCACGAAAACTGCTCAAAGCACTTTAAAGATATTGTCTGAAAACTGGAAAATCACCCATTTTATGAATAAAATCCCATAACTCGGAAAAGTTAAGTCTAAAATTTATAAAAATCGAAAGGGAGCTTATGTCAATAGATATAAACAATTCACCAAAGTTTCATGAAAACTGCTGAAAGCATTTTTGAGTTATTGTCCCAAAACTGGAAAATCCCCCTTTTTTTAATGAATAAAACCCCATAACTCGGAAATATAAAATAAAAAATTTACAAAAATGGAAAGGGAGCTCATGTCAATAGATATAAACAATTCACCAAAGTTTCATGCAAATTGGTTAAAGTGTTTTTGAGTTCTTGTCCGACATGTGGATGATGGACGGACAACGGTATACCATAATACGTCCCGTAAATGGGCGTATAAAAACTAAACACTGAGCAATGAACCGTGAAAATGAGGTCAAGGTCAAATAAAACCTGCCAGACTGACATGTACATTGTAAAATATTTCAATGCACCAAATATAGTTGACCTATTGCATATAGTATTAGAAAAAAAGACCAAAACACAAAAATTTAACTTTAAACACTGAACCATGAAAATGAGGTCAAGGTCAGATGACACCTGCCAGTTGGACATGTTCACCTTACAATCATTCCATACACCAAATATAGAAGACCTATTGCTTATAGTATCTGATATATGGACAGTCCATCATAAAGTTAAGTTTTCATGGTCAAGTCGGACTTGACCACGAAAACTTAACCTTGTTCACTGATCCATGAAATGAGGTCGAGGTCAGATGAAAACTGTCTGACAGGCATGAGGACCTTGCAAGGTACGCACATATTAAATATAGTTATCCTATTACTCATAATAAGAGAGAAATTAACATTACAAAAAATCTTTTTTTTTCAAGTAGTCACTGAACCATGAAAATGAGGTCAAGGACAATGGACATACGACGGAAGGAAACTTCATCACATAAGGCATCTATATACAAAGTATGTAGCATCCAGGTCTTCCACCTTAGAAAATATTAAGCTTTTAAGAAGTTAGTTAACGCCGCCGCCTCCGCCGGATCACTATCCCTATGTCCATCTTTCTGCGACAAAAGTCGCAGGCTCGACAAAAACCATTTGTCCGTGTTCTTTATGCATTTTTCTGTGTTATTTATGTTCTATACCAATAGTAAGCTACTAAGCAATCTTATTGGAGTCTGAGATCAGTACTTATGCGTTAATTATACACTCAAATTGCATAAGAATATGGAACATGAACATTTTGTTTTATACCAATTCCTCACATCAAAGAAACTTGTGAGAGAGCCAATGAATAAATATTAGGGGTTAAATTGTGTGTTTTTGTTTATCAATTATATGACATTTGTTCCATCATGGAGTATTGAGGATACTAGAGATCTTTTAATCCTAAAATAGTTTTCCAAAAATAGCCAAGTCTCATCTGCTTGATCAATGTACATCAACAACCAAATCATACTCTGATCATAATTTAAAAAAAAAATCATCTTTACTATTGTAATGAGTGGAAATATCATCAAATATGTAGACACAAAAAGGGGAAATATGTAGACTACAAAAACGGGAAATGTGTGGACAACAAAAAAGGGGAAATATGTGGACTATAAAAAAAAGAAATTAATTTGTCAATACTGCCAAAGGCAAATATTGTAATGTTATATTGATAAAAAGGGAAAACACAAATTTTTAATTAATGTTGACTGTATTAAACTATTACAGTTACTAAAAGCAGGTTTAAAGTACTTAAAGCAATACTGGAGTATTTTGTCATCTTGGATCCCAAATGATTGCAAATAATTTGTGATTCATTTCATTTAAATGAAGAAATTTATACAATTTATCAAATTGTAATAAACTTTTTTGGCAAGTACAGAACATTTTTTGACTGATATAAATTAAAAAACTTGATTTTTATATGGGGATTTAGTTTAACTAAACATACTGCAAAAAAAAGGTGAAATATACCAAAGGGACATTTACACTCATAAGTTGTAAATAAAGTGACAAACACCATAGCAAAAGACGAAAAAGACCAAAAGACAAACAACAGTTTATAAAAACACAACATAGATAAATTGTTAACACAGAGATATGTCTCGCCTATTTGTTATTTTGATAATGCAAATGTTGAAATTAAAATAGCAATACTTTAACATGTAAGTTATGCAAATATTCAAAGTCAATGAACCATGATTGAAGGTACAGGGCTAAACAATCTCCATGGAAATGAGATGTGCCAATGCTAATACAACTGCAAACCAAATACCATTTGACTTTTTATAAGTCGTTCCCTTTAAACAAACCTAAACACAAACATTAACTTGTAAACTATGTAAAAGTTTCAAAGTCAATGAACCATAATTAGGGGGTTGGGTTATATAATCTCCATGGAAATGAAACTTGCAAATGCCAATACATTTGCATACCGAATATCATTGGCTTAACATTAGAGGTTCATCTTAAACTGACCTAATCACAAACTAATACATGTAAACTAAGCAAAAGTTTCAAAGTCAATAGACCATGACTGAGGGGTAGGGACCAAATATTCTCCATGGAAATGAGATGTGCTAATGCTTATACAACTGCATACCAATTATCATTGACCTACCACTAACAGTTCCCCTTAAACTGACCTAATCACAAACTAATACATGAAAACTAAGCAAAAGTTTCAAAGTCATTAGACCATGAATGAGGGGGCGGGGCCAAATAATCTCCATGGAATTGAGATATGCCAATGTTTATACAACTGCATACCAAATATCATTGACCTACCACTAGTGGTTCCCCATAAGCTGACCTAATCACAAACTAATACATGTAAATTAAGCAAAGTTTCAAAGTCAATAGACCTTGACTGAGGGGGCGGGGCCAAATAATCTCCATGGTAATGAGATGTGCCAATGCTAATACAACTGCATACCAAATATCATTGACCTACCACTAGTGGTTCACCATGAACTAGACCTAATCACAAACTAATACATTCTGTATAACAAAAAACAACAACTGACGAGGTGTCTGACTTAAACGACCCAATTTTTTCTTTTGTTTTCTAAATGCCTATATAAGAGCTATCCCCTCATATCACTTGTCAAATTCCATCATTTGTTTTTTCTAGCCACATTATAGTACTTTTTCAGTGAATCTTCTTCACAAAATAGGTTAACTTTTATACAACCTGTTGCTTGAAAACAAGTGAAGTAACCTTCTTATTCAAATTTGTATTATTAAATATTTTTAAATACAGTCGAAAGTCATTGTGTCTAACTCGGTTGTGTCGAAAACTTGGAGAAGTCGAAGTAACTTCTTGGTCCCGGTAAAATTCCCATTTGATCAATGCATAATTACCTCTGATGAGTTGAACTCGGTTGATTCGAATACCCAGTTAAGTCGAGTAAATTTTATAGTCATTTCGATGTAAAATTAATGTAAATTGACCCTGATATCTCAATTTCAAAAGTAAGAATTTTTGAAAGATGCAGACCTAATGATAAAAATTCAAATCAGATGTATTTCTTATGTAACCTAATCATTTTCAAAAGAAATTAAAGCTGAGTAAACATACTTGTTTGTATAACTGTTGAAATGACATGTTTATGGTAACCGATAATTAATTAACACCTTTGTTGATCGTCCAAGCTGAACGATAGTGTGTTGAACATAATTCACCTGACCAAAAAACAAAACGAAAAACAAGCCAAGATTAAATGAATCTTTAGAATTAAAATTAATTAAAAAAGGATTAAGACAATATTGATAAATTCATAATAATTTAATGTAAAGCAGATGACCTCATCAGAGACAGTTCAAAACTTGTTTCGTTCCGCAAGTGATTTCATAATTTATAGTGACTGACCTTTGTAAATATTTGCGTATACTATTGATTTTATTTGTGCATGATTTGTATCTGTACTTATGTGTTTAATTAATTATGAAGGACCAAAAAATATGGAGATTAAATGTGTTATATCGAGAAACAGGCACACTGTTCAAAGTATCTAGCTTGTACAAATCTATTACCGTATATCATGCATTCCAAATTTATGACGACACACGACCTCGGATGAGTTGAACCTTGGTTAAGTCGAATACTTTGGTCCGGTCCCTTCGACTTCGACATAAAGAGGTTTGACTGTAGTATGATTAAAATACATTTTGCCAAAGTATACACAAATTGTATTATAATTATCGTTTCTTTCCCATATCCTGCTAAAATAGAACTCATGTTGTCCTACGCGCCAATATTTACTTCTAAGTAGGTTTAATACAGCAATGTTGAGAACACTGCAAAAAAGTGCAATCTTGTGAAATGCCCAAAGCAGAATTATACAGAATCCTGATCTGTCCTGAACAAAATAATTGTTGGTAGTAAGTGCAGATTTTCATGATGTCCAACGTATTAAGTAACTAATGTTATATTTACTTCACATTTAAATATTTAACATTATATTCTAAGAATTTATCTGATTGTTATAATCTAAAGCCACAGATTCATTCTCTATCATACAACACATGAAACAATAAATTAAAATACTCTTTCATAAAAATTAATATGACAAAATCTAGAGACTTTTCCTCTTTATTGATAATCCTAATTCTTACATCTTACCTTATAGTAAAAACTTCTTTGTTTTGCTTCCTGCAGCCTTTTAACAGAACTACCTTTAACACCACTTGATACTATTAAGATAAATTAAAAAAACAGGTTAATTTAGGTATCAAAACATATTATGTTCTTCCAACTGAAATCTATAGAATCCTGTGGTATTTGATATGCATGTTTTTGTAAAAGAGAGGCAAAAGATACCAGAGGGACACTCAAACTCATAAGTTGAAAACAAACTGACAACACCATGGCTAAAAAAAAAAGACCAACAGACAAACAATAGTACATAAAACACAACATAAAAAAATCAAAAGACTACGATAAGATAATAAAGTTAAGATATTACTCGCACACTAGAAAGTATCAGTACATTTTGTAATTTCTTTATTAATATATTGTTTGTAATTTTTTTTTTTTAATTTCAACAAGCCTATGAAGTTTCCTGGCTCATACTTTGACCAAACTTTGCTTAAGTTTACTTTGACATTACAGGATGTCATACTAATTCTAACAATAAAAGAAAATGTTAAACAACTGATCACCAACTCGTGATGAATAACTTCTACTTGGCTTTAAAATTAACCAAAGATAATAAAATTCAGTAACTTTTAAACAAACCCTTTTCAAAGAATCTGTTTGGATCAGAAGCAGCTCTTTCAAATTTTTCTAATTTTCCCAGAAACTCCTCTCTTTTCTGGATTAATTCTGTTGCAAGCTCCCATCTTTCAATAGCCTGAAGTAATGAAATGAATATTATTGTATCTATTTGTAATGGCAACACCATTCTATAATGTTAATTTCTGTATCTATTTGAAATGGCAACACCAGTCTATAATGTTATTTTCTGTATCTGTTTGTAATGGCAACACCATTCTATAATGTTATTTTCTGTATCTGTTTGTAATGGCAATACCATTCTAGGCTAAAATTAAAATATTGTTTGTTTGCAGTTTACCGACCGGCCTTCCAAAATCCGCCCGACTGTGAAAATTTTATTGCTTTTAATTTGAAGAAATTATTTTTAATTCTTCCATTGAAGCGATCTGGAACTTCGGGTCGTTTCCGGGATTGATTTAAAGTCTAGGTCAATTACACATTTCAAGTTCGGTTTTCTTCCTTCCTGTCAAGCGTTCATGGGACCTTTTAATGATAAGCACATGGCGATTATTTACAGGTATATAGGGCGAGTTTATTTATCTATTAGAGTAAGTAGTGGAGTAACTCGAGTGAAACTTAAACGCATAGAGTACGTACTCGAGTGACGTCATCGACTTACTCTCTTCAACCCACCACTGGACCACGATTCCTCGAGTTCCAAGATGGCGTCTGAAGAAGAAAACATTTTGTTATTTTATATTTTCAAAAATAAAATATCCCTTTTAATCTATAGTCTGTTTAAGGGTGGCGGGGACTGACAGCTGAACAACCGTGTGTTGTCTCCTCTAAAACTCGGGGAGATAGAATAGAATTAGCCAATGATAATTTTAATATTTTGAAAAAAAAATCGTGCTCAAAGTAAAGTCTGCTACGGAAATGGTGTTTTTTTAACATTTTCCTTCAAGTTTGAAGCTTTCTAATGAGCCATCGATATGAATTTTATTTCACAATTCAGTTTAAATGAGGCAAAAATTTCTGATAGTTGCCAACAACTGAACCGATATCAGATTTTCGAAATACTGCTATTGAAATATATGGGGCAAGCAGTCCAAAGAACTTTGTTTCGGCCACTCTCCACAGCTTTTTTATAAAGAAATCAATATATATGCACTAGATTTAATGTGGTTAGACAATATAGATCTACTTATTATGCATAGCTATAATTAGTCTGTATATATATATAGTTAGATTGATAACTTCGTAACAGAGATTATTTAATATAGCATTTACAACTGTCTTGATTACGTTAAAAACTGAGGCCTTGCATACACCAAAATAGTTACCAATTTCACAATGTGACTCCATATTTGCCATATAGCATAAAAATATAAAAAGTTTTTTGTCTGGTGCAATGGGTTCTTTCCCCCTCTCAATACCTGGTACGAGATCGTTTTTTACAACATCTAATATTTGTTTGAATGTTTCTGCGTTGATCCTAAAATGAGATTGAAAGTCAACAGGAACAACTGTTGGAATAAGTTTCTGCACAGCATGTAATCTGTGGAACATTGGGTCTATGGAGCAATGATGCTATGGTAATAGCTAAATTATCCAGCTGCGTGTGTCTAGCCATTGCTAGATTGTCTAGGCCCGTCATATTCCATATGAACATGAAACATTGCATGTTGTTGTCAACTTCGTCCTCCATGTTGAGAGTTACTCCAGTATCCAGTTTCTGTTCAAGTAAAATATTGTGCACGTACAGGCACTAGAATAACCAGAGTAAGTATAGAGTAGATGAACAAACTCGCCCTATTATGAAGTCATGGAGGAGTACTTTACGCTGTCGTTCTTCTGTCAATTTTAAGACAATTAACAAACAAAAAAGTTTAAAAGTAAACTGTTTATACAGATTCAGGCAGAGTTGCACATGAAATGATGTCTTCAATGACATCATTGACGATGATGAAGCAGATATTCATAAAACTGACATGATAACTGTTTCATTGGGTACAGAATCTTTTGGAGTCTGACTTTATGGAACCAATATCAGTGGTTAAACAATTCGACAGCAGCGTGAAGTATGCCTTATTTTCTATAAATCGTTGTGAAGACAACAAAGATGAAACCACTCCTCCATGACTTCATGGATACATGTAAACATGCCTGTACGGGAGGAAGGGTGCATTTGAAATGTAAATTGATAGTCAATGCCAAATCAATAAGAAGCCACAAAAACTACACAAAGATGTAGAGAAAATAAATGGTTGGCTTGAATATAAATATACTCTCTCTGTAGTCTGTATTATATCTATCTTTGATTGCAATGAGTAATAATTGCTCCTTTACAGCTTTTAAATAGAATAAGGGGGACTGCCTCACTCATTGCAGCAATTATTTTCTCTCTTACAGTATTAGATATACTCAAACTGTAGCCTGTGTGAATTGAATTAAAACATGTCCTTTGGAGCTTTGCTGCCAATATTTTTTTTTTTTTTATGCAGTCAAAACATTTCAGTACAGACCATATACTTTTAAAGGGGTGCTATGGATTTCACCTGTAGTCTAAGATTTTTTGGGTTTTAATTAAAGCCTGGCAACAACAAATCTTTCAAAATATAATCTTATTACATATAATCAAATATTGTTAAAAATATAAGAACAGTCCGATGTCTAATATATTTTTTTTTTTTTAAGTTGACTTTTTTCAATTGAGGAAGATTCAATGGTTGATTTTTATTTTATTGAAAACACTCATACATTGTCTTATGAATTAATATCTACTTTTGTCTGATGAAAATACTCTTCTCATGAAAACATTCTAGTCAAGAAGCATCTATATACTTCAGTGAATATATTTCTTTAGGACAATTCTAGTCATTCCTTGTTTATAAGTGTTCCAGTATTTAATAATACCATATTTTTATGTCATAAATTGGATAATGAAACTATGTTATGGTTTCAGTTTTGGTTAAAAAGTTTTTTATCTAAAAAATGCCTGTTCATTTCATGTTGGTTTTCAATGTATGTTGTTTTAAATTGTTTTTTCTTCACAAGAAACTTGGTTTGTGTAACTGCTTGTTTAACTTTATTATTTTAAACTTTTTTTGGCTGATAAAATAAAATATTTTTCCTACCTACCAACCCTTCAGTTAGAAGGTGCAGTCGGAAAACTGCAAACAAACATATATTTAAGGTTGGCCTTATTGAAAACACTCATACATTGTCTTATGAATTAATATCTACATTTGTCTGATGAAAATACTCTACTCATGAAAACATTCTAGTCAAGAAGCATCTATATACTTCAGTGAATATATTTCTTTAGGACAATTCTAGGCATTCCTTGTTTATAAGTGTTCCAGTATTTAATAATACCATATTTTTATGTCATAAATTGGATAATGAAACTATGTTATAGTTTCAGTTTTGGTTAAAAAGTTTTTCATCTAAAAAATGCCTGTTCATTTCATGTTGGTTTTCAATGTATGTTGTTTTAAATTGTTTTTTCTTCACAAGAAACTTGGTTTGTGTAACTGCTTGTTCAACTTTATTATTTTAAACTTTTTTTGGCTGATAAAATAAAATATTTTTCCTACCTACCGACCCTTCAGTCTGAAGGTACAGTCAGAAAACTGCAAACAAACATATTTTTAAGGTTGGCCCTATAATGATATTTTCCTACTTTAATGGCAACACCATTCTATAATGTTATTTTCTGTATCTATTTGTAATGGCAACACCATTCTTTAATGTTATTTTCTGTATCTATTTGTATTTGTAATGGCAACACCATTCTATAATGTTATTTTCTGTATCTATTTGTAATGGCAACACCATTTTATAATGTTATTTCTGTATCTGTTTGTAATGCCAACACCATTCTACAATGTTATTTTCCTATCTTAATGGCAACACCATTCTACAATGTTATTTTCCTATCTTAATGGCAACACCACTCTACAATGTTATTTTCCTATCTTAATGGCAACACCATTCTACAATGTTATTTTCCTATCTTAATGGCAACACCACTCTACAATTTTATTTTCCTATTTTAATGGCAACACCATTCTATAATGTAATTTTCTGTATCTGTTTGTAATGCCAACACCATTCTACAATGTTATTTTCCTATCTTAATGGCAACACCATTCTATGATGTTCTTTGCCTATTTTAATGGCAACACCATTCTATAATGTTATTTTCTGTATCTGCTTGTAATGCATACACCATTCTACAATGTTATTTTCCTATCTTAATGGCAACACCATTCTACAATGTTATTATCCTATTTTAATGGCAGCACCATTCTATAATGTTATTTTCTGTATCTGCTTGTAATGACAACACCATTCTACAATGTTATTTTCCTATCTTAATGGCAACACCATTCTACAATGTTATTTTCCTATCTTAATGGCAACACCACTCTACAATGTTATTTTCCTATTTTAATGGCAACACCATTCTATAATGTTAATTTCTGTATCTATTTGTAATGACAACACCATTTTATAATGTTGTTTTCCTATTTGTAATGGCAACACCACAGTGTTCTCCCCAGGCCGTTTTAGCGTTGTGGTGCCGCGACGCTATACTTTTTTCCCGTGATGCTATAATAAATTCCGCGACGCTATAATTATTTTGAGGATGCTATCTTTCTTGTCTCAATCGTAAAACCATGTCCAAAATTTTGAACTTTCATCTAATTACCGCTTGTGATCATAAAAATTATATCACCTTTAATTGTAATCCCTGCAAGTCGGACACTAGAGACAATTTAGAGTAATTAAATAGGTGTTAATTGCCCTTTGGGTGATAACTGTTTGATCTGAATACCCCAAGCTGACACTTGTGACATGACTTATACCACGTGGTCCAATCGCAAATTTCAACATGCAGAAAATGTAATCAGAAAATCATAAAACAATTCGAAATCTACGTTTGCATAATGAAAATTCAAAGATACAAACAATTTATCTTTTTAGAAAAGAGGTTTGGTCGTATGTTTTTACTACTTTCAAAAAATTACTTTCTTTCCCTTCCGGTACTACTTGTCAATCAAGACCGTATATAAAACATTTCGATTTTGAGCTAAATAAGTTTGATACTTATTTAGAAAGTGATCATAATTGGCTTTAGTTAATGTTTCATTCCTTTAATGCACTAAAAGCGTCATATGCATTCCCAATCTCTTGTCAAATATTGTTTATTTTCGTAAATTTTCCTTCGGCTGACATTGAAATATTTGTGTAAACTACGGATCGGAATCAGGCCAGATACGATAAAAATCCGCATTTTTACGATAATGACTACAGATGCACAAATGGTACAGTTGATAGAAAAAATTATCTCAAAAGAGAAAACTACGCATTTCAAACGCATTAACTGACTAATTGTTAGAACTTCTTACTACATGTATTCTTTTTGAAAATGCATTGTTTCAATATACTGATTAAAGTAGCTTAACTTTTGTTAAAAATATATATCATTTTGATATAAAGAAGCAACTGGGACTAATTCATTGAGTACCATGAAACAATAAATTTCATAGACATGACAAAGAAAAAATTGAAATTTTATTGCTATATGATACTTTCTCTTCCCTTTTATATAAAATTCATTCATTCACTCATTCTTTAGTTGGGTAGGTAGGATAACTGGAACCACACATTTATTTATATTTGGCCCAAGAGGAAAAAATAACTATAAATGGATATAGAAAACATAAATTGAAACAACTGTTATCATGGGTATAGTTTAATTGTATTCTCAGTTATGATTTGAACAATATAAACATATAACATAAAGGAAATAGAGCATCGCTATGACGCGACAAATGACATTAAAAAATAGTTTTTACGCCAAATGTGATGCTATCCAAAATTTCTGGGGAGAACACTGCACCATTCTATGATGTTCTTTGCCTATTTGTAATGGCAACACTATTCTATAAAGTTATTTTTATGATATGATGGTATTTTAAACATAAAAAATATTTAGTTAAAGTAATTTAAAAGATTGAAAAAATAAACAATTGCAGACAAGTAACATCTGTTAAAATTGACACGTTTTAATATTGCCTTTTACTTGACTTGGGAAAAGCTTGGCGACAAATAATCTTCAACCTTTTTTGTTTCTTATTCAAGTAATCTATTACATTTTTTCTTTATCATACTATTTACCAAAAAAATATCTAGATCTGAATGAGTAATACTTTCCTACAAACACAGGAAGTCTCTTCCTATATGAAGGTTTATACCGACTTGCAGGGTATGGGTCGCTGTAAACATCTTTTTTTCTGCTGAGACTTTATTGACACAAGTTGAATACTAAAAATTTATTATCATTAGTGGGATACCATTACCATCCACGAAAACAAATATCCACGAAAATACAATTTTCCCTCAATCCATGAAAATTGGTACCCACAAAAAATAAATTAATCCACAGTAATCTTTTGCATTTAATTAAGATGCCACACATTGTTTGTCTTATAGCTCAGAAATGTATGTATGGGTTCTGATTTTTCTATGAAATATATGTTTGGATTTTAACACTGCACTGAAGACCAATTGGTGGCCTTGGGCTGTTTTCTGCTCTTTGGTCTGGTTGTTGTCTCTTTTGACACATTCCCAATTTCCAGTCTCTATTCTATCAGAAAGAATTTTCGCAAAATTTAAATACATAAGTGGGGGGGATGTTTTTAGCCACAGCCACACTTCAGCCCATATTTGTATGATGAGACACCCCTGGCCTACAAAAGGATACTGATGTATACAAAGCTCTGCTAAAATTACATCTTACAGTTTATATTGATTGCAGCATTAAATTTTCAATCTTCACTTATCATGTTGCAAAAAAGTTTAGAAATAATAATGTTGTTTCACCTACCTCAAACATTTTAACATAATATTCATTAGAGCTGTATTTAATGGCCATGTCAAGACGGAAATTGTCTGGCATTTCTAAGGCATTCCACACTTTCTCTAATCTTTCCTGAGGACCAAGAGGACCTTCCTCTGTTGTCTAAAAAAAAAATATAACAAGAGGCTGTCAGATTGACAGCAAACTGGATTTTCCTGCATAAAAATGATATTTGCAAATCTTGACCCCCAAACAGGACCAAGTAAAAAAATAAATGAATGTTTGTAGAGTTCAGAAATGGAAAGGCCAAAATCAATCTAAGCATCACTTTTCACTACTTAAAGGTCTACAACTCAACAGCATAAAAGCTAAAATCGTGAAAACTTAACTTGACCTTCATTTAGTCACAGGAAACAACGTAACTAAATTTGAAAAGATTTTGTCAAAGTGTTTTCAATTTATTGCACTGACAACACTCTAAGTATCACTTTACGCTACTTAAAGGTCTACAACTCAACAAAGATAAAAGCTAAAATCATGAAAATCAAACTAGACTTTCATTTAATCATAGGAAACAACATATCTAAATTAGAAAGATTTCTTCAAAGTGTTTTCAAGATATTGCACAGACACTGTTTGGCAACCACCAGCCCAACCGCCCCCTGTACATCACCAAATTAATAAACAATATTTTCCATTGGAAATCTGGTTAGAAATTATTAAAAAACTTGTTAAAGCTGTAAATTTACATTTCATCTTGTCCTCATTCATTAATATAAAAGAGGTATTAATTTTTTTTTTTGAAGAAATAATCTTGTAATCTTGTAGAACAGTACTAAATACAGCTTTTTCTTAAAATCTAATTTGACAATATCTTTAAGTTTTATACATATGTAAAATATGAAAGATGGACATCCCTCTCCTCTCCTGATCTATCTGTGTCCATCTTACTGATGGTACCAGTCAGTGAAGTTACTCACCTCTCCTGATCTATCTGTGTCCATCTTACTAATGGTACCAGTTAGTGAAGTTACTCACCTCTCCTGATCTATCTGTGTCCATCTTACTGATGGTACCAATCAGTGAAGTTACTCACCTCTCCTGATCTATCTGTGTCCATCTTACTAATGGTACCAGTCAGTGAAGTTACTCACCTCTCCTGATCTATCTGTGTCCATCTTACTAATGGTACCAGTTAGTGAAGTTACTCACCTCTCCTGATCTATCTGTGTCCATCTTACTGATGGTACCAATCAGTGAAGTTACTCACCTCTCCTGATCTATCTGTATCCATCTTACTGATGGTACCAGTTAGTGAAGTTACTCACCTCTCCTGATCTATCTGTGTCCATCTTACTGACAGCACCAATCAGTGAAGTTACTCACCTCTCCTGATCTATCTGTGTCCATCTTACTGACGGTACCAGTTAGTGAAGATTCTACCTCTCCTGATCTATCTGTGTCCATCTTACTGATGGTACCAATCAGTGAAATTACTCACCTCTCCTGATCTATCTGTGTCCATCTTACTGATGGTAACAGTCATTGAAGTTACTCACCTCTCCTGATCTATCTGTGTCCATCTTACTGACAGTACCAATCAGTGAAGTTACTCACCTCTCCTGATCTATCTGTGTCCATCTTACTGATGGTACCAGTCAGTGAAGTTACTCACCTCTCCTGATCTATCTGTATCCATCTTACTGATGGTACCAGTTAGTGAAGTTACTCACCTCTCCTGATTTATCTGTATCCATCTTACTGATGGTACCAGTTAGTGGAGTTACTCACCTCTCCTGATCTATCTGTGTCCATCTTACTGATGGTACCAGTCATTGAAGTAACTTTTGATGCTCTAGAATGTGATAAGTCCCTGAAATTTAAACAATACACAATTTTAAAGTGCAAAAAGTATCTGCAAAAATAAGTTGGTTTACAGTAGCTTTAAAAAAGAATGTTAATGTAGAAAGTTTATGACATGGCTTATTTTCCTTTTGATTTATTTTAGCAAACTAAAAAAAATTGTAAAGGGTTCGATGGAACCCTGTGTCTCACCTGTGATTCCTGCTGTCAGTGTAAAAGTGTAAAGTTGACTGTAAAAAGTCTCAGTCCATTTAATTATCAGTAAAACACAGAATTTAAAAGAAAACAAAAACCCAACTTATTCTTTAGATGCCAGGGTTTCTGCTGGCTGTCGCCCTTTTTGCATTTTGCAAAAAATATATAATTGTGGCGATTAAAAATCATGATTACCGAAAGAAATATAACTTTCGACTTTGTCCATCTTTTTAATTTTGTTTCAGGTTTCTCTGACTATTTCCCTGATTAGACAATACTTGGATTGATTTCACCTTGAACTCATATCGATTTTGTCAGATCAGCTGATTGCAATTGATAGTAATCAGCAACAATTGACTAATAAATAAAGGTGTTAATTATATTGTTTAACGAAAATGTGTGGTAAATTGGCGTCACATGTCACCTAAAGGATTGTTTTTACAACTTTGATAGCAATAATCGTTTTGAAATGGTTTACATTTATAAATTTTGACTTGGATGGAGAGTTGTCTCATTGGCACTCATACCACATCTTCTTATATCTACTTCACAATCGTTTTAGCGGCACACCTTTTTTAACCATAGTTTTTCACCTCAATTTTTACTTTTAATGTTTTAACTATTGTTTTAAAGAAGATGTTGAAAAGTAACACAAATCTCTGTTTTAATTTTTCTTTGTCCTTTAAGTAAACATAAAGTATCCAATAAACTGACTGAAGATGAATCCTGTGTTTCCTGAAGTCAAATTTTACAGTAATTTTAATAAAGTTCAAGAAATTTTTGTTCTGATTTAGTGTTTATTTATTACAATGAAGGATATAAAAAAGATATGTAGAATTATAATAAATGAGACAACACTGCTGCAACCTGAATTTTTTGTTTGTTAGAAAGAAGAAAAACAAGTTCGAAATAAAAAATACATTAATCTGAGTTGGCGAAAAAAATGAGAGCGGCAAAAAAAATATCGTTTTAGCGAAAGTGGTGGTGAAAAAAAGAAATTGACCCAAGGGAAACCCTGTTATATACTATTTTTTGATCTTGAAGATTAGCTTCTGTCCAAGTTTCATAACAATCCATGAAGGGTTTACAAATTTATCATGTCAAAAAATGGAGAATGTGTCTATGGGCCACAGATGCCTCCACTTGTAAAAACGCATGAGTCAACTTCTACATACAGATGCAGGATTCAGGTAATTAAGACTGTTCTGTGATTATAAGCATAAGTTTCATAACATTTGGTTGAGGCAAACTAAAGTTAGAGAAAGGAAAAGACAGATTAAGCAATTTATCCATTTATAAAGGGGCATAACTCATGAATGGTAAAAGTGACGCAACCCAGTTTTGAACTTGATCTGTGTTTTGTGGTAATATGCATTGTGTATAAGTTTCATAACATTTGGTTGGGGCAAACTAAAGTTAGAGAATGGAAACAACAGATTTAGCAATTTTTATGTTTATAAAGGGGCATAACTCATGAGCGGTAAAAGTGACGCCACCCAATTTCGATCTTGATCTGTGTTTTGTGGTAATAAGCATTGTGTATAAGTTTCATAACATTTGGTTGGGGCAAACTAAAGTAGCAGAACAGAAACGACAGATTTAGCCATTTTTCCATTTATAAAGGGGCATAACTCATGAACAGTAAACGTGATGCCACCCAATTTCGAACTTGATCTGTGGTTTTGTGATAATAAGCATTGTGTATAAGTTTCATAACATTTGGTTATGGCAAACTAACAGAAACGACAAATTAAGCAATTTTTATGTTTATAAAGGGGTATAACTCATGAACGGTAAAAGTGACGTCACCCAATTTCGAATCTGATCTGTGTTTTGTGGTAATATGCATTGTGTATAAGTTTTATAATATTTGGTTGACGCAAAAGAAAGTTAGAGAACGGAAACAACAGATTTAGCAATTTTTATGTTTATAAAGGGGCATAACTCATGAACAGTAAAAGTGACGCCACCCAATTTCAAACTTGATCTGTGTTTTGTGGTAATATGCATTGTGTGTAAGTTTTATAATATTTGGTTGAGGCAAACTAAAGTTAGAGAACGGAAACGACAGATTTAGCAATTTTTATGTTTATAAAGGGGTATAACTCATGAACAGTAAAAGTACCGCCACCCAATTTCGACTTGACCTGTGTTTTATGGTAATATGCATTGTGTATAAGTTTTATAATATTTGGTTAGGGCAAACTAAAGTTAGAGAAAGGAAACCAATTTTGGGGACCTTTGGGATGGACAGACGGACAGACGGGGCAGACATGGGTAACACTTAATGCCCCCTCTGCTACGGCGGGGCATAAAATTTAATCCCAGACTGTCTTTAAATGTCAGCTGTAAAAAACTAAGTCCATCTATCAGAAAGTTTGCATCAGACATTATCTCTTAATCATAAAAATGCTTCTGCCAGTTTCATAAAATTCTATGAAGGTTTGACAACATAATTGATGTGTAACAAACTTTAATCCCAGACTGTATCTATTAGTTAACTGTAAAAACTAATAGAAATAAGAAGATGTGGTATGAGTGCCAATGAGACAACTCTCCATCCAAGTCACAATGTGTAAAAAGTAAACAATTATAGGTCAAAGTATGGCCTTTAACTCGATCAAAAAGACATATAAACAAAAACAAGTAAAACATACACTGAACGAATAAATTTGATCTATGACACAATATAAATACAATATCAATAAAAAAGATGTAAAACAATGTCAGAAAGACAACTATAACCTGGGACAAAATGGTGTTAAATAAAATAATGTACACAGGTAAATTTAAATATAATAATTTTGTTGTTAGGAGTAGGGGAGATATTTTTTTACAAAATACATAAATTTGTTGTTCACAGTACGAGTACAGAAGTGAAAATTTATCTTTATACTAAATACATATTAAAAATAGTGAGACGAGATATAACACAAAATGAGTAACCATTGAATAACAAAAATGCATTACAAATTGTGTTAACAGGTCAAATTAACACAAAAGTACGATTTGAGAGTACTCGCAGTTTACTGAAAGCTAGTTAAAAACCAAAAACAATACCGGTAATAATAAAAAATCATGCATCAGAGACTAAAATCAATTAAAACACATCCCAGGGATTTAGTGTTTTAACGCCATGGACAGTCAAAGAAGACATGACTTGTGCAATGCCAAAATAAAAGTATAGACAGGCAGTAGGATAGTTAGGATTTAACCTTAAAAATAAACATATATCATGTTATATATAGATAAAGCAATCTCTAAATAGAAAATAAACGTATTAATACATCCCAAAAATACATTCGAAAAGACTACAAATTTAGTTATGTAAGTCCATTTATTAGTAAGAAAATAATATTTTCACAATTTTGCTGTGGATACTGTCTCTTGGTCATAAAAAAGCTTCTGTCCAATTTCATAAAATCCATGAAGGTTTGACAAAGTTATTGATGACTGAAAAACTTAAACCGTAGACTGAATCTGAAAGTTAACTGAAAAAAAGTCCATTTTATCAGTAAAATACAGAAAAATGAAAATAAATATTTTCCCAATTTTTCTCTGATACTGTCTTTTGTTCATAAACAAGCTTCTGTCCAAATTTCAAATTCCATACAGGTTTGACAAAGTTATTCATGTCTTAAAACTTTAACCACAGACTGAACCTAAATGTTGATGATGCCGCAGACCCTTACTGAATCTATGATAGCTATGTGTTGCTTTCACAACATAAATTTTGCAGGCTTGACAAAAAAAACCCAAAACAACACAAATTCACATTAGAAGGAATTTCATATTGTAATGTTATCAAACTTTAATATATTCTATAAAGACAATTCTTCTTTCACAGAGCATTGCTGAGATAAAACACAATGGCCAATTGTAATTTAAAGAATTGAAAACAATAGATTTGTTCAAATTGAAAGGATAACCAGAAAATTCAAGCATTTTCAATAACCAGGGAATTCATACACTGTCAATTCCAAAGCTAGAAAACAGTGTAAAACTGATAGAAAAACTTGTAGATTTAATGCACAAACTTGTAAACATAATTCAAAAACTTGAAATACTGAGGCAAAAATTTGTAAATCTATTGTAAAAAATTGTAAATAAACTGGAAAGCAAAATTAAAAAACCATTACATCAACATTTCATAACTTTTTGTCAAACCATGAAGACTGCACATTGATAGATTGTCTCTGACATAAAAAATAATACTGCTGAAAATAAAACAGTCATAGTAATCTAAAAACTGAAATTATTATTTACGTAAACAAATTTACCAGAGCCCTTATATACAGAAAAACCATTAAAAAATTGGACAGGGATCCATTTTTTTTTGCAGATCTGATAAATATGTAAGAGGGTCTGGATGGGGGGGTCTGTTATTCTGTAAACATTTAATTTTCACCCCTTTTTTCTCTAATCTTCAAAAAATTAACCCCTTTTTTCTCTAATTTTCAAAAAATTAACCCCTTTTTTCTCTAATCTTCATTTTTTTTGCCCGTTGTTCTCTAATCTTCATTTTTAAGGGCATTATTCTTTAATCATTTAACCCCATCCAAACCCTCATGTAAGTCTAAACACTTAAAGCAGGTTAAAAATTCTGGTAAACCATTTTGCTAACTAACAAACTATAAGATAGACAATTCAATTGCACTAGAGAAGATGATTGTCATTTGATGCTTTTTTTCTTTATCTTATCATATAATAAACAGCTGCACAATGAGCGCATGATATGCCCGTCGCTTTTTCAAAGAATAAAGTTCAATAACTTCTCAATGTGATATCAGAAATTTATGAAAAACTAAAGGGAGGTTATCTTAATAGATATAAACCAGTCACAAAAGTTTCATGAAAACTGCTCAAAGCACTTTAAAGATATTGTCTGAAAAAAGGAAAATCACCCCCTTTTTATGAATAAAATCCCATTACTTGGAAACGTAAAATCAAAAATTTATAAAAATCGAAAGGGAGCTTACGTTTATAGATATAAACAATTCACCAAAGTTTCATGAAAACTGCTGAAAGCATTTTTGAGTTTAGTCCATAAACTGGAAAATCCTCTTTTTTTAATGAAAAAAACCCATAACTCGGAAACTTAAAATCTAAAATTTATAAAAATCCATAGAGAGCTCATGTCAATAGATATAAACAATTCAACAAAGTTTCTTGCAAATTGGTGAAAAGAGTTTTTGAGATATTGTCCAAAAACTGGAAAATCCCCTTTTTTAATGAATAAAACCCCATAACTCAAAAACTTAAAATCTAAAATTTATAAAAATTCGTAAGGATTTCGCAGAACCTAGTGTCTCGGCTACTTCTGCTGTTGTCTATGTTTTCAGTGTGATAGGGGAATGCACATAATAGAACAGTTAATTAAATAAAACGTTTGAAATGTATGAAAAAAGTTATGCTTGTAAAAAATGAATACAGTATGCAATCAAATCTATAGATTTATAAAAGAGTTGAAACATAAATTTATTGAATGAACAAATGATAAAGAAGATAATTTTTACATTTTCCTCTAGACACTATCTTTTGATTGTAAGAAGCTTCTGTTCAAGTTTGGTAAAAATCCAGGATGGTTTATGAATCTAATAAATGTTTTAAAAACTTTAACTGCAGACTGTATGTAACGTTAACTGGAAGAAAAACTAAGTCCATTTATAAGTAATAAACGGAAAAACAGGAAATAAATTTTTACAAAATTTCCTTCTACATACTAGATTTTGATCATAAACAAGCTTCTGTCCAAGTTTGGTACAAATTCAGGATAGTTTAAGAAAGTTATTAAAATTTTTAAAACTTTAACCACAGAGTGAATGTAATGTTAACTGGCAGAAAAACTAAGTCCATTTATAAGTAAAATACGGATAAACAGGATTTTTTTTTTTACAAAATTTACTTCTGGATACTATTTTATGATCACAAACAAGCTTCTGTCCAAGTTTGGTAGAAATCCAGGATATTTTAAGAAAGTTATTAAAATGTATAAAACTTTAACCACAGAGTGAATGTAATGTTAACTGGCAGTAAACTAAGTCCATTTATCAGTAAAATACGGATAAACAGGATTTTTTTTACAAAATTTACTTCTGGATACTATCTTATGATCATAAACAAGCTTCTGTCCAAGTCTGGTAGAAATCCAGGATAGTCTAAGAAAGTTTTTAAAATTTTAAAAACTTTAATCACAGAGTGAATATTTGTGGATGGACAGACATACAGACAGACGGATGGACGGACAGATGGTGGACGGACAAAGTTATACCATAATATGTCCCGTAAACGGGCGTATAAAAATGAGATGTGGTATGATTGCCAATGAGACAACTATCCACCAGAGTTAAAATGAAGTGGTAATAAGCAATTATAGGCCACTATATGGCCTTCAACAATGAGAAAAACCCATACCGTATAGTTGGCTATTAAAGGCTCCGACATAATAAAAATGTGAAACAATTCAAACGAGAAAACCAATGGCCTAATTTATAACAAAGCAATTTATGAAAAACAAATATCAAAGACATGAACCAATGACAACCACTGTACTACAGGCTCCAACATAAAGAATGGCGTTGCTAATTATGTCTGTGAGCCCTCAACCCTGGGACAGTGATTTAACAGCACAGCATAAGAACAAACTGTAGCAAGAGAGCACATGCTTAAATGTCTTGCCTGCTTTACTGACCATTGATTTTATGTTGAAAGTCTTAAAGGTAAAGGTTTTACTACAAGTTTCACATAAATTTAACATTTTTAAAGATCCATGACAATGAATTCAAGGTCAGATAAGTCCTGTCAGACAGGCATGTACACCTTACAATCATTCCATACACCAAATATAGTTGACCTATTGCTATAAGCATTAGAAAAACAGACCAAAACAAAACAAGAGTGCACATGCTGAAATGTCTTGCCTGTTTTACTGACCATTGCTTTTATGTTGAAAGTCTTTAGGATAAAGGTTTTACTACAAGTTACACAAAAACTTAACATTTTCAAAGATCCATGACAATGAGGACAAGGTCAGATAAAAACTGTCACATAGACATGTACACCTTAAAATTATTCCATACACCAAATATAGTTGACCCATTGCTTATGGTAATTTAAAAATAGACCAAAACACAAAAACTTAATGTTAACCAATGAACCATGGAAATGAGGTCAAGGTCAGATGATACTGGCTAGACAGACATGTACACCTTACAATCATTCCATAAACCAAATACAGTTGACCTATTCTTATATTACTTGAAAAACAAACCAAAACACTCAAACTTAACATTGACCAATGAACCATTAAAATGAGGTCAAGGTCAAATGAATTCTGCCAGTCTGACATGTACCCCTTACAATCATTCCATACACCACATATAGTTGACCTGCTGCTTGTAGTGTCTGAGAAACAGACCTTATCATGTAACTTTAACCTTGATCACTGATCCATGAAATGAGGTTGAGGTCAGCTGAACCCTGTTTGAGGGACGTGTAGACATTGCAAGGAATCCATTTTCTAAATATATGTATCCTATTACTCATAATAAGTGAGAAATTCAAACGAAGATTTTTTTTTCAAGCAGTCACTGAGCCATGAAAATGAGGTCAAGGAAAATGGACATGAGCGGTATAACATGTTACTTTAATTATTCTTCCCTTAGTTTATTTATTTTGTATTTACATTGTATCATAGATCAAATTTCTTTGTTCAGTGTATGTTCACTGGTGTTAATATGTCTTTTGATTGAGTTAAGCCATTTCAATTGATATTTTATAGTGTGTCTTTCTATGTTGTGATGTTACACTATTGTTTCAGATAAGGGTGAAGGTTTGGTACCATTAAAACGTTTAAACCCGCTGCAATTGTTTGGATAGTAATCACTATGTCTTGCAGTCGTAGGCGATACAAAAATCAGTTGCAATTGGTTTAACTCAAAGGATTGGTAAAAGGCACAAAAACAACTAACATATAAACTATACACAAAGAACTAAAATAAGAGTACTCGCAGTTACTGAAAGCAAGTTCAAAGCCATTACAACTAACAAAAAAATTATGTTCTCCAAGACTAAAGAATCAATCAGTCATGTTCCTCTCTTTGGGAATACTTTCAAAATATGGCAACAGAATTTGTTCAACACTTCTAATAAACACACTGGAAAAAAGAATATCAGTAAGTCAACTAGGGGAAGTCATGTTATGCTGCATTCTGCTTTATATTATAGCCTTTTATTCTTTTCATAATTTGGCTGATTTCCTGCCACTTTACTATAGTTTATCCAAAAAAAGTTTTATATGACTTATCTTATATTGTATTTTAACAGTGTTTGGCACAATATTTTCAACTGACAAAACTTACCTAGCTGGTTTCTCTACTTGTAATTTTGCAGAATGTCTGGCAGCAACCCTTTCTTGTAATGTTTTAGCTGACCTTGACATTTGTGGCGATTTCTGGCCTTTGTCTGCTATATCTTCCTCTTCTACATTAATAAAATGATACTGTAAATTATTGCCTGCATTTATTATTGTTATTGATGATCAACAGATAAAAATGGTAATTATAATATTTGGCAATTCAAAACATCAAAATGGTTAAAAAAAAAATTAAATTAAATATTTTTGTTAAAATGTCATACACCAAAAAATAAAGAAAATGTGAGTTTTTATTTTTTTTTATCATTAACAAATAAAAATTCCAAAAGTTAAAAAAGTAAAACTGTACTGCATTCTAGATGCCTCGATTGTAATTTTGCGTTCTAGTTGCCTAGAATTCAATTTTGGGTTCTAGATGCCTAAAGTTTAATTTTGCTTTCTAAATACCTACAGTTTAATTTTGCCTTCTAGATGCTTTAGAGTTTAATTTTGACTTCTACATGGAATCCTACTTTTAGTTCAACTCTTTGTGCAAATTGAAAAGTTAAATTTAAAATAAAATTTGGCAAAAAATGTTCAGTTTGACATAAGCTTGTATTCTAGTTGAAGTTTAAATTAAAATGTTTATTAATAGTTGACGTTAAATCAGAGCTCCAGTTCATGTAATAGTTTTAAAAGACATTGACATGCGTTAATGATTTATCTCCAGCTTCAAGTTAAAGTTCTATTCTCAAGTGAAACACCTTATTTCACAAAATTTGTTCTTAAATTTAATCGCCTTTTTTGTAATTTCGATAATGCAAATTTTGAAATTAAAACAGCAATACTTTAACACGTAAGTCATGCAAATATTCAAGTCAATGAACCATGACTGAAGGTACATGGCTAAACGATCTCCATGGAAATGAGATGTTCCAATGCTTATACAACTGCATACCAAATACCATTGACTTATCGTAAGTCGTTCCCTTTAAACAAACCTAAACACAAACATTAACTTGTAAACTATGTAAAAGTTTCAAAGTCAATGAATTATGATGAGGGGGTGGGCTATATAATCTCCATGGAAAAGAGACTTACAAAAAGGCCAATAAATTTGCATACCAAATATCATTGACTTAACATTAGTGGTTCATCTTAAACTGATCTAATCACCAACTAATACATGTAAACTAAGCAAAAGTTTCAAAGTCAATAGACCATGACTGAGGTGGAGGGGCCAAATATTCTCCATGGAAATGAGATGTGCTAATGCTAATACAACTGCATACCAATTAACACAGGCCTACAACTAGTGATTCTCCATAAACTGACCTAATCACAAACTAATACATGTAAAATAAGCCAAAGTTTCAAAGTTAATAGACCATGACTGAGGGGGCAGGGCCAAATAATCTTCATGGAAATGAGTTGTGCCAATGCTAATACAACTGCATACCAAATATTATTGACCTACCACTAGTGGTTCACCATAAACTAGACCTAATCACAAACTAATACATTGTGGACGCCGCTGCCACCGAAATCAAAATGTTGAACTATTTATTTTTTACTAAATATATATATATATATATAGAAAGATGTGGTAGTGCCAATGAGACAACTCTCCATCCAAATAACAATTTATAAAAGTAAACCATATATATATATATATGTACATGTCTAAATTGAAAACAACGTTCAAACCTATAATTGTGTTGGATAAAACATTTTATACGTGTGCATGCAAAACAAATTTTTGGTTAAATACAGCACAAACAACATTTTCCAAAAGACCATAAAAGTGAAAAAGTATATTTTAACAAAACGCATTTGACTAGCAGGTCGAACAATGGTTGTTCTTAAACCGTTCTGACTGCCATGGCGATTGCCAAATAAACGGATCACCAGATGTAACAAAATCGATCTTAAGTATTAACTTAATACCAAACAGAAAACAACAAGCATTCTGAAAGTATTGCATGGCAATACATAGTCCCCTACCGGGTAAAAATTCATTATACTGGAACAAAATGCTAACTTGTTCTATAACTTGTCATGGTGTACACAAAAAGAAAATATCAAGTCAATATCTTCAAGCATGACTAAAAACAGTGTGGAAAACTGATTATATGAGTGAATTTTTCAAGTCCAAGGACCATAACTCTGCACAAAATCATCAGACCGAAACAAAAATTTGAACTTGATCTGTAACTTGTCATGATAAAACTATATACCAATTATCAATCAATATCTTCAAGCATGATGAAAAAAAGTGTGGAAAACACTCTAACATTATATATGACTAATAGTTCTCTAAAATTAGATATGATGTAATACAATGTATATCTATTTTCAAATTATAATCAAATATAATTTATAGTTCCAAGTATTTTTCTATCATTTGTCACAAACTAATATAGATTTGTAACTTATCTAAAAATGTCAACAACTTTTATCTATACACAATGTAATGTAATGAAATATATACCTTAATAAAAATAGATTATTATCTAATTAAAGGATTTCACTTCATAATTTTTTTTTCATATATATAGCATTCAGAAAATTAGTTAATACAAAATAACAAACAATCCTGTAAAAAATTCTTCAAACAATTTACCAAAGAACGTCTTTTAAAATTATTAGTCGATAACGTTGGATCAAAACAAATTGTGAATGGGTAGAAAAAAGATATAGTTCCTTACATTTTCTACATTAATTTCATTAAAAAAAGCCATTTGCCAATGTAATAAAAAGAATAACTAATCAAAGAATTCAAATATCAAAAAATATTCAACTCGTGACCGAACAACACTGATAATTAACTCATGCGCTATGCGCATTCGTGAATTAATGTATTGTTCGGTCACTCGTTGAATATTTTTCTCTATTTGAATTCTTCGATTAGTTATTCTATAAATATTCATAACTTATAACACATTAGTCAGACATGTTAGGAAAAATTTCCTATGAATTTGTACATACTAATTTCAAATTAGTTTCTTGCAAAAAATGATCAAGTTAGTTATGGGACATGTTACTAGGGCTTATTGGATTCTGCTTATTGGCATTATAAATACCATAAAAAAAGAGAGATGGTGGCACAAATCATATATTTGTAAAACAGCAATTGGCACAAATTCATTCCACGCCCATTAACACTGAATTCCCTAAGGACAAAAACAAGAGCCCTCAAGAGCCAGAATCGCTCACCTGTAATTTTTTGCTTAAATCTATCATCAATGATTATTTTTGCTTTTCAATTTATATTAATGAGTGGCTTAAAAATGTCATTTAAATGTTCTTTGTATCTGTCATATTTTCTTCAAAAGCAAAAAAAATGCATTTTACCCCTATGTTCCATTTTAGCCATAGTGGCTATGTTTCTTGACGTACAAGGAAATAAAATATAAAATTTATACTAGATACTCTGAAACTCATTCAGGCCAAGTTTGGATGAAATTGATTCAGCAGTTTCAAAGGAGAAGATTTTTTAAAGTAAGCAAACTAGATGAACAAATTGTGAAAAATTGTCTTTAAAGGGCAATATCTCCTTAAGAGGTCAATTGACAATTTTGGTCTTATAAAAACTTATTTGTAGATCTTACTTTGCTGAACATTTTTGCTGTTTACAGTTTATCTTTATCTATTATTAATATTCAAGATAATAACCGAAAACTGCAAAATTTCCTAAAAATCATCAATTCAGGGGCAATAACCAAAAAATCCGATACCCAATTTGGCTCATAATTTCAGGGCAGGTAGACCTTGACCTAATGAATACTTTAACTTCTTGTCTGATTTGCTCTAAATGCTTTAGTTTTTGAGATACAAGTCAAAAACTGCATTTTACCCTATGTTCTATTTTTAGCCATGGCGGCCATGTTTTCTAAGGAAACAAAAAATAAAACACAAACTTTATTCTAGATTACCTAAGAATCATTCAGCTTAAGTTTGGTTTAATTTGGTTCAGTAGTTTCATTCCGAGAAGATGTCTGAAATAGTTTACACCGGACGGACGAGGACGACGACGGACTCCAAGTGATGGCAAAAGCTCACATTTCCTTTGGAAAGGTGAGCTAAAAACATAAAACTAAAGACAACAAATAACAAGATTTTTCACTTTGAACAGGAAGAGGAACAAATGGAATGGGTTCAATTAATTTTCCGAAAAGAAACAAAAACCTGAAACCAAAGGAAACAAACAAATTCCTACCCTGCCCTACCATTTTCACAGATATGGCTGAATGCATGTTTTAATGGCTATAAATTAAACAAAAAGTTAAAATATCTTGGGGAGAATAAATCAAAATAAGAATTCATATAAGAGCAGGAGCTAGGAGTGAATACCTTCCATTTGAGGATCTTTTCCTAAACCTCCCATAAATACTGTATTTACATTCCACATTCCTTCTTCATACTTTGTCTTCTCTTTCTTTAATTCTTGCATTTTTTTCTGTCTCTCACTAAAATGAATATATTTTTATTATTATGAAAATTGATAGAAAATTTCTGATGACAAGGACCACATTTGAATACATATGTTCTATTATGTATGTTTGTTTTGCTCACACATTGTTGTCAATATAATGGATTTTAATGTGACTGCCATACCAGTGAGAGGTTTAGCTAGCAATAAAACCAGGTTTAATCCACCATGTTCAACATAAGGAAATACCTGTACCAAGTCAGGAATATGACTGTTGTTTTCCATTCATTTGATATGATTAAGATTTTGATTTTGCAATTTGATAAGGGACTTTCTATTTTAAATTTTCCTATGAGTTGGTATTTTTGTTATTTTACTTTTTTCAATGATTGATGTAAAAATTAAAACCTAACTTACATTTAAAATCAATAAAAGAAGTACCTTAATGAGACTGCAATTCAAATTGTTTTTCTCAAAATTACTCACCTAAATAAACATTCATTTCACAACTGCCTTTAACCTAAGTAAAACTACTATTACATGTAATAGTATGTTGTTTTGCTCAAAACTTTCAAAATTTGCACATAGATGGATTATAGTCACTGACATACCCAACAATATTAATACAAGATAAAAGTCATAGTAATAAAATAAAATATTGACACAGAGATATGTCTCACCTTAAAGTAATTTCAATAGTATAATGCAAATGTTGAAATTAAAATGGCAATACTTTAACATGCAAACAATGCAAAAACATTCAAAGTTGATGAACCATGTCTAATGGTGCAGTGCCAAATAACCTCCATGGAAATGAGAAATGCTAATGCTTATAAAACTGCATACCAAATACCATTGACTTAAGTTGTTCCCTTATAACTTACCTAAACACAAACTTTTTCATTTAAACTATGCAAAAGTTTCAGTCAATAAATCATGATGAGGGGGCAGGCCATATAATCTCAATGGTAATGAGACTTGCAAATGCTTATAAAACCGCATACCAATTATCATTGACTTAACAGTGGTTCATCTTAAACTGACCTAATCACAGTCATTAACATGTAAACCATGCAAGACATTCAAAGTCAATATACCTTGACTGAGGGTGGGGTCAAATGATCTCCATGGAAATGAGATGTGCTTATGCTTAAACGTCTGCATACCAAATACCTTTGACATACCACTAATGGTTCCCCTTAAACTGACCTTATCACCAACTAATACCTATATCTTCCAGGTTTTAGGAATTAGGTTTCATATTTTTGAAATGAATGGAGAATGTCCATGGGACACAGATGATGCCCCCGCTTGCATATAATGTTATAAAGGCACATAACTTCAGAACGGTAAAAGTGATGCAACCCAAATTATGCATAGTGTATAAGTTTCACAACATTTGGCTGAGGCGAACTAAAGTTACAGAACAGAAACTAATTTTAGGACATACAGACGGACGTACGTACAAGGTTAACACTTAATGCCCCCTCCGCTGCGGCGGTGGGAATAAAAATGGAAACTTGAGTTATCAACACAAATTTTCCCTAAAACTAAATGAAGAATGTGTCTATGGGACACAGATGCCCCCACTTGTAAATACACAGCAAATTCTGCAATTTTTCCATTTATAAATGGACATAACTTGAGAACAATGAAAGTGACGCCACCCAAATTCAAACTTGATCTGTGTTTGGTGGTACTAAGCATTGTGTATAAGTTTCATAACATTTGGTTGATGCAAAATAAAGTGAGATTATTAACTGAAAATTTGCCAATTTTTCAATTTAGAAAGGGACATAACTTGAGAACAATGAAAGTGACACCACCCAAATTCAAACTTGATCTGTGTTTGGTAATGATAAGCATTGTGTATCAGTTTCATAACATTTGGTTGAGGCAAACTAAAGTTAAAGAACGTAAACTAGTTTTGTGATGTTCGGACGATGGACAGACAACGGTTAACAATATAATGCCCACTCCGCCGCAGCATGGGCACAATAAAAACATGTTTTATGTAACAGCGACCATGAACTTATTTCCAAATACAAAGGCTTCCCTGTCACTATATTTTCCATCTAAATAAGTTCCATTCATATTCATCAAGGGTACTAGATCTAATATCCACAAACAATTTTTTTTCTTGGGCACCTGGGTTGAATCAAGGACAGATAGAGAGACACTAAACAACAACTATATGCTCCTGAGTATTTTTTTCTGAGAACATAAAAGGGAAATTGAATGAGAAATAAAAGTTGCATACAGGACATAAGAAAATCAATATCATATATGATAGTTGTTTGCTTTACACTGACTTGTTGATTAATTTTGTGTGTACTCAATGATTCATTGTGAATGTGTACTCACAAACTGATTCATTTTGTAAATGTACTCAGATTCATTTTAATTTGTTTAAATAGCTATAGATTCTCTGACTCATTTCATAATGCAAGTCAAGAAAATTGAGAAAAAACTGAGAGGGCAATACCAGTGCATACACAGAAATGTCTGGCCTGCTTTACTGATCGTGATCGAGTTTATATTGAAGGTCTTAGAGAAAACAACAAGTATTACATAAAATTAACATTATCAAGGATCCATATAAATGAGGTAAAGGTAAAATGAACCCTGTCACAAGGACATGTTCACCTTACAATCATCCCATACCAAGGCTTCCAAAACGGTCGTATTGTCCAGACTTGTCCAATAAATTATATTTATGACTTGTTGTGGCACCCATTCACTATATATAGTTAACCTTTTGCTTATAGTATCTGAGAAACAGACCTAAGAAATTTAAACTTTGACCAAAGAACCATGAAAATGAGGTCAAGGTCCAATGAACTCTGCCAGACAAATATGTACACTTTACACTCATATAGTTGACCTTTTGCTTATAGTACCTGAGAAACATACCTTACCATGAAAACTTATCTAGCTGACCAATGAACCATGAAACTGAGGTTAAGGTCAGATGCACTCTGCCAAATAGACATGTATACCTTGCAATCAGACCTAACCATGAAAACTTAACATTGACCAATGAACCATGAAACTGAGGTTAAGGTCAGATGCACTCTGCCAAATAGACATGTATACCTTGCAATCAGACCTAACCATAAAAACTTAACATTGACCAATGAACCATGAAACTGAGGTTAAGGTCAGATGCACTCTGCCAAATAAACATGTATACCGTGCAATCAGACCTAACCATGAAAACTTAACATTGACCAATGAACCATGAAACTGAGGTTAAGGTCAGATGAACTCTGTCAGACCTTGCAATCATTCCATACACCAAATAAAGTCGATTAATTGCTTATACTATCTGAGCTATGGACTCAACCACTTAAACTTAACCTTGATCACTGATCAATAAAATGAGGTTGCATGCATGGTCATGTGAACCCTGTTTAATGGACATATAGACCTTGCAATAACATAAACGATACCAATTTTTCTGCACCAGATGCGCATTTCGACAATCAATGTCTCTTCAGTGATGCTCGAGGCCAAAATATTTGAAAATCCAAAGCTTATTAAAAATATGAAGAGCTATAAACCAGAAAGGACCAAAAAGTATAGCCAAAGCTGGGCAAGGAATCAGAGCTTTGCATGAGGGAGATACATTGCTTAACTTTAAATAATTTCCAAAATTTTGTAACAGCAAATTTTAATAACACAAAATCCGTATTTTCATGCCAGTACCAAAGTACTGGCTACTGGGCTGGTGATACCCTCCAGGACTATCAGTCCACCAGCAGAGGCATCGACCCAGTGGTAGTAATAACATAAACTGAGATCCCATATACTTAATAGAGTTATTCTACAACTCATAATAAGACAGAAATTCACATGACGAAAAAAAACACTGTTTTTTCAAGTAGTCACTGAACCATGAAAATATGACAGACAAAAACTTCATAACACAACACATCTGTATATAAGGTTTGAAGAATCAAGGTCTTATACCCTATGAAATATAAAGCTTTATACAAATATTTTAAACTGCCCCTGCCAGAAAGTAATCCCTAAGTCTTGCATTCTGCAACTATCTTTACAGCTGAGAAAATAAAAAACCATTAGACAATAAAGACAACACCATTGTGAAAAAATGTAAAAACAAAAAGAAAATATAATGATATCCCCTAAAATCTGGAAACTTTTCTTCAATAATAAAAAAAATAGTCAAGCGACATTAAGAAATTAATAATCAATCGACAATAATAACACATTTACCATCAAATTTTTCTAACCTGTAATGAAAATAAATTGATAATGATTTTGAAGTTTTTCTTATTCCACAAAGTCTAATAATAAACCAGAGGATGGCTCACTTTAAGATTTAACTAACAGCAGATTTTCTATAATCCTTTCTTATTATATTGCTTGGTGTTTCATTTGCGTTTGATTCTAGCATTTACCCATTGTTAATTTCTGGGGCATAGCTGGGTCCATTTGAAGAGCACGCCAGTAAGGGGTGGGGGGGGGTTTGGAGGGTGGCTTGGCCCCCATGATTTTTTTTTCTAGACGCAAAATGGTGCGATCTGAGGGCCTAAAATTGGTTTGAAAAGCAAATTAGTAAGACTGTATTTGCTCATTTTTTATTGAGAAACATCAGCAATTTTTCAAAATCTGCCCTCCGTTTTCTAGCCCTAACAAAAACATCCATGGCCTTGTCTAAATTGACCTCAAAATCACGGTGGATGTGCATTACACCTAAAGACAACAATCTGTCATTTCTCATTGTGGAACAGATATACGTTTTCAAACATTTCAGTACGCTAAACGACCTTTTGGCAGCAGTAGCACTAGCAACAGGCATTGTTAAGAGAACATACAGTATTGTATCAATAGACAGATACAATGCGGGATTAACGATATCAAGCGTTTGACACAGTGTTGTATCAATAGACAGATACAATGCGGGATTACCGATATCAAGGGTTTGACACAGTGTTGTATCAATAGACAGATACTATGCGGGTTTAATGATATCAAGCGTTTGACACAGTGTTGTATCAATAGACAGATACAATGCGGGATTAACGATATCAAGGGTATGACACAGTGTTGTTTCAATAGACAGATACAATGTGGGATTAACGATATTGAGCGTTTGACACAGTGTTGTATCAATAGACAGATACAATGCGGGTTTAATGATATCAAGCGTTTGACACAGTGTTGTATCAATAGACAGATACAATGCGGGATTAATGATATCAAGCGTTTGACTCAGTGTTGTATCAATAGACAGATACAATGCGAGTTTAACGATATCAAGCGTTTGACACAGTGTTGTATCAATAGACAGATACAATACCAAGCGTTCGACTCAGTGTTGTATCAATAGACAGATACAATGCGGGATTAACTATATCAAGCGTTTGACACAGTCTTGTATCAATAGACAGATACAATGCGGGATTAACGATATCAAGCGTTTGACACAGTGTTGTATCAATAGACAGATACAATGCAGGTTTAATGATATCAAGCGTTTGACACAGTGTTGTATCAATAGACTTAAACCATTGTTGTGACGTCAGCCTATTCATTTACCGTGGATTCTTTTTCTAGAATCAATGCTTTCTTAATCTGTCGCTGAAATGGATTCACCAAATTATATTCAATTGTTTCCTTTGTATGCCTAATTTCATTTAGTTTGAATTAGCTAATTAACTGATTTCTGTTCACTAATGGAATTAATTTAAAAACTTACCTTAAATTTTTGTGATTTTTATATGCCTTCACTGGGAATCGAACCCGTCCTTGAAATCTGTTATGTGTGACTGACATCAACATATCGACGAAACCTCTCGGCTACCAATTGGTTACAATTTAAATGTCTATTTTATATATATAAATGAACATATGTTATACATCGGTACAACGGACACACAGGGCTTGTACCTTTATATATACATAATAGGCAATCGTATAGTATAAGTTGGTAGAAGTTGGTAGCTGCGAGGTTAGCATGGTTAAGATCAATGAGTTAAAGGTAGGGACTTGTCGGTTTAGGTTCGAATCCCTGTATTCTCTTTGTTGTCCCTATTCTTTAGTTTTTCTGTTTTTTTCTTATTTTGTATGTAATTGTGGATATTTTTGTAATAATAGCGAGTTTTACCGTTTATTTTTGGATTATTGTTGGCTATTTCACATATTTGAAACGAAAATGATTACATTCAATTTGTCCATTTTTGTTTTATAAATATAGTAAGATTTCATCTGTTTTACTACATCATTTTACAAATGTTTATTCGCAAATTCCTATGCGAGTAAATCGTGATGTGCCTAGAATAAGCCTTCTTGCTAGAAATTTAGGTAACATACTTATTATATATACTTTATATATGCTCTTTGGTCAGGTTGTTATCTCTTTGACACATTCCCCATTTCCATTCTCAATTTTATTAGAAATAAGTTCGAATATGTCTTATTTTGTAAACACAGATAATGTTCAGATGCCTGATAATTTAAAGGCAGATGTGTTGTGTTATATTTGTATTTTTCTAACCAATTAGTTGTGATCTTATATTTAGTAATGCATCGTTGAACATGATACCATGGTTATTTAAACTCACTTACAATACCTTCTAGTTAAGAAAAGGCTTTAATCTTGAAAAGACATTAACACAAAAGTTTAAGTTATAGATACAATGGATAAGCGTTGATTCATGAAATACAAACCATTCGCCCTCCGGGCTCATGGTTTCTTTTTCAAGAATCAATGCTTATTCACTGTATCTATATTACAGATACAACCCGGGATTAATGATATCAAGGGTTTGACACAGTGTTGTATCAATAGACAGATACAATGCGGGATTAACGATATCAAGTGTTTGACGAAGTACTGTATCAATAGACAAATACAATGCAGGATTAACGATATCAAGCTTTTGACACAGTGTTGTATCAATAGACAGATACAATGCAGGATTCACAATATGAAGTGTTTGACACAGTGTTGTATCAATAGACGGATACAATGCAGGATTAACGATATCAAGCGTTTGACTCAGTATTGTATGAATAGACGGATACAATGCAGGATTAACGATATCAAGCGTTTGACACAGTATTGTATCAATAGACGGATACAATGTGGGATTAACCATATCAAGCGTTTGACACAGTGTTGTATCAATAGACGGATACAATGTGGAATTAACGATATCAAGCGTTTGACAGTGTTGTATCAATAGACAGATACAATGCGGGATTAACGATATCAAGCGTTTGACACAGTGTTGTCGGCACTTTATCACTAGGAAGACACTTCCTGCTAATAAAACAAAACCGATTTTGGTCAGGGTTGATTCTATATACGGACACATTATAATCGCAATAGTTATAGATTATATAATATTGTTTTCTAATTTGCAAGGTTTAAATATTATATTTTTTACTCGCTTGTATTTTTTTTTAATTTTCCGGCATCAATTATTTTTAAACTCCGTGATGTGCATGCCATGGCATGACAGTGTATATGGAGCTACGCCACAGAATTTCCCATTGGTAAACATAATTTGCTCTTTGTTTGTGAGTGTGACCACACAACATTTTGTTAAAGATAATGTTGTTTGCCTACTTATTTTTACAATTTTTTTCTGTGCTCTTGTATTTATGACAAATTAGTATAAGACAACTAAATATGTTACTATTGAAACTGACAATCTGCATTTCAGGTCTTATTTAGAACTGTCACTGCTGATTCAAATCAAAGAGAACAATGCATTGTATTTTGTCAATCAAATGTCAAACCAGAAGTCATTATTTACAAAGCCATCCTTCTACTATACATCATCAAACTAAAACATCTTAATGAATAAAAAAAAAGATAAAAAAACTTTCTAATTCCTTTAAAAAATTCTGAGCCATTACTGTTTTCCAGTGACATGTTTATTAACCTGTCAGAAATGCAAATTTCACCTTTCAAATGATTTAACAAGCTAACATGATTTCATCATAAATTCCTTATCAATAAACCACCATACTTCATGTACTTTAAACCTACTGTTGAAAATAAAACAAAATAATACAACCATTAGTGTTTCATTGACAGTGAAAATAAGAATATCGATGAAATCCAATTCAATTGGGTCCCATCAAATTTGAGTAAACATGCTGTTAAGACTGAAATGAACACAAAATTTGTTGAAACACATGCAAATTGAAACAGCATGCAACAATAAACAAAGTCAAAATAATCAGTTAAAATGTGATTAAATCAATAACACCTTAATTTAGCTTATTTTATGATTACTTCATCATAATGTCAACAAAATTTGTAAGTTATTTACTAATATTAACTACAAATTCCATTAAACTCTACATAGAACTGGTGAGCAGGATTTAAGTATCAGTCACATTTCTTTCCATTTTGTACTTTAAATGACAATTTTACATGAATAGAATACTTTTTCTTTCCCTTAAAGTTACAATTTTTTTCACCTTCCTGCATCTTTTTTTATATTTCAATCTGTAAAACCTAAATCTGCCCTTAAATATCTATGAAACCATACAGAAACATCAAACAATTCTTTGAATTGAGACATGATCAATTCATTGGTACAATGTACAGGACCTATGGATGTATGAATAAAATATGCAAAAATACTGAGGAAATCTTATCAATAGGAGACAAAATAAGTAATGAAAAACGATGTAACTTTGGTAATAAACTAACTAAGAGAACATTTTATTAATGAAACTTACTAAATACTGGAAAGTATGGAGTCTGTTACACTGTTTAAAAGTTTTTTTTTCTAAATTTATAAAAAAGTTAGGATATGAATCTAATACATTTAGACACATTCTAATATCTTAATTGGATGTTCATTACACATAGAAATATTACCCATAAACTTATTTTCTTGAAAGTGTTTGATTCTTTCACATTTTACAGGAGCTTGAATGTTTTAAAATCTGAATGCTGTTTAAACCAGTTATAAAACTGCTTACACAGAATTTAAATAGACAAAGGTATTAAGGTCTTCTTTTTCTTGATTAGACATATTGTTATAGCAAGAGTTCTGTAGCTAAAATAATCTCAACAGAGCTTTCACCTTGCTAGAAAATATGAATAAGGTAATTTGGTTTGAACTATAAGAAACATACTTGAGGAGGAATGGTTAAACTGCTGTGATAATTCTGTATATAAAAGAAAGCTATATATAAGAATGGGATCTATGGAAGCTTTGTGTTAATCCTACGGGTTACTCAAGTTGGCGTTATATATTTTTTTGTCCCTAGTTGGCCAGACTAGGATGGAGCATAGCAGCTAGTGTAACATCAAATAGCAAGGGAGACTACTACTTACGCTTCTAATCGTTGTCGTCTCCTGGAATATTAGTCAATAAAAATCATCCTACCGTACTCAATAATAATACAGTATATAAACACACTAATTTTTTAACCTCTATGATTATCAAATTTCTGTTAAATCTTGGGTAGTAACCTAATGGAACTATACATATATCTAGTTGATTCATAAATTCTGAAAGATGGGTAAATGTAAATCATAACTCTGCAGATGTTAATTACAAAAAGAAACAAAAAATGAATCTAAACGCAGTGTGAAAAGTACCTAGTAAATATTTATTAACTGTTTTATCTTTTTGTATTACTGATCATTACCAGAACAAAATAATATTATTTCTCTAATTTTTGCGCTATTTTCACATTTCTTGATCGGTGTGAGAAAAATATTTCTCCTCACTAGTGAAATATCTGTTCTCGGCAAATTATTGGTCGAAATTTAATTATGACGTCAAATTTTCTTGGTTTCTTCAGAATTTCCTATTGCAACTTCATGAAAAAAGGCGACCATGCCTGATGACGTCACATATAAAGAACACAAATTTCTGCAAATCTTTGAAAAGGAAGGAAAAAAATCATTAGAGAAACAGATTCCACCACTATAACTCTTGTATTACGATATTTCTCAACTCTCAACAGTTAAATTTTAATTATCTAAAAAGCTTGGCAATAAAAATATTAAAATTTAACTGCCTCCAGTGGAGAAATATTGTAACACACTTGTTGCAGTGGTGAAATCTATATTTCTCAAAGTTTTGAAACAATCATAGAAAAATAAGTTACTGTGGTTTTGGCTATCAATACATTTTCAAATTAAGTTATTCTTATCTTCATCTATTGCAGTCTTTTGTGATAAACTTTCTATTTCTGGACATGTACAGTACTAAATTTCACAAGAATAGAAGTATGTTAACATAAAACAAAATAATATTTAATTCTGTTGCACTGAATTAATCATGTACAAAGGGAAGTAATTCAACATACATCATTGGTCTCAGAACAGGCAAAACAATAAACACAGTAACTGTGAAGCAAAAATCAATCTTAACCAAAAAAAGCTTTTTTTTTTTTTATAATAACTGTAATCCATGACTTGTTGTAGGGAAATAGTGTTAGTTAAAGAAAGCATATAATGTAAATTCAATAAAATGCTTCGCCGAGCACAGCCTGATACGATCGCAGAGGGAGAACCCTGAACAGTTGGGGCAAGTTTGGACACAGTATTCAAGCTTGATACTGTCTAAATTTGGATTGTGATCAAATTTTTGACATAATATAGGTTTCTGACACAAAATAAATGAGGTCAAAGATCTTAAAAATTTGAAATGGGACATTTAATTTACCTAGTATGGTCTGATATCCAAAATCTAACAACATGGTTAGATTAAGCATATAAAAAAACACCAAAAATTTAATTTCAGTTGAAATCAAACAAAGTTTAATTTTGGACCCATCAAACCTTAATATGGACTAATTTGAAAACAGGGCCCAAAATAAAAAATCTAAATGCACAATAAGATTCAGCATATTATAGAGCCACAATACTTCAGTTTTTGAAGAAATCAAACAAAGTTTAATTTTGGACCCTCTGGACCTCAATGTAGATCAATTTAAAAATGGGGCTCAATATCCAAAATAGTAATACAAGGTTAGAAAACCCAAAAATTAAAGACTTAATTTAATCCCATTGAAATTGGTTAAAAGATTTGTATTTATTTTCAACTGAAGATTTCTTGCTATTGCGCAATACTGTGCTATTGTGCAATACTGTGCTGTTTCACAATACTTAGTTAATCTGTAATATATAATAATTTACACACCCTGTTTGGTGTGTATCTCCTGCCATATCAATATTTGTTGCTTTTAGATATAAATCAGAAATAATCAATGTAAAAATGGGAAATTTTGGGAAAAAAAAAAAAAAAACATGAAAAAAAAATATCCCCCAAAAAAATTTGTCCCCCCAAAAAAAATTTTGAAACATCTTGAAGAAAAAAAGTATGAAACCCCAAAAAAAAAACAAAATTGAAAAAAAAATCTTGCCCCTCCAAAAGAAAATTTTCAAAAAATTTGAAATTTCAAAATTTTGAAGAAAAAAAATATGAACCCCCGAAAAAGGAATTTGAAAAAAAAATCCCCCCCAAACTTTTTGAAACCCCCGAAATTTTTTTTTAAATTTTCAAGATTATTTTCTTTTCAGAAAAAAGGTACAATTTCAGAGTTCCATAAACTTTAACGCAAGTTATTGTCTGGAAACTAGAAAAATGCTTGTTTTAGGCCCCTTTTTTGCCCCTAATTTCTAAACATTTAGGGCAATTACCCCCAAACTCAATCACAGCCTTCCCTTTGTGGTATGGAACCTTGTAGTACAATTTCAGAGAGATCCATACACTAAAACAGAAGTTATTGTCTGGAAACTAGAAAAATAGATACTAGAAAAATAGAAAAATGCTTGTTTTTGGCCCCTTTTTTGCCCCTAATTCCTGAACATTACGGGCAATTACCCCAAACTCAATCCCAGCCTTCCCTTTGTAATATGGAACCTTGTGGTACAATTTCAGAAAGATCCATACACTTACACACAAGTTATTGTCCAGAAACTACAAAAATGCTTGTTTTTGGCCCCTAATTCCTAAACTGTTGGTACCATAACCCCCAAAATCAATCCCAACCTAACTTTTGTGGTATTGAACCTTCTGCTAAAATTTCATAGAGATCCATTCACTTAAACTAAAGTTATTGTCCGGAAACCAAATGTGTCTTCGGACAACGCCGACGATGCCGCCAACAACATGATAGCATCATAAAAATTATTCCAAGGTTTTAATACTGCAAATAATGCGACTGGGTGAGTCTCACAATAATAAAAAGTCGCATTCCGATATCTGATACATGTATCTGTATGCAAATTTACCTGAAATCGCAATAATAAATGCACGCAATTTCTGAATTCACAGTATCTCATAATTTTACACAGACCATGTAATAATTTCATTTTTCAGTACATTTGATTAAAAAATAATATTGTGACTGAAGTGTGAAACAATATGTCTATATTTGTAGATAGCCTTATTAACTGTGCATAGTTATTGAAAGATACAACCATAAAGATCTCTGTTCTGAAAAATATTTTCAACCAAAAAAAGGGTTAAAATAGCTTGTATTCCTCACACAGCTATCTATGCCCTATGTCAAAAATAGCCATTTTCCAATCAAGCAAAGCATATATATTAAGCATACTTAGTAACAACTGGTTTTTGACAAATGTTTTGTTAGTTCTGAAATTTGAAGAGGTACTTTTTGGTATTATGATCATATCTGGTGGCCATATTTTTCATTTGACTTCATGATCCAATTTGGTTCCATAATTTAAGATAGCCAAAATGCAAATTTTTACCCTAAATGTGACATCATTCCTGCAAAAAATGATGAAACTTTTAAAGGGTCATAATTCCAGTAAAATTTTAAAATTTGGTTTTGTTGTTTTATAAGAGAAAGAAAAATAAAACTTGACCAAGTAGAAATGTAAATTGCTCTGGTTGCCCACTTTTTTGGCTCATATGAAGTAAATTAAGGAATTTTTATATAGAACATTCCATACATTCAAGTGCTGTCAAGTTTGGTATGATTATCTAAGGAGATGATATGAATATGAAAAGTTTATAGACATAGGATAGATGCTTCAGCTCACACTGACCCTTTGGCAATGTTAAATAAATTACAATAATGGAACATAATCAAATTTCTAGCTAACATATTTCTAAAAAGTATGTACTGATTACTGAATAGTTCAACCATTTATGTTTTTGTCAGTATTTAGCCAAAAACTTTAGTTGAAGTCACTTACAAAATTTGATGTATATAAGAAATAGTTGAAGACAATGAAATCAATAATTCTATTTAAAATGCAACCTAAATCAAAACAGAGGTCATTTAAACTGTAAATTTATGAGATTACTCAATTTGCTTATATGCTTGGTATCACTAAGGTCAATCTACCCGAAAAGCTGCGTCATAATTATGTTGCACTACTGATCAAAACACATGCCACACTTCTAAAAAATCCCTATTCAAACAAATATATACTTTTTTGGTCTAGAAAGATGAAATATGTGTAGAAAGAAGTAACAGGTATATTGAAGAAGAGTTCAGACTGTTATACCTATTTTCTGCCTGTTTAGCAGAGTGAGCTGTTCTTGCAATGAATTGTTTTTGTTGCTGAGTAAGAGCCTGGGACTGACCAAGCGCAGACATATACTGGTTGGGTAATGGTAAATCTTCTTCTTCCCCTTCCTCCTCATCAGAATCATAGAAATGGAAAGCTACACCCATATAGTCTGACTCCTGTAATAAATATAATCATCAAATCTTCTAACAACTGTGTCACTTAGTAATGGACAAGACTGCAATTACTGGTATAATGGTTCTATGTGTCACTCCTTTTCATACTACTATATCAGCTTGTAGGGGGGAAAAGTAATGATCAAATCGGTGATGAAACAGATATAATTTCAATTATCCGTTATCAGTTCTAAATGCCAGATCATTTTCTATTTCAGAAGATAATAGTTAATTCATAAGGTAATTTCCCCCAAAAAATCTTTCCCCTTCAATGATTGGATTGCCTTTTTTTTTTAACATTTCACTGTACTGAAATTACATTTTCCCAATTTATTGTACCAGTGTGCAATTACTAAAAAAATATGTACGTAAACAAAGCTACTTTTAACTGAAAGTTTGTAAATTATCTATCATAAAAAGCTCTTATAGTAATGGGCACAATTAATATCATGTGAGCAAAGTTATAATGAAAGCAACATTTCAAAAGTTCATATATACAACATACAAAAATACATCAGAAATATCTTGATTAGGTCATGCAAAACATTTTATAACTTTAAATGGCTGAAACCTTTTTTTAAGTCAAAGGTCCACGGCAAGAATTAAGAGAAAAGAATTGAGAGTACATTGCATTAAAGAGAATTTAATAAAGAGTTTTATTAGCTTCATTACATCTGCATCATTTATTTGAATTATTAATAATCTTACTGTGTGTATGCAGCAGAGATTTTCAAGCTGTTCAAAACTATGAGACAAAAAAATATAATCCCAGATATATGGTAAAACAAGAGAGATAGAAAGCATAAAGGTATTATCTTCCCTTGATCTTATTATCTGAAATGTTAATTCACATTAAAGAAGTCTGCATAACAACTTTGACCACCAGCATTTAAACTTTATTCCAATGAAGTCTTTCTTTACTTTGATTTTACAAATTATTGCATGCATTTATCAGATTTTTTTTATCATCAGACAAAAATGCATGATTAATTTATGAGATTTAAAGAAAATATTGCTATAAGAATTTAAAATGAAAATCTTATTAATGAGTTACCGTTCCTGTTGCATGTTTCGCTGTAACAAAACCACTGAAAAACTTTCAGAACTTACAATGGAATTAAATAACTATTTACCAGTTATGCTGATTTGTTTGAGTCAGTGAGTAAATAATGTCAACTAATTTTCCATTTGTTCAGCTAGTTTGAAAAAAGCTGGGGATAGTCCAATTGAAACAAGTTTATTGGAATTATTGTATAGAGGTTGACTGCATGAAAGGACTGTCTAAGTATAGCAGTAGTATTGATTCAACTCATAATTTACTACATATAAAGTTGAACTTTGCCTCTGATTAATTTCTGATCATCACAGTTAACGTAATAATTTACACAGACAATTCCAAAAATTCTGTCAGACCTATCAATCTGTGCATTCAATTTACTTTTAATGAATCAAATTATTGTAAGGAGCAAATGAATGGCCTGTAGACTACTAGAAAGTTCTGTCTATAAAAAAATGAAACACTTAAACAAAGGCAGATTTTTCTGAATATTTTTTAATACATCATATGTTCCTTCCTGATCATCCTAAGGTCAGCTATTTATTCTTTTTTCAAGAAATACAACTTTTGAACAAGAATGAAAAGGTTTTAGAGAAATATGAGGTAAAACCAGTAAGCATTAGAAGTCAGCATTACACCCACACTATACGTACTTTTACCTGTCAATTAAATATAAATTCTATGTTAAAAGTGCATCTCAGAACATGCTTTTAATATCATCAACATGCATTCATAATTAATAAGTGCTTAAAATCATTACAATCATGCAATTTGTCATTTAAAGTACCATCAAACAATAATAAGATCTATAACTATCAGTACTTCTTTATTTATTCATGTTTAATGTGTCAAAATATTTATGTAAAACAGAAAAATACCGCTCCTGAAATTGATTTGATGATGTTAAACTGTTGAAATTATTTGGTACATTTTTAAAATACATTCATTGGAGAAAAATTATAGTGATCTAAACAATTCTGTATGAGTTAGTCACTAAATATTTCATGGTTATTAGTGAACTATGCCTAAATTATCACTCCTTCAATTGATGATAGAATTCCAATTATAATTAAAACCTGTAAATGTAATAATAAGGCAATGAACAAATTAATTGTATTCTCTTTTTTCGATAGATAACATATCATAATCTTTTTAAAACTCAAATATCCTGATCAAAAATAACACTTTATGAATTTTGTGTGTCCAAGGTGCTTTTGTTGATTTATCTTCATCAGGAACCATTAAACCCAAATTTGTACTTTTGATTGATTATGAAAAATAATGAAAGTAAGGGAGTCTTTTTATTTAATCTTAAATTTTTTTACATACAATCAACTTTCTACCAATACAAATGTCACAGAAATGACATATGGATGGTATACTCTAAGTTATAACAGTAAATGTACTGAAAAATTCTGAGAAGGATTTGAATTTCTGTTTGTCAGGGCTATAAAAGTGGAAATATGTGAATCACTAAAACCAAATCTACTTAATCTTCAATCAGACTAACTCAACACTTCATTATTTAAAGTTTTATTTCGAAATAGTCATATTTCATTTTATTGTATATACTTTGAATCAAGAATATATTTCAGTATTCTTCAATTCCAATGATAATGTGTTTGACTGTGTCTTTTTTCACAGTAACGTTTCTACCCTTCTAAAAAATGCTAACTTTTATATGGTAATATTGTAACATATTGAGCCCAAACTCATGTCTGTGCCATTTACCTATAAAAAAATAAGCTAATGATATCCCTAAAAGTAGACAATCAGACATGCAGATCTTAACCATATACAATTACAAGTAAAACATGACAATTTCCAAGTAAAATGGATTGTGTTGTGTAAGATGTGCATTATACAATTTGTACTTTTGCAGGATTACATACTGAGTGTCACTTATCACCAACATTTTTTTTTTTTTTTTTTAAAGTTAACATTTAAATTTATGCTATATCTGTAAGTTTAGAAATTTCGACTTTAGTTCAAAAGATGAACAAATCTTTTAATTTCTAGACAGCAGCTTATACACTTAACAACAAAATTCTCATAATGAGGAGAGAAAAGATGTTGGAAAATAACATTTTTGATGTATTAAAAGACAAAAAATATTCAAGCATTAAATGTAATTCAAATTAACAGTACAGTACACGTTTCAGCAGAAATTTTCATGAAAAAAAACTTTCAAGACACGATTGGGGCACACAGTAGATGATTCCTGCTATTGTGATTCATCAACTTATATGAGACATGCTATAATGACAAAATAACTTAGAAAGTGCATGCTATTATGACTCATCACCTGATATGAGTTAAGCTACAATGACAAAATAACTATGAAGCTGCATGCTATATGTTAGTACAATGCCACACAACAAAGAACTGTACCATTGTGGACAGATATTTCATGTAGTCATCACTTGTGACCGTACTTTTCCACCACTGAAGCCATGAGGCATATGTGCGTTGATTTTTCTCTGCCATGACACGTGGCAAGTGATCTGTGACCAGTAACAGAGACATCTTAGACGGGTTATGTAAGTGGTCGTGTATACGTTCAGCATTTGGTGTCTATAAAGGAAGTATTGATGCCATACAAACAGTGTCAAAATATCTCATTTAAATGGAGAAATTAAAATGCTCTACAACGTTTGCTTATTAATGTTACATATAACAAAAATCTGCATTTTCACAAATAAATACCTGGTAAATGGTATATTAGCTAAGTAATATATGTCACATAAAAGTGTCAATTACTTAATCTATGTCCATATTCCTAAGTCTGATAAAACTTTTAAATTTCTGTATTTTAAATTCAAAACTGTAAATTGAGAAATTTTTGCATGCATTTATTATTATGATTTTTGAAGAATTGACAAAAATGTGAGATTAATTATTGCGATTTAAGGAAAATCTTTATACAGATATCAGAATGTGAGTTCTTACTATTGCGATACTCACCCAGTCGCATTATTCGCATTAATAAAAACCTCGCAATAATTTCTGAATTTACAGTACACGTGCCTAATGTAAAGAGGAAGATATAAAACTACTTACTCCTCCAAATAAAATGGCAGAGCGATCCACTGAAGGCTTGTAAAACAAATAGCTTGAGTAATATTTCTGTATACAAGTTTTAGTGTCATGGCTTGTAAGACAAATTAATTGATTTGTACTTTTTGTATTATTTTATGGTCTTGTGAAAATAATTGTTTGTTTGATACTTGGTTAGAATTTTATCAACTGTAAGTACTTTATAATATTGGAACAAAATAACGAGTAATAATGGTAGTCGTACTAGTGTAATTCTTAATCTTACAATGTGTTCCTGTCTTTAAGGATTTCTAATGTATTGGCATGCACGACATAAACATGGAAATGATAATTATAGTTATAAATCATTTAGTATTTGCATGCATTCTATTATAGACATTGATTGCAAATTATATCTTTACTTTTATGACTTCAAGGGAAAACCATATTGCTGATTTCAGCCAAGAAAAATTTAATGTATCTTAAACCCTAAAAATTACAACATTTTGTGAAAAATATATTTCCGAAATTAAAGTGATGTTAACATTCAAATACAAGTACCAGTACCTCATACGAAAAAGACCTGAAGGAAAATAAAAACATAAATAAAGTGTGATGTATTTTATTTACACTATACTTTTATTATAGATTATTACCAATATTAATATTTGTGGTTAAATAATGGCTAAGTCAGGAGCCTGTTGTTCAGTGGTTGTCTTTTGTTGGTGTGGTTCATAAGTGTTTTTCATTTTTCGTTTTTTATATAGATTAGACCATTCGTTTTCCTGTTTGAATTGTTTTACACTAGTCTTTTTGGGGCTTTTTATAGCTTGCTGTTCGGTGTGAGCCAAGGCTCCGTGTTGAAGGCCGTACCTATAATTGTTTACTTTTTACACATTGTGACTTGAATGGATAGCTGTCTCATTGGCACTCATACCACATCGTCTTATTTATACTATATATAATTGGCAAATAAAATTATTTCATAAATGAAAAGGTACAATGTGGGGCTAAATTGACCTAAAAACAAATGTATTTCAAATGATGTCCAATTTACAGAACCATATGTTGAATCTATGTAACTGATACACAATAGCAATTTTGATGTAAATGTAACTTGAGAATATAGAGAAAAAGGTAATTCACGAAAGCAACACACACTAAGTTTTAGACTTAATGTCCTTACCATAGGTGCAAACATGTCATCTCCTAAAAAGTTCTTTGGTGGGTTTGCTGGCCTGAAAAATTGAGCAGTCTGAAATGTTGATTAAACAGTCTGTAATCCAGATTTTAAGTTTGTGAAATAAACTTGAAAATCCCTACAATAATTTTTGTAAATAACCAGATATGGAAGATGACCCCTCTGCTCTGCTATATGCATGAGTATAGTTCCACATACTTTAGATTTGACAAACTGTGATGTTGAAGTACAACTTGAAAGTGTTGCGCTGTCTGTAAGACTCAAATGATGCCCCCGCCAGACCATAAATTTAAATTTAACACTATATATGATGATCTATCTTTTGATCTATCTTTTATTTTTGTTTTGAATGTCTACACTTGCAGGACTGAATGTTTTAGTAGTCACCAAGTTCTACTTTCTATTTCCAGTGGTCACCAAGATCAACTTCTCAGTATTGATTAAATATTTGACAATACTAAAAAATCTTATTTATTGCATTAGGGACATTAACTTGTTGTAGTACAAACCATGTTTTCAATTATATAGCAAGTGAGAAGGAAATGAAGTCCAGCTACCGTTTTTTGTGAATATTTAACATCCCCCTTTCTAACTTTTAGTACCAACAAGAGTGCACTCGCTGAAATGTCTCGCCTACTATACTGACCATTGATTTTATGTTGATAGTCCTACATATAAAGTTTTACTACAAGTATCACATTAACATTTATGATCCAAGAAAATGAGGTCAAGGTCAGATAAACCAAGCCGGAAATACATGTACACCTTTAATACAATCATTCCATACACAGAATATAGATGACTATTGCTTATAGTATAAAAGAAACAGACCAAACCATGGAAATTCTATACTGACCAATGAACCATGAAAATGAAGTCAAGGTCAGATGAACCCTGCCAGACAGACATGTAAACCTTAAAATCATTCATTGCATCAAATATAGTTGACATATTGCTTAAAGTATCTAAGAAACAAAGTTAATAGTTGATATTTTATAGTGTGTTTTCTATGTTGTGATGTTACACTATTGTTTCAGAAAAAGGGTGAAGGTTTGGTACCATTAAAACGTTTAAACCCGCTGCATTTGTTTGCACCTGTCCTAAGTCAGGAATCTGATGTTCAGTAGTTGTCCTTTGTTGATGTGGTTCATAAGTGTTTCTCGTTTCGCTTTTATATAGATTAGACCGTTGGTTTTCCGTTTGAATGGTTTTACACTAGTAATTTTGGGGCCCTTTATAGCTTACTGTTCGGTGTGAGCCTAGGCTCTGTGTTGAAGACCGTACTTTGACCTATAATGGTTTACATTTATAAATTTTGACTTGGATGGAGAGTTGTCTCATTGGCACTCATACCACATCTTCTTATATCTATTAACCAGGAAAACTGAACATTGACCAATCAACCATGAAAATGAGGTGAAAGTCAGATGATATCTGCCAGACAGACATATACACCTTACAATCATTCCATACACCAAATATAGTTGACCTATTGCTTAAAGTTTAAGAAAAACAGATCAAAACACAAAACTTTAACATAAGCAATGAACCATGAAAATGAGGTCAAGGTCAAATAAAACCTGCCAGACTGACATGTACATCGTAAAATATTTCCATACACCAAATATAGTTGACCTACTGCATACAGCATTAGAAAAACAGACCAAAACACAAAAACTAAACTATGACCACTGAACCATGAAAATGAGGTCAAGGTCAGATGACACCTGCCAGTTGGACATGTACACCTTACAATCATTACATACACCAAATATAGTAGACCTATTGCTTATAGTATCTGAGATATGGACTTTACCACGAAAACTTAACCTTGTTCACTGATCCATGAAATGAGGTCGAGGTCAAGTGAAAACTGTCTGACAGGCATGAGGACCTTGCAAGGTACGCACATACCAAATATAGTTATCTTATTACTCATAATAAGAGAGAAATTAACATTACAAAAAATCTTAACTTTTTTTTCAAGTAGTCACTGAACCATGAAAATGAGGTCAAGAACAGTGGACATATGACAGACGGAAACTTCATATCATAAGGCATCTTTATACAACATATGAAGCATCCAGGTCTTCTACCTTCTGAAATATTAAGCTTTTAAGAAGTTAGTTAACGCCGCCGCCGCCGCCGCCAGATCACTATCCCTGTCGAGCTTTCTGCAACAAAAGTCGCAGGCTCGACAAAAAATGACTACATCCAAATACCTGGCATTTTGAGAATATTTGAAAAAAAAATCAAAATCCTGTGGACATGCACACCTCTATTATGTCTACAAACAGCCTACAAAATATTAAAACTGTAGCTCAAAAACTGTAGGAGGAGATAGCCAGACAAACCATGATCTCTTTATGCAGCTAGTATAAAAAAAATTACTAAGTCCAAATACCTGGCATTTTGAGAATATTTGAAAAAAATCAAAATCCTATGGACATGCACACCTCTATTATGTATTCTGTGTGTCCAAGAAGCTTTAGCTAATTTATCTTCTTTATATGCATCTATATCTGGACGGACGAATTGATGAACGGACGGATGGACAGGGGTAAATAAATATGCCCCTCAACATTTTGTTGTGGGGGCATAAAAATATAAACAATTCCTGTAAACATCTGTATCAAAGGAAATAAAGTTGTTATAAATGGGAAATATTTAATCTGAAATTTCAAGATTTTGATGAATTAACCTGTTTTTTGTTACCTAATAAGGGACACACAGCACATTCAATGACATTCTGTATCATCTGTGAATTAAATAATACATTTCAGTTTTAGACACAATTCACTAACAGGACAATTCAGTGCTATATATGTATTTTTTGATGACTGAAAGTTAGACAAAGTAAACAGCTGTGTTTACATTCATATCTAGTTTTGATCCCTGTTTCATAAATCTATTTCTCATGACAGTCGTTGCTTATTAATGTGAAAGTTTTATTTTATTACCCTGGTGTTCACACAAAGGTAGGTAACTCTATAATTACTAGTGCATACTTACGTTCTAACCCATTGTTTTGGATCTATTTCTCCCCATGGAGGATTCTTATCTTTTCAAGATTGGGGTTGATGACTCAAAACACAAAACTAAACTATGACCACTGAACCATGAAAATGAGGTCAAGGTCAGATGACACCTGCCAGTTGGACATGTACACCTTACAATCATTACATACACCAAATATAGTAGACCTATTGCTTATAGTATCTGAGATATGGACTTTACCACGAAAACTTAACCTTGTTCACTGATCCATGAAATGAGGTCGAGGTCAAGTGAAAACTGTCTGACAGACATGAGGACCTTGCAAGGTACGCACATACCAAATATAGTTATCCTATTACTCATAATAAGAGAGAAATTAACATTACAAAAAATCTTAACTTTTTTTCAAGTAGTCACTGAACCATGAAAATGAGGTCAAGGACAATGGACATATGACAGACGGAAACTTCATATCATAAGGCATCTTTATACAAAGTATGAAGCATCCAGGTCTTCTACCTTCTGAAATATTAAGCTTTTAAGAAGTTAGTTAACGCCGCCGCCGCCGCCGCCAGATCACTATCCCTGTCGAGCTTTCTGCAACAAAAGTCGCAGGCTCGACAAAAAATGACTACATCCAAATACCTGGCATTTTGAGAATATTTGAAAAAAAAAACAAAATCCTGTGGACATGCACACCTCTATTATGTCTACAAACAGCCTACAAAATATTAAAACTGTAGCTCAAAAACTGTAGGAGGAGATAGCCAGACAAACCATGATCTCTTTATGCAGCTAGTATAAAAAAAATTACTAAGTCCAAATACCTGGCATTTTGAGAATATTTGAAAAAAATCAAAATCCTATGGACATGCACACCTATATTATGTTTTCTGTGTGTCCAAGAAGCTTTAGCTAATTTATCTTCTTTATATGCATCTATATCTGGACGGACGAATTGATGAACGGACGGATGGACAGGGTAATAAATATGCCCTCAACATTTTGTTGTGGGGCATAAAATATAAACAATTCCTGTAAACATCTGTATCAAAGGAAATAAAGTTTGGTATAAATGGGAAATATTTAATCTGAAATTTCAAGATTTTGATGAATTAACCTGTTTTTGTTACCTAATAAGGGACACAGCACATTCAATGACATTCTGTATCATCTGTGAATTAAATAATACATTTCAGTTTTAGACACAATTCACTAACAGGACAATTCAGTGCTATATATGTATTTTTGATGACTGAAAGTTAGACAAAGTAAACAGCTGTGTTTACATTCATATCTAGTTTTGATCCCTGTTTCATAAATCTATTTCTCATGACAGTCGTTGCTTATTAATGTGAAAGTTTTATTTTATTACCCTGGTGTTCACACAAAGGTAGGTAACTCTATAATTACTAGTGCATACTTACGTTCTAACCCATTGTTTTGGATCTATTTCTCCCCATGGAGGATTCTTATCTTTTCGAAGATTGGGGTTGATGACTCGATCAGCTCTACGCTTAGACAAGGTGGATGATGCCATTGTTCCTGTAAGGGTGACTTTGTCAGCAGCAGGCATTACAAGTTCATCCTAAAATGAATATCAAACACAGGCATATCAAGTTCATCCTAAAATGTATATCAAACACAGGCATAACAAGTTCATCCTAAAATGTATACTATGGGAACAGCCCAAAAATCATGATATTGCCAATCTGCTGAAATACAATACATGTATATTCATATTTTACCACGGTATGTACTCAAAGAGTTTGAAGGACGTCATATTAGAATGTATCTTCATATTATAATTTTAGATGTATCAATCATAAATTGCCAATAGAACAAAGTAATTTTGAACGTGATGATGGCATCTGTGATTGATGTAATTTATGTGAAATTGGTGATGAAATTGGTTGTTATTACTGTTTCACTTACCCCTGATGGAGTCTTGAGAAATAAAAGTTTCAAGTTTCAAATTTTGGAAAGTTAATTCCTTTCATTCATAGGTCATTTGTTTATAATAAATAATAAATAAAATTCTTTATTTAACGAAGGTAACACATTTAACTATGACATGTTAATCTTCCATACATTAGAATCGGGCATCTTCATTCTATACAGTTAGAAAATAGTTTGAACATTTGATCTTAAATGTATCTAAATTATTTATTTCTTTAATATTATTTGGTAAATTATTCCAGTTAATAAGACCAGAATATTTAAATGTTCTTTTTAAAAATTCAGAATAAGGTCTTGGTACATGAAGAAGTCTTGATGTTGTTGACCTGAGACAATAATTATAAAGATCAGTACAAGCAGTAAATTTAATAGATAGATAATCAGGTGCTAGACCATTCATACATTTAAACATTAACACAGCTTGAAAATATTGTATCCTCATAAATATAGTCATCCATGCAAGCTTTTTAAACATTAATGTTGATGGAAAATCAAAAGAAACAGATAAAACTAATCTTGCAGCACGTTTTTGAAGCTTATGTATCCTCTCCAGATTACAGTTTGTGGTAAGACCCCATACTGTACAACAGTAGTCAATAATGGGTAATATATAGCTATTGTAAAAAAGAATAAGACCCTTTAATGGTAAATAACGTTTCAACCTTTTTAACAGGTATATTCTGGTTGAAATAGTTTCGCATATTTTATCAATTTGATCTTATTTGGTAATAACTGAACTAACTAGACAATACAAGGGGGAATTAACCCGAACTTGATGAGTATATGTAATACCTGCATTACAAACCAAAGGGGTTTGAACTTTTTAACACTGTTGATTAATATACTATTACCCTGAATTTTTAAAAGGGAGTATTGAAGGCATAAATAATTCTTCATTAATCATTAACAAAGTTTTGGGGGTATAAAGTTTAGACTTGATATTTTGGTAAATCACAAGCTAAAACATCAAGACTTGCATGACCACTATTTAAACCATCGTCGTGACGTCAGCCTATTCATTTACCGTGGATTCTTTTTCTAGAATCAATGCTTCCTAAATCTGTCGCTTAAATGGACCAAATTATATTCAATTGTTTCCTTTGTGTGCCTAATTTCATTAAGTTTGAATTGGCCAATTTACTGATTACTGTTCACTAAAGGAATTAATTTAAAAACTTACCTTTAACTTTGGTAATTTTTATATGCCTTCACCGGGAATAGAACCCCTCCTTCTTTGTTGTCTCTATTCTTGAGTTTTTCTGTTTTTCTTATTTTGTATGTTATTGTGGATATTTTTGTAATTAAAGCGGGTTTTCCTGTTTATTTTTGGATTATTATTGGCTATTTTACATCTTTGAAAAGAAAATGATTACATTCAATTTGTCCATTTTGTTTGATGAATATAGTATGCTTTCATCTGTTTTACTACATATCTTTACAAATGTTTATTCAATAAAATGCTCCAGAGGGCGCAGCTTGATACGACCGCAGAGGTCGAACCCTGAATAGTTAGGGCAAGTATGGACACAACATTCAAGCTTGATACAGCTCTTAATTTGGATTGTGATTAAATATTTGACACAGCATAGGTTTCTGACACAGAATGAATGTGGCCTAAGAACTTAAAATTTTAAATTGGACATTCACCTATTATGGTCCAATATCCAAAATCTAAATACATGGTTAGATGTATACTAAAGAAATTTATTCTGTTGAACTTACTTTAAATAAAGCTCATACTAACAATGACCACTGCCCTTTCCTCGATCTTGATATCTATATCATTAACGGAAAGCTTAATACAAAAATTTATGATAAAAGAGATGATTTTCATTTCCTATCGTTAATTATCCATTTTAGATGGTGACGTTCCTTGTCACCATCTTACGGTGTTTATATATCTCAACTTGTACGATTCACTCGTGTATGTAACAACGCTTCAGATTTTAACGAAAGAAATTTAAGTATTACTGAAAAATTATTACACCAGGGTTTTCGATATCACAAACTAGTCAAAACATTTACTAAATTTTATCATCGGTACAAGGACATCATTCGTAAATATAGCTCAACATGCAGACTTCTTATACGCTCAGGTATTTCACATCCAATCTTTTATGGTAATATTCTTTATAAAGCACTAAAATGTCAGTATTCACCTCAGAAGCTAACAAAACCTTTAAATAGACTTATTAAGAAGGGATATAGTTACGATACTGTTGTCAGGTCATTAAAGATTGCATATTTTGGCTTTAATATTGATTCATTTATAGGGTCTTTGCATCGGAACTAAACATATTTATTTAAAACCAGTTGTTGGCATGACACGGATTATGCTCTTCTCATATATTTTATGATGGTATGATACTAAACCCTAACGGGAGGGATTGTGCCTGATATCCATATGATGAAGACATAATCTTTCAATCAGTTTAATTGAGGTCTGAGCTGGCATGTCAGTTAACTGCTAGTAGTCTGTTGTTATTTATGTATTATTGTCATTTTGTTTATTTTCTTTTGTTACATCTTCTGACATCGGACTCAGACTTTCTTTAACTGACTTTTAATGTGCGTATTGTTATGCTTACTTTTCTACATTGGCTAGAGGTATAGGGGAGGTTGAGATCTCATAAACATGTTTAACCCGCCGCAATTTTGTGCCTGTCCCAAGTCAGGAGCCTCTGGCCTTTGTTAGTCTTGTATTATTTTTACTTTTAGTTTCTTGTGTATAATTTGGAGTTTAGTATGACATCCATTATCACTGAACTAGTATATATATTTGTTTGGGGCCAGCTAAGGACGCCTCCGGTGTGGGAATTTCGCTGCATTGAAGACCTATTGGTGACCTTCTGTTGTTGTCTGTTCTGTGGTCGGGTTGTTGTCTCTTTGACACATTCCCCATTTCCATTCTCAATTTTATTAGATTCAGTATATCAAAGAACCCTAAGAATTCAATTTTGTTAAAATCAAACTAAGTTTAATTTTGGACCCTTTGGACCTTAATGTAGACCAATTTGAAAACGGACCAAAATTAAGAATCTAAATACACGGTTAGATTCGGCATATCAAAGAACCCCAATAATTCAATTTTGATGAAATCAAACAAAGTTTAATTTTGGACCCTTTTGACCTCAATGTGGACAAAGTTGATAACGGGGCCCAAAAATATAAAATCTAAATACATGGTTAGATTCAGCATATCAAAGAACCCCATATATTCAATTTTTGTTGAAATCAAACAAAGTTTAATTTTGGACCCCGATTTGGACCAACTTGAAAACTGGGCCCATAATCAAAAATCTAAATACATGTTTAGATTCAGCATATCAAAGAACCCTAAGAATTCAATTTTTGTTAAAATCAAAATAAGTTTAATTTTGGACCCTTTGGACCTTAATGTAGACCAATTTGAAAACGGGACCAAAAATTAAGAATCTAAATACACGGTTAGATTCGGCATATCAAAGAACCCCAATATTTCAATTTTGATGAAATCAAACAAAGTTTAATTTTGGACCCTTTGACCTCAATGTGGACAAAGTTGATAACGGGCCCAAAATCAAAAATCTAAATACATGGTTAGATTCAGCATATCAAAGAACCCCATATATTCAATTTTGTTGAAATCAAACAAAGTTTAATTTTGGACCCCGATTTGGACCAACTTGAAAACTGGGCCCATAATCAAAAATCTAAATACATGTTTAGATTCAGCATATCAAAGAACCCTAAGAATTCAATTTTGTTAAAATCAAACTAAGTTTAATTTTGGACCCTTTGGACCTTAATGTAGACCAATTTGAAAACGGACTAAAATTAAGAATCTAAATAAATGGTAAGATTCGCATATCAAAGAACCCCAATAGTTCAATTTTGATGAAATCAAACAAAGTTTAATTTTGGACCCTTTGGACCTCAATGTGGACCAATTTAAAACGGGCCCAAAATCCAAAAACTTAATACACGGTTAGATTCAGCATATTAAAGAACACCAAGAATTCAAGAATAAAACCCCATTGAAATTGGTCAAGAAATAAGCAATTTATACAAAGTATCTTCTTTTGCACAATACTGTGTAATTGAATATTTCTTGAAATTGCGCAATACTGTGCAATTGAATATTTCTTGCTATTGTGCAATACTGTACAATTGACAATTTCTTGCTATTGCGCAATATTGTGCTATTGGATATTTCTTGCTATTGTGCAATACTGTGCAATTGAAGATTTCTTGCTATTGCGCAATACTGTGCAATTGAAAATTTCTTGCTATTGCACAATACTTATTATATAATAATTTACACATCCTGTTTGGTGTGTATCTCCTGCCATATCATCATTATTTGCTTTTAAATATAAATCAGAAATAACCAACTTAAAATGGAAAATTCTAAAAAAAAAAACTAGAGGCTCCAAGGACCCTGTGTCGCTCACCTGATATTTTTATTTACAATTGATGCATGATAAATGCAACTGTTGTACTGTCGTTTAGTTTCAGAGAAATAAGACTAAAAGTGTGTTTTATTTCAGCCATGTGTGCCATGTTGGCAGGCAGGGTCATCATACACAGTGGTCCCTGGATATCCTAGTGGTGATTTAAACCAAGTTTGGTTTAATTTGACAGTAGTTTCAGGGAGAATTTTGTAAAATTTATCTAACGAGAAATGCTAAGTGATGAGAAAGTTTGTTGTGAAGTTTTGTTGTTGCGCAACACCTCCCCAAAAAAAAAAACAAAAGGTAATAAAAATTATCATTTAAGGGCAATCTTTCCTATTAATGATTTCTGCAAAATTCAGTTGATTGTGCAAGGGTTGTATAGCCAGCTGAGGTCGTTAACTCTCATTTGTTGTTGCAAAATTCAAGTGGTTTTGAATTGCTTTGTTGATCTTTTTTGTATTCAACTTTTAAACAACAAAGTACAACAAATATGATGACTGATACTCATGACACTGAAAATATGGTCTTCATTCTTGTGAAGAAAATGGTAAGGTTTGAAATATTTCTTAAATATTAATTCAATACCAATACTTTAATTTGTATTGGATTTATCCCAGGAAATGAGAACAAGGGACACAATTAAATTCAATTTTTTCCTAAATTTCTGATAAAATATAAAATGAAGAACTATATTTTTTAATGAGAATTTTTTTTAATAGTTAATTGATAATTTGAACAATATTAATTAAGTTTTAGATCTTGCATGGTTGATTAATTTTCTCTCAAAATTTCTGATATTCTATTAAAGTTTTAAATATAATATGAGGCAGGCATTACCTGTGAAAGGGGATGAAGTCTGTATAAATTAGTGTAGGAATTCAAGCATCATTTGCACTTGAATCTGTAGAAAATGAAGCCAAAGTACTGAAACATATCTGACATTCGACCTATTGTTCGGGATTATAGTTGTGACATCATTTTCAATGTAAAGAAAGAAACACCATCATCAGGTATTAATGTTTTTTTTTTTTTCATGTTATAGAATTATCAATTATTTTTATTGCCAGTACATTAGTAGATTGTTTTCTATATTGATTTTCTACTGCAGTTTCAGAAAAGAAGATTACAAAAGGAAAACATTTTGTAAAAACTTACCAAAATTTACCAAATTAATGAAAATTGTTAAAATTGACTATAAAGGGCAATAACTCCTTAGGGGTCAACTGACCATTTTGGTCATGATGACTTATTTGAAGATCTTACTTTGCTGATCATTATTGCTGTTTACAGTTTATCTCTATCTGTAATAATTTTCAAGATAACTAGAGGCTCTAAAGAGCCTGTGTCGCTCACCTTGGTCTATGTGCATATTAAACAAAGGACACAGATGGATTCATGACAAAATTGTGTTTTGGTGATGGTGATGTGTTTGTAGATCTTACTTTACTGAACATTCTTGATGCTTCCAATTATCTCTATCTATAATGAACTTGGCCCAGTAGTTACAGTGGAAAATATTTTGTAAAATTTACAAAAATTTACAAAATTTATGAAAATTAGTAAACTAGAGGCTCTAAAGAGCCTGTGTCGCTCACCTTGGTCTATGTCAGGTTGGGCGGTAAATACCGCCATGGTATTTACAGCGGTATTTACCGGTATTTACCGCCCGGACAATACTCCTCAAGTGGTCAATACTGGCAAATACTGGTCAATTGAAATTTTCATGATGGTTTTACTATTTATTGAAGTAAAAATGATAAAAAGTAAGATATATTTAAACTTTTATCTTTTGGCATGTTTCAGCTGATTTAAATGAATGAATTTGATATGTTTTATTCATTTTTACACTTTACCTACTAATTTAGTCCTTTCAAGTTATGATTTGCATATTTTAGATATATATAAAGAATTGACAAATTAATTATTACAACATTTTTCATTCAAGATATTTTTAATGAAAATGCATAATTTTACAGGTACATAAAATACAGGTAAATGAAGTTCCAGGTGTCTTATTACCTATCACCTGGTATTGCTAGGTGTGATAATTTAATTACTATAAAACAACAGCCCCAATAAATGATGACAAAACATGGTTGAAAGTAATAAAAGTGATATTTGAAGACTCACTTAAACAATAAAATATTTCCTGTCTATTAAATGTGAGACAAAAATCATCTTTATGCAGGAAATGGAAGGTATCAAGGACCTTTACTCTTATGGCTGAACTGTAATTTATGTTTTAAACCCAAAATATATAATGTAGTATAAATTTTACCTTTACATAATCAATTTTTACATACACATAGTACAACCATCTTGACCTTAAGCACCAAGCTGAAACCTGAAGACCCTATTTGGAACTTCTATACAATATAAGACAACAACAAATCAGTGCAAAATGTAATGATTGCAATGCTATAGTCAGTGCAAAAGCCACCTGATGAGTTTCCTTGCCAGAGACAAAACATTCTTATGTACTTACATGACTAACAAATCATTGTAAATCACTGTTTATTAAGAATTTACAATAAAATTAGAAATGAGAACATTTAAAATGACTTTAACACTTTCATTATTTCATTACTAAAAGTAATTGACCAGGTAGAGAGTTGTTTTATAGTAATGTCCACTCAAAATTTCAATCGACCAGTATTTGCCAGTATTTGCCAGTATTTCCGGTATTTACACCGGCATGGTCAATACTAGTACTGACCGCTTTTGCCAACCTTGGTCTATGTGCATATTAAACAAAGGACACAGATGGATTCATGACAAAATTGTGTTTTGGTGATGGTGATGTGTTTGTAGATCTTACTTTACTGAACATTCTTGATGCTTCCAATTATCTCTATCTATAATGAACTTGGCCCAGTAGTTACAGTGGAAAATATTTTGTAAAATTTACAAAATTTACAAAATTTATGAAAATTGTAAAAATTGACTATAAAGGGCAATAACTCCTTAAGGGTCAATTGACAATTTTGGTCATGTTGACTTATTTGTAGATCTTACTTTGCTGTACATTATTGCTGTTTACAGTTTATTTCTATCTATAATAATATTCAAGATAATAACCAAAAGGTGCAAAGTTTTCTTAAAATTACCAATTCAGGGGCAGCAACCCAACAACGTGTTGCCTGATTGGTCTGAAAATTTCAGGGCAGATAGATATTGACCTAATGAACAATTTTATCCTCGTCAGATTTGCTCTAAATGCTTTGGTTTCAGAGATACGAGCCAAAAACTGCATTTTACCCTATGTACTATTTTTTAGCCATGTAAGCCATCTTGGTTCATGGGCGGGTCATCGGACACATTTTCTAAACTAGTTACTCTAATGATGATTGTGGACAAGTTTGGTTAAATTTGTCTTAGTAGTTTCAGAGGAGAAGATTTTGTAAAGATTACAAAATTTACGAAAAATTGTTAAAATTGACTATAAAGGGCAATAACTCCTTAAGGGGTCAACTGACCATTTTGGTCAAGTTGACTTATTTGTAGATCTTACTTTGCTGAACATTATTGCTGTTTACAGTTTATCTCTATCTATAATAATATTCAAGATAATAACCCAAAACGGCAAAATTTTCTTAAAATTACCAATTCAGGGCAGCAACCCAACAACGGGTTGCCCGATTCATCTGAAAATTTCAGGGCAGATAGATCTTATCCTGATAAACAATTTTACCCCATGTCAGATTTGCTCTAAATGCTTTGGTTTCAGAGATATAAGCCAAAATCTACATTTTACCCTATGTTCTATTTTTAGCCATGGCGGCCATCTTGGTTGGTTGGCGGGTCACGGACACATTTTTAAACTAGATACCCCAATGATGATTGTGGCCAAGTTTGGTTACATTTGACCCAGTAGTTTCAGAGGAGAAGATTTTTGTAAAGTTAACAGACGACGACAACGGACGCCGAAGGACGACGGTTAACCTTGTTCACTGATCCATGAAATGAGGTCGAGGTCAAGTGAAAACTGTCTGACAGGCATGAGGACCTTGCAAGGTACGCACATACCAAATATAGTTATCTTATTACTCATAATAAGAGAGAAATTAACATTACAAAAATCTTAACTTTTTTCAAGTAGTCACTGAACCATGAAAATGAGGTCAAGAACAGTGGACATATGACAGACGGAAACTTCATATCATACGGCATCTTTATACAACATATGAAGCATCCAGGTCTTCTACCTTCTGAAATATTAAGCTTTTAAGAAGTTAGTTAACGCCGCCGCCAGATCACTATCCTGTCGAGCTTTCTGCAACAAAAGTCGCAGGCTCGACAAAAATGACTACATCCAAATACCTGGCATTTTGAGAATATTTGAAAAAAAAATCAAAATCCTGTGGACATGCACACCTCTATTATGTCTACAAACAGCCTACAAAATATTAAAACTGTAGCTCAAAAACTGTAGGAGGAGATAGCCAGACAAACCATGATCTCTTTATGCAGCTAGTATAAAAAAAATTACTAAGTCCAAATACCTGGCATTTTGAGAATATTTGAAAAAAATCAAAATCCTATGGACATGCACACCTCTATTATGTATTCTGTGTGTCCAAGAAGCTTTAGCTAATTTATCTTCTTTATATGCATCTATATCTGGACGGACGAATTGATGAACGGACGGATGGACAGGGTAATAAATATGCCCTCAACATTTTGTTGTGGGGGCATAAAATATAAACAATTCCTGTAAACATCTGTATCAAAGGAAATAAAGTTGTTATAAATGGGAAATATTTAATCTGAAATTTCAAGATTTTGATGAATTAACCTGTTTTTTGTTACCTAATAAGGGACACACAGCACATTCAATGACATTCTGTATCATCTGTGAATTAAATAATACATTTCAGTTTTAGACACAATTCACTAACAGGACAATTCAGTGCTATATATGTATTTTTGATGACTGAAAGTTAGACAAAGTAAACAGCTGTGTTTACATTCATATCTAGTTTTGATCCCTGTTTCATAAATCTATTTCTCATGACAGTCGTTGCTTATTAATGTGAAAGTTTTATTTCATTACCCTGGTGTTCACACAAAGGTAGGTAACTCTATAATTACTAGTGCATACTTACGTTCTAACCCATTGTTTTGGATCTATTTCTCCCCATGGAGGATTCTTATCTTTTCGAAGATTGGGGTTGATGACTCGATCAGCTCTACGCTTAGACAAGGTGGATGATGCCATTGTTCCTGTAAGGGTGACTTTGTCAGCAGCAGGCATTACAAGTTCATCCTAAAATGAATATCAAACACAGGCATATCAAGTTCATCCTAAAATGTATATCAAACACAGGCATAACAAGTTCATCCTAAAATGTATACTATGGGAACAGCCCAAAAAATCATGATATTGCCAATCTGCTGAAATACAATATATTCATATTTTACCACGGGTATGTACTCAAAGAGTTTGAAGGACGTCATATTAGAATGTATCTTCATATTATAATTTTAGATGTATCAATCATAAATTGCCAATAGAACAAAGTAATTTTGAACGTGATGATGGCATCTGTGATTGATGTAATTTATGTGAAATTGGTGATGAAATTGGTTGTTATTACTGTTTCACTTATCCCTGATGGAGTCTTGAGAAATAAAAGTTTCAAGTTTCAAATTTTGGAAAGTTAATTCCTTTCATTCATAGGTCATTTGTTTATAATAAATAATAAATAAAATTATTTTTTAACGAAGGTAACACATTTAACTATGACATGTTAATCTTCCATACATTAGAATCGGGCATCTTCATTCTATACAGTTAGAAAATAGTTTGAACATTTGATCTTAAATGTATCTAAATTATTTATTTCTTTAATATTATTTGGTAAATTATTCCAGGTAATAAGACCAGAATATTTAAATGTTCTTTTAAAAATTCAGAATAAGGTCTTGGTACATGAAGAAGTCTTGATGTTGTTGACCTGAGACAATAATTATAAAGATCAGTACAAGCAGTAAATTTAATAGATAGATAATCAGGTGCTAGACCATTCATACATTTAAACATTAACACAGCTTGAAAATATTGTATCCTCATAAATATAGTCATCTTTTAAACATTAATGTTGATGGAAAATCAAAAGAAACAGATAAAACTAATCTTGCAGCACGTTTTTGAAGCTTATGTATCCTCTCCAGATTACAGTTTGTGGTAAGACCCCATACTGTACAACAGTAGTCAATAATGGGTAATATATAGCTATTGTAAAAAAGAATAAGACCCTTTAATGGTAAATAACGTTTCAACCTTTTTAACAGGTATATTCTGGTTGAAATAGTTTCGCATATTTTATCAATTTGATCTTATTTGGTAATAACTGAACTAACTAGACAATACAAGGGGGAATTAACCCGAACTTGATGAGTATATGTAATACCTGCATTACAAACCAAAGGGGTTTGAACTTTTTAACACTGTTGATTAATATACTATTACCCTGAATTTTTAAAAGGGAGTATTGAAGGCATAAATAATTCTTCATTAATCATTAACAAAGTTTTGGGGTATAAAGTTTAGACTTGATATTTTGGTAAATCTGGCGAAAACATCAAGACTTGCATGACCACTATTTAAACCATCGCCGTGACGTCAGCCTATTCATTTACCGTGGATTCTTTTCTAGAATCAATGCTTCCTAAATCTGTCGCTTAAATGGACCAAATTATATTCAATTGTTTCCTTGTGTGCCTAATTTCATTAAGTTTGAATTGGCCAATTTATTGATTACTGTTCACTAAAGGAATTAATTTAAAAACTTACCTTTAACTTTGGTAATTTTTATATGCCTTCACCGGGAATAGAACCCCTCCTTCTTTGTTGTCTCTATTCTTGAGTTTTTCTGTTTTTCTTATTTTGTATGTTATTGTGGATATTTTTGTAATTAAAGCGGGTTTTCCTGTTTATTTTTGGATTATTATTGGCTATTTTACATCTTTGAAAAGAAAATGATTACATTCAATTTGTCCATTTTTGTTTGATGAATATAGTATGCTTTCATCTGTTTTACTACATATCTTTACAAATGTTTATTCAAAAATCCCTATGCGAGTAAATTGTGATGTGCCTAGAATAGGCTTCTTGATAGAATTTCTGTAGCATACTTATCATATATACTTAGAAATAAGTTCAAATATGTCTTATTTTGTAAATTATGGATGATATTCAGATGCCTGATAATTTAAAGACAGACGTGTTATGTTATATTTGTATTTCTCTAACCAATTAATTGTGAACTTAGATTTATTAATGTATCGTTGAACATGATAACATGGTTATTTTAACTCACTTACAATTCCTTCTAATTAAGAAAAGGCTTTAATTTTGAAAAGCCATTAACACAATAGTTTAAGTTAGAGATACAATGAATAAGCGTTGTTTCATGAAAAACAAACCATTCACCCTCAGGGCTCATGGTTTCTTTTTCAAGAATCAACACTTATTCATTGTATCTATAATATGTAACACTATTATTAGACTTGAACTTTCTGCAGATCATAAGCCAAAGATCAAGACTTGCATGACTACCATGTAATGTAAAACCATTTTCAGACTTGATATTTCGACAAATCATTAGCCAAAACATCAAGACTGCATGACTACCTTGTAATGTAAAACCATTTTCAGACTTGATATTTCGGCAAATCATTAGCCAAAACATCAAGATTGCATGACTACCATGTAATGTAAAACCATTTTCAGACTTGATATTTCGGCAAATCATTAGCCAAAACATCAAGATTGCATGACTACCATGTAATGTAAAACCATTTTCAGACTTGATATTTCAGCAAATCATTAGCCAAAACATCAAGATTGCATGACTACCATGTAATGTAAAACCATTTTCAGACTTGATATTTCGACAAATCATTAGCCAAAACATCAAGATTGCAGGACTACCATGTAATGTAAAACCATTTTCAGACTTGATATTTCGCCAAAACATCAAATCATTAGCCAAAACATCAAGACTGCATGACTACCATGTAATGTAAAACCATTTTCAGACTTGATATTTCAGCAAATCATTAGCCAAAACATCAAGATTGCATGACTACCATGTAATGTAAAACCATTTTCAGACTTGATATTTCGCAAATCATTAGCCAAAACATCAAGACTGCATGACTACCATGTAATGTAAAACCATTTTCAGACTTGATATTTCGACAAATCATTAGCCAAAACATCAAGATTGCAGGACTACCATGTAATGTAAAACCATTTTCAGACTTGATATTTCGACAAATCATTAGCCAAAACATCAAGATTGCATGACTACCATGTAATGTAAAACCATTTTCAGACTTGATATTTCGCAAATCATTAGCCAAAACATCAAGACTGCATGACTACCATGTAATGTAAAACCATTTTCAGACTTGATATTTCGCAAATCATTAGCCAAAACATCAAGACTGCATGACTACCATGTAATGTAAAACCATTTTCAGACTTGATATTTCGTCAAATCATTAGCCAAAACATCAAGATTGCATGACTACCATGTAATGTAAAACCATTTTCAGACTTGATATTTCAGCAAATCATTAGCCAAAACATCAAGACTGCATGACTACCATGTAATGTTAAACCATTTTCAGACTTGATATTTCAGCAAATCATTAGCCAAAACATCAAGATTGCATGACTACCATGTACTTTAATTTCAACAAGCATTCTAGAGTATTGCATGGCAATACATAGTCCCCTACCGATTAAAAATTCATTGCACTGGAACAAAATGCTAACTTGATCTATAACTTGTCATGGTGTAAACTATAACACAAAATTTATATCAAATCAATATCTTCAAGCATGACAAAGATGTAGAAAACTGATTATTTGCGTGAATTTTCTAGGTCAGAGGACCACAACTCTGCAAAAAAAACATTCAACCAAATAAAATTTGAACTTAATGGTAACTTGTCATGGTAAAACTATATACCAAATATCAAATCAATATCTTCAAGCATGATGAAAAAAATGCAGAAAACTGATTACTTGCCTGAATTTTCTAAGTCCAAGGACCATAACTCTGCACATAATCATCAGACCAGAATTTGATCTATAACTGTTCATGGTAAAACTATATACTAAAAATCAAATAAATATCTTTAAGCATGACAAAAAAAATGTGGAAAACTTATTTCTTGTCAGAATTTTCGAAGTCCAGGGACCATAACTCTGCACAAAATCATCAGACCGGAATAAAAATCAAACTTAATCTGTAACTGGTCATAATAAAACTGCATACCAAATATCAAATCAATATCTTCAAGGACGTAGAAAAAAGTGGGGAAAACAGATTTGCCGGACTGACAGATAGACAGACAGACAGACAGACAGAGTGCAATCCTATAGTCCCCTTCCACTTCGTCCATAGGGGACTAATAAAAACACCCTATACCACAATGCAGAAGCCCAAATTAAGGGTATATCATTAGGTTAAATGTTTACAGTAACATGTAAATCAGTTAAAAAATTTACAGTAACTTTTAGGAAAATTCCACTGAATCTTAACTAAATAGAAAATTGACCCTGCAAAGATATCCGGCCGATACAGAATAACTCTTATCCACCGGATACTGGATAACTTTTATCCTCCAGATACCGGATAACTGTTATCCACCGGATCTATATAGATAGGGTGCAACTATCAATCCATCATTGTGCCTCTGCAGAAGGTCTGTGAAGGACTGGTCAGGCTATGAATCATCACCAGGCCCTGTTAATTATGTGTTTTGGCATATCCTATATGTTATATGCTACATAGTTTTGAAGTGTAATCTAAGCCTTACATCGTCCAGGTTCAGATGATCTGTGTTAATTGTCTTCATGATCTCTTTGTAGACTTCCTTGATTTCATCGCTCAAGAAAAGATTTTTGTCTAGACTCTTAACTGTTGATGGAGATATCTGAAGCAAAAATAATATCTTCAATCATTCCACAAATATTTTGTGTAAATTATCACTTACTTTCATTCTTATTTCACAAATGAACTTCTAATGAAAGTCTAAACAAATTTATCTAAAGAACTATTTCATTTCTAATAAGATGTGCTGTAAACTTCATATGAATAAACTTATGGTAAAATACTCAGTAAATCACAACTAGCTAGCACAAACTCATTACTACAAAATGGGTCTTGTGCAGAAAAAGCCATATTTTTAAGAATCTTTTTACAGATTAAAATTCAAAATTTCTATTCCTTCTCCACATAAACATGATAAATATAAAATAAGTATTAATGAGACCTATGTTAGAAATCAAACAATGAGGTCTTAAGTACCTGTCTTTGTAAAAATCATGCAGAGGGTGATTCATGACATGTCTCAGAAGTAATTTTTTTAGCCCTATATCATAAGAACTTTGGTAGATAAGCAAAATTCTGTCTTTATTTTCCCTGTATATTGCCCGTTGCCATGGTAACCATCAAAACAACATTTTGCTTGAATATGTGAAAAAAGACCCTTTTGAAAATTTAAAATAAGGGAATTTAAAGTCCCATGGAAATTAAGTTAATCAATAAAAACAATTAGGGTTTTTACATTGTTAATAAACAATACCCGAAACTATTCAAAAACATTAAAATTTTAAATTTACCAAATAGTTTGTTTCCATAGCAACCATTTAAAATGTGTTAAAATTTGAAAATGAATAATTTTAAAACTCCTAAATTTTAGATCTGTTTATCTCCCAAGACCAACAATACCATGACATTTCATTGACAAATTTTGAAAGACAACATTCTATATATTCATCAAACATTTTGAACTTAAAAGCTAAATCATTCCATTTATATGTGCATTTCTGACACAAATTTAGTAATTATAAATGAGAATATATTATTGATAGAGATATGTTGGAAGAGAATGAAACTTTTCTCTGGGCATGGTGCCCCTTTATTTGGAAAAAATCATTTTTTTTCAAAATTATAAAATTTATCAAAATTAAAAGAAAGATGGTATTAAATTCTGAACATTTTGAGCATTGAAGCATGAAATTTCTTCAAAGGGTTAGGGCAATGATAGTACCCCCTTCCCCATTTTTAGATATTAGATTTTTTCAGAAATGGGAATGTGTCAAAGAGACAACAATCCAACCAAACAACAGAAAACAGCCGAAAGGCTGATGACTGAATGAAGGATTGCTGCGTCCCTAAAAACATGAAATACACTTGTTTTGTGCAAATTGAAATTTTTAGATGCTATTTCATGGTCTTGAAAATTAGCCTCTGTCCAAGTTTTATTTCAGTCTATGTCAAAAAAAACTTAGTCTCAGACTGTCTTTAAATTTTAACTCTAAACAAGAGGCTCTCAAGAGCCTGAATTGATCACCTGTAATTTTTTTGTTAAATCTTTCAGCAATGATTATTTATGCTTTTCAATATATATCAATGAGTGGCTTAAAAATTCCATTTAAATGTTCTTTGTATCTGTCATATTTTCTTCAAAAGCAAAAAAATGCATTTTACCCCTATGTTCCATTTTAGCCATAGTGGCTATGTTTCTTGAATTACAAGGAAATAAAATACAAAATTTATACTAAATACTCCCAAGTTTGGCTGAAATTGATTCAGCAGTTTCAGGAGAAGATTTTTTAAAGTAAGCAAACTAGATGAACAAATTGTGAAAAAATTCTTTAAAGGGCAATAAATCCTTAAGGGGTCAATTGACAATTTTGGTCATTAAACTTATTTGAAGATCTTACTTTGCTGAACTTTTTTGCTGTTTACAGTTTATCTTTGTCATTAATAATATTCAAGATAATAACCCAAAAACTGCAAAATTTCCTTATAATTACCAATTTAGTGGCAGCAACCCAACAATGGGTTGTTAGATTCATCTGAAAATTTTAGGGCTGATAGAACTTGACTTAATGAACATGTTTACCTACATCAGATTTGCTCTAAATGCTTTAGTGTTTGAGATATAAGCCAAAAACTGCATTTTACCCCTATGTTCTATTTTTAGCCATGGCGGCCATGTTTTTTGACAAAATAAAAAATAGAACACAAACTTTATTGTAGATATCCTAAGAATTATTCAGCTTAAGTTTTGCTGGAATTGGTTCAGTGGATTCAGAGGAGATGTTTGAAATAGTTAACACCGGACGGATGACGACGGACGCCAAGTGATGGAACGGTGAACTAAAAAACTACGTCCGTTCTATCAGAAATATACTGAAAATGAAAAATAAATAACTTGTACCCTCGAGAGCGCTAACGAGGCCACTTTCCATAAATTTAATATTTTTAAGGGTAATAACTCTTAAAAAAGTCGATTAGCCACCAATATATAACTTGTTTGAGATGTTGCTTATATTAACCTAAAGTATTAGTTTCGTAAAAATCTGACAAGATTTGTACATGTGAGAGCGCAGCAAGGACCGGAGAGACAGACAGACAGACACACGGACAGCCAGATAGATGGACACAAGGACGGACGGCAATCAAAATTTTAAGCATACCATGTTTAAGTTTAAAATTTTAAGTTCTGATATTGATTATTATTTTTTTGGCAAAAAAGACTATTTTTAAAATAACAAAAATAAAAAAACCAAAAATCGGTCTTTTGTCTTAAATCAGTGGTTTTGATAAGAAAATAACACTCTGTAAAAATTAGACCAATGGGACAGTTATTAAGTTTGGTACAGTGTTCCAAATTCATTATATATGGAAAATTTAATACATTGCCTTGTATCGTTTCTTTTGTTGACTAGTATACTATTGCGCAGAGTCAAGATTATGCACACATAATGGCTGTTACTATTTACCTCCCATGTAATTCGACATGTATCGAAACCTTTATGCAAACACTTTTTTGTCACTATGTCAATTTAACTGTGTCAAAATTGAAATTGAAGAAGAACTACAGAACCGTTCTTTCTATTCTAATATATAATGAATCTAACTTATGCAAAAGAGCTTGAAATAAATGCGGAATTTGTCCATTGGACACAGATGATGCTCCCGCTTGCATATCATAAAAGTTATAAACGGATATAACTGAAGAACGGTAAAAGTGACACTAACCAAATGTGTACTTTGTGTAAGTTTTGTGGTCATAAGTTTTGTGTAAAAGTTTCATAACATTTGGTTGAGGCAAACTAAAGAAAGAAAAAAGAAACGAAAAATTCAGCAACTTTTTCCCTTTGTAAAGAGGCATGACTCTAGAACAGTAAAAGTGACACCACCATAATTCAAACTTGATCTGTATTTGGTGGTTTTAAGCATTGTGTATAATTTAAATAACATTTGGTAAAGACAAACTAAAGTTAGAGAACGGAAACGAAAAATACAGCAATACTTCTATTTGTAAAAGGGCATAACTCTAGAATGGTTAAAGTGACACCACCAAAATTCAAACTTGGTCTGTGTTTTGTGGTAATAAGCAATGTGATTAAGTTTCATAACATTTGGTTGAGGCAAACTAAAGTTAGAGAACAGAAACCAACTTTGGGACATACAATGGTAACCTTAATGCCCCTCCGCTACGGCAGGGGCATACAAATGTGTAAATATAACAATTGATAAAATTGAGCAAAATTCCATGAATGATCTTTGCACATGGTGGTCCTAAGGTTTTGAGAATCAAAACAGTATATACTAGTTAGGACCAGCAAATTTTCCTCAAGGCCCACAAGGAAAATATGTTTTGAGAACTATAAAGATGCGATAACTCTGCCTTATACAAATAATAATTCAGTTAGGTTATTTAAAAAAAAGATAGACAAGCTGTCCTTTTCCATCATATACCATACAAACATTGACAAAGTCTTGCACAATTTAAGATAGATCGTTGGTATATATTTCCTCAGATAGAACACGTAGAATTTGTATGCCCCAACCGTAGCGAAGGGGGCATTAAGTTGTACCCTTGTTCGTAAGTACGTCCGTTCTAGAGTTATACACCTTTACAAATGGAAAAATTGCTGACTCTTTTTGTTTACGTTCTCTAACTTAAGTTAGCCACAACCAGATGTTTTGAAACTTATACACAATGCTTATTACCATAAAATACAGATCTAGTTTGAATTTTATTGGTGTCACTTGTACTGTTAATGAGTTATGCTCCTTTAAAAATGGAAAAATTGCTGAATTTTTCGTTTCCGTTCTCTCTCTTTCGTCTGTCTGACATCTTACCCTGACCTCATTTTCTTAGAACATTGATAATGTTAAGTTAATATGATACTTGTATTAAAATCTTTATATAACAGAGTTTCAAAAGTAATTCATTGATAAATAAAACCAACCAGACATTTCAGGGTGTGCATTCTTGTTTAGCAGATCTTAGTCTAGGGCAAATTTTTTTAAATTGTTCATTAAATTTGTTTTACAGACAATCATATTATGCTCATTGTTGAAGGCTGTACGATGACCTGTGGTTGTTCATTTCTATGTCATTTCGTGTCTTATGGAGAGTTGTCTCATTGACAATTACAACACATCCTCTTATTTTTATACACAGACTTAAATGTTTTTGGAGTTCAATATTATTCTTTTTCACTAACAGCATCAATCCCAGGCACGACAACGGGTTATGCATATTACCATTATTTTCAAACTTCTGAGAAATCTTACATATAACTATAGAAGTAATGTTATGCTTAAATTCTTAAAATGCTTAGTTCACAAGTAAACACAATAAGATTCCACATTTTTTTCAACAAATTTTATAATTTTGAAAAAATGATTTTTTCAAAAAAAGGGGTGCACCATACCCAGAGTGATGAGTTTTCGTTTTGCACAAGTATATCTTCATTAATCATATATTCTAGTTTAAAAGTAACAAATGTGTGTCAGAATTGCACATACAAATGGAATATTTTAGCTTTTTAAGTTCAAAATGTTTGATTATTCATTGTTTGGTTATCTGAATTTTTGTGAAAATTGACAATTTTTGACTAAAATTATTTTTTTAAAGAAAAAAAAACACACGACTTTCTTTTTATTTTATGAATATATAGAATGTTGTCTTTCAAAATTTGTCACTAACATGTAATGGTATTGTTGGTCTTGGGAGATAAACAGATTTAAAATTTAGGAGTTTTTAAAATTTTTCATTTTCGAATTTTAACACATTTTTAAATGGTTACTATGGAAACAAACTATGTAGTAAATTCAAAATTTTAACATTTTTGTATAGTTTGGGGTTTTTTGTTTGTCAATACTGTAAATATACTTATTTTTTGTATTGATTAACTTGATTTCAATGGTTCTTTAAAATCACTTATATTTCAATTTTCAAAGGCTACTTTTGTACGTATTTTGGCAAAATTTTGTAAGGATGGTTTCCATGGCAACCAAGGTTCAAAAGAAAAAAAAATTAATATGTGAAACTTATTTTCATACCATACCTTCTTCATAAACAAAATATAAAGACATTTGAAGAGGGGTCATGAATCGCCCATCAACAGGAACCTGCATGATTCTTACAAAGACAGGTACTTAATTGATAACCACTTAATCCACATTGCTGTGGTAACTTTTAATCTATATAATTAAATCTGTGGTAAAATCTCAAACAAACCATGGCTGCCATCAAAATTAATAAAAATATTATAAATTTCTATATAATTGCAACCAATTTTTTCTCTGTACCATGACAGCACGTCAAATCAAATTGATCTCTCTGTTTTCGATTTCTATATGAACACAATAAGGAAATCTTCATTTAAATTCGTCTGCATGTATTTCGTATGTACACATGTTTAAAGAGATTTTTAAAACAATAAGTAACCCACCTCATCCTTGAGGTCATTATATACTGTTGAAAACCTATCAATGGTTATAGACGACATACACACGCGTTCTGATACTCTTATATCTGAAGTTCTCACATCCATCTGAAAACACAAAGTTTTATAGATTAATATAATACACATTGTCATTACCAACCTGAAAGAAGTAATTAAAGACAAAAAAATAACTTGGACACTTATCTCCCTTGCTGAGTTCAGGAGGACATATTTTTATCACTATTAAGGATGAAATAGTAACCTAGGACCATTCCACACTTCTGAATTGTTTTGGATTAAATATTTCTATGATCAATTCTGTCAATATGTGAACAACACTTTAAATCATTTAAAAGGCTTGAAAATAATTTCTAATCTATCCAACAATTCTATTTTAATTCATTTACTAGCATACATGGTATTTGGCAACTAACAATACAATGTTTTACATCCAATTAACAAACCATTTATTAATTCACAAATAATCATAGAAATAAATAAAAATTCATAAGGGTTCCGCCGAACCCAGTGTCTCGCCTACTTTTGCTGTTAATCGCAGGCTCAACAAAAATGAGGAAAAAAATCAATAAAAATATTCCTTTAGATACTATCTTTTGATTGTAAGAAGCTTCTGTCAAAGTTTGGTATAAATCCAGGATAGTTAATGAATCTAATAAATGTTTTAAAACTTTAACTGCAGACTGTATTTAATGTTAACTGGAAGAAAAATTAAGTCCATTTATAAGTAAAATACGGATAAACAGGTACAAAATTTTAACAAAATTTCCTTCTAGATCATAAACAAGCTTCTGTCCAAGTTTGGTACAAATCCAGGATAGTTTAAGAAAGTTATTAAAATTTTAAAAACATTAACCACAGAGTGAATGTATTGTTTCCTGGGAGAAAAACTAAGTCCGTTTATAAGTAAAATACGGAAAAAATGAAAAAAAAAATTTTAACAAATTTACTTCTGGATACTCTCTTATGATCATAAACAAGCTTCTGTCCAAGTTTGGTACAAATCCAGGATAGTTTAAGAAAGTTATTAAAATTTTAAAAACTTTAACCACAGAGTGAATGTAATGTTTCCCGGCAGAAAAACTAAGTCCATTTACAAGTAAAATACGGAAAAACAGGAATTTTATTTTTACAAAATTTACTTCTGGGTAATATCTTATGATCATAAACAAGCTTCTGTCCAAGTTTGGTAGAAATCCAGGATAGTTTAAGAAAGTTATTGAAATTTCAAAAACTTTAACCACAGAGTGAATATTTGTGGACGCCGCCGCCGACGGAATGTAGGATGGCTATGTCTCGCTTTTTCGACTAAAGTCGAAGGTTCGACAAAAATCAACAAATTTCTAACTTTTCATAAGATCTTTGTAACGATTTTGTATATTCGATTTTGTTTTTTTTCTACCATTACTACATATTTATTTCATTATTACCAAACTATAAAATTATAATCTAATAACAAGTGATTACTAAACTTACACCAGGTAATTTAGCACTAACTGTATCTGGCTGTGGATGTTTAGGTTTCTTTAGAGGCTTACTGAAAAAAAACTTTAAATATTGCATTTTACTTGAATAATAACAAAATTTTTGTCCAAATCATATGTGTAAATATCCTGCAAAAAAGAGTCTGGTCCAGTTAAGAAGAATGGTTTACCGGACCAAATGTCCAATTGAGTTCTCAAAGCCTTGGGAACCACTGACTGATATGATCACAAGATATATATAGTTAAATATGATTAAGAGAAGTTGAACTTTGAGCTATGGCTCACTAATGATACACCTGCTTTAAATATTCGAACAACAGGAAGTTGATAAGTGATGGAGGTGAAAAGGAGTCATAAGGTATAGCATGCTCACAGGAAGCTTGATTTTAAAAATTCAAAAAGCCTTGATTTGTATTTCCTGGGGAAAATGTGATGCAAATTTCAAACATGGCCATTATGGGTAAGAACATATAAGTATTCAGTAAACAGGAAGCTGATGAAAAAGGAACATGAAAATGCAACAACAGTATAACAAGCTCACATTGATCTAGATACCAAATTCCAGGAGCCGTTGATTTTTAGTTCCTGAGAAAGATGAGACCACATTTTATGGGACAGACAGAAGGACACAGAAACACTGACACATGTAAACAAGTATACCCCTCAGCTGGGGTGAAAATATACTCAGACATAACTGCAATATACTCAGATCATAATTTACTAAGAAATCAACACAAGATATACTCAGATATGATCACAATATACTCAGATATTATCACAAGATATAAACAAATGTTATCAAAAAGCATACTTAAAATATTATCAAACATTAACCCAGCAATTAAAAAACCTCAGAATAACAGTTGATCAATCCAACAAATGCTATGAATGATCTTAAGTTTAACACAATTATTGACTTAAAACAATTCTTTTTTTTCCCTTTATGGTTTTTTTCAATGTATGTACAAAACAATCTTAAACCTATTGACAAAAACCCAGCAACACTGTAAACCTGGCAAAATAAAACCATATGTTATAGACTGTCAAAAACTTTATTCTATAAATATCAACACTAGAACATCTTTAGATATTGCAACATGTATAAAATATCCAACATACTTTTCTTTCTCTTTTTCCTTCTTTTCTTCTTCTTCCAGTTTTTTCATCTGTTTTTCTAATCTTTCTGCCAGTCCATCATATTTGGCATGCCTTGTTATAGCCTGTAAATAATAAACAAATTAATGAGTCTTCATTCAGACATTCAAACTTCCTGATTAAGTCTTCATATCTTGAGAAACTGAGAGAGATGTCTTTAACACACACACACACAGGCAAAAATTAAGTTCATGCCAAAATGTTGTTCATTTCTATTACATCTTTTTACCCGCCTGTGTAAATTTACACACTTGGTATAGACCTAGTACAGGCTAGTTCCTAGAGAGTAAACAAATACAAGGTACTTAGTCAAATTCATTCAGGCTAACCGAATATGATGACTAGGACTTCCTCCTATGGCATTATTACTATCTCAGCTAACGGGGTAGGATGACTAGGATTCCTCCTAGTGCATTATAACTTTCTCAGCTAACAGGGTAGGATGACTAGGACTTCCTCCTAGTGCATTATAACTTTCTCAGCTAACAGGGTAGGATGACTAGGACTTCCTCCTAGTGCATTATAACTTTCTCAGCTAACGGGGTAGGATGACAAGGACTTCCTCCTAGTGCATTATAACTTTCTCAGCTAATAGGGTAGGATGACTAGGACTTCCTCCTAGTGCATTATAACCATCTCAGCTAACAGGGAAGGATGACTAGGACTTCCTCCTAGTGCATTATTACTATCTCAGCTAACAGGGTAGGACGACTAGGACTTTCTCCTAGTGCAATATAACTTTCTCAGCTGACGGGGTAGGATGACTAGGACTTCCTCCTAGTGCATTATAACTTTCTCAGCTAACGGGGTAGGATGACTAGGACTTCCTCTTAGTGCATTATAACTTTTTCAGCTAACAGGGTAGAACAACTAGGACTTCCTCCTAGTGCATTATTACTATCTAAGCTAACAGGGTAAGATAACTTGGATTTAATCCTAGTGCATTATTACTATCTCAGCTAACAGGGTGGGACGATTTGAACTTCCTCCTAGTACATTATTTCTAGCTCAGCTAACCGTGTAGGACGACTAGGACTTAATCCTGGTGCATTATTACAATCACAGCTAACAGGGAAAGTCAACTAGGACTTCCTCCTAGTGCATTATTATTATCTCAGCTAACAGGGTAGGACGACCAGGACTTCCTCCTAGTGCATTATCTCTATCTCAGCTAACAGGGTGGGATGACTAGGACTTCCTCCTAGTGCATTATTACTATTTCAGCTAACTGGGTAGGACGACTAGGACTTCCTCCCAGTGCATTATTACTATCTCAGCTAACAGGGTAGGACGACTAGGACTTCCTCCCAGTGCATTATTACTATCTCAGCTAACAGGGTAGGACAACTAGGACTTCCTCCTAGTGCATTATTACTATCTCAGCTAACAGGGAAAGATGACTAGGACTTCCTCCCAGTGCATTATTACTATCTCAGCTAACAGGATAGGAGGACTAGGACATCCTCCCAGGGCATTATTACTATCCCAGCTAACAGGGTAGGACGATTAGGACTTCCTCCTAGTGTATTATTACTATCTCCTTGCCAGTCAATTTTCTAGAATGGTCCAGTCATCCTTTTTTTATGTTATTGTAGACATTTCAGGATATTTTGATGTTATTAACCTTTTCCATGAAAGTTTTCATACTTATTTTATTAAGGTCAAATTATAAATCAACAGGTGATAATTACTTGAAGCAAGGGAGGTAAATCTTCTTCCACTCTAATGTCATCCTGATCTCCTCTTGATATCAATTTTTTCAGGTCTTCAGCAGCATACTCTCTGGTACCAGGTTGTGGACCTTTAGGTTTAATTTCTGCAGTCTTTGTTGAAATCTTTAAAACACAAAACTATGTTGGTTGCTGATTGTTCAATTTTAAAAAGTTCAAAAATATGAAACAGATAACAAAAAGTTACAATATCTTAAGATTTAAATGTCTTCTCTTTAGGTGTCAGACCACCAATTCAGTCCCTCCAATTTAGAACATATGTAAAAGTAGCCCTACTCTGTCACAAAATAGTACTTTTGAAGTCATTTTTTACTTAAACTAACAAACAAATTTGCAGAAATGAAACTTTTGGTCAAAGAGAAATATATTTAGACCATTTTGAGCCAAAATTTACTTGTCTATGAGTTTGCATTAAAAATTAAGGATTAATGCGCTCCATAATATACTAATATCAGATTTCCAGAAAACCAGGGGTTATTTTTAGTAGTATTTGTCTTCCAAAAGGCAGTTCTTTCTTACAAGACTTTAAACATGGGTTGAAAATTGACATGTAGAAAGGTGATACATGTACAATTCAGGATATACCTGGTTTCTATGAAGTTAAACTTAAGGTAAATTTTTAAGAAAGCTGTGAAAATTGCAAAATTTGGTTGAATAGATAAGGATTTTGAATTGGTGGTCCGACACCTTTAGGTAATCAAAGAATTAAAATATTACATTCACCAATTAATCACACACAGACTGACAGATCAATAAAATTCAAATCATGAAGAGAGTAGCATACATAAAAGTAGCCATGTTTTCACATTATAAACACAAATACTATGCCCTCCTTATAACATAAAATCATAAAAAAGAATTAAAATATAATTTCAAAAGTATAAGAATTGTATATTTTATTCTTATATAAGTTACCACAATTCTTAGAAAAGCACATCAGAATATTTTATCTGTGGTTTACCAGCTCTAGTTATACTATTTGACATTACAATTTTTTATATTTAAAATTGCAAAAAAAAACGATTTTTTATGACAAATTGATATCAATTAAAAACATATAAAAAGACCAGAAAATGGCAATAAATACAGTGACTTAATAAAAGAACTTTCGTGAGCACACTCACATACACTATGCCCCCCTCACCCATTGTCAATCAAAATCTCACCAGATTCCTAAGTTCAAAGACTCATAACTCCTTCAAAAGTAACTGATAAACATTTCTTGTGGATATGCACATCTACATAGTATGTCCTCATTAACTACAAAGTTTCATGAAATTCTGCTGTGTGGTTTCAGAGGAGTTGCAATGACAAACTGTTGCAGTAGTATATTTAAGTCAAAATTGTAAGTTCAAAGGGGCATAACTCCCCAAAGAAAATGTAATCATAAATTTCAGAGGCGTTGTTATGGAAAACTGTTGCAGTAGTATATTTAGGCCAATATTCCAAGTTCAAAAGGGCGCAACTCCTAGAAAAAAAATTTAATCATAATTTCCTGTTGCTATGCATATCTACATAGTATGTCCTTATCATCTACAAAGTTTCATGAAATTCTGTTTTGTGGTTTAATAGTTGAGATGACACGAACAAAACTGTTATCATAATTTCCTGTCACATAGTATGTCCTTATTATCTACAAAGTTTCATGAAATTCTATTTTGTGGTTTAATAGGAGTTGAGATGACACGAACAAAACTGAAGGTCGGACAAACGGAGTGAGGGACGGACAGCCAAAAATGTTATACCCTACGCAACTTTGTTGCTTGGGGTATAATTATATTTCATACTTGTTGTTTTTTCTGTGCCTGTCTTCTAAGCATCTGTAATTCTATCTCTGACAACTTATCTTCTTTAACAGATGGACTGATACCAAGTTCTTCTAGCAGATTCTCCCCAACTTTCAAGTGTGGCAAAGACAGAGATCTCTGTAATATTACAATATATACACATGTACATGACAATTCATTGATTTAGACATATTTTTTAAACCAATAGTCTTTTTCAACAACGTGCACCTTAAAAGGAAAGAAGTAGACCAATAAAATAATGGATTTAATTTTTTGTCAAATTATGAAATTAATTATTTGATATTAAGCCAATGAATACAGCAAGAAAAATGTTGTAAAAACTTGGGATTTTCATTTTGTTTAATATATTACTAAAAAATTATCACTGTAATCAATCATTCAAAAGAAATAATAAACATTTAAAGTCAATGTACTTAACTTTAAATAAAAATCTGACAATTCTTCTTAAATGTTGCTGAAAGCTATAAGAGAGCTTTCCCTTCAATGAATTTTTGATATAAACTATGCATACTATCATTGTAATTTACTATGAAGCCTCTAACAACGCCTTTTGAACTGGACAAAATTCAATGCAAAAAATCACTTCTTTTCAATCCCTATGACTGAGTATAATTATAAGTAACAACTTACCTTCAGAATAACTTTCTGTTTAGATGCATCTTCTTTCGATACTCTAAAAAGGAATTGAAATATACTGTAAATCACTCTCATATGTCATCAATATATCCTTATGGTTAACAGAATTCCTTTTAAAAATAAAATAAAAACACTTCAACAATTTGTTAAAATTGCATTTAAAAAATGCAACTTCATAGATATAAGAAGATGTGGTATGAGTGCCAATGAGACAACTCTCCATCCAAGTCACAATTTGTAAAAGTAAACCATGAAGGTCAAAGTACGGCCTTCAACACAGAGCCTTGGCTCACTCAATCTATATATATAAAAAAAATCATGATGGTGGATTATCGAAAAGTAGCTGACTATTTAGTATGGTTAAAGATAAAAATAAAACTTTAATCAAAATACATATGTGAAATTTCCTTGTAAATCAAAACATACCCTGATGCTTTCGACACTCTCTCTGCAGTCATAGGAGGAGAGGTTGTTGATGCTGAAAAGAGAAATTCAAAATTGATATAAGTGGCATTTCAACAAAAAATCTCTCCTTATTTCAATATGTACAATTCAAACTTTTATTACAATTCACTACATTAAATTCTAGGCAACCTGAGCATTTATAGTTTTTGTGAATTGAAAAACTTTCTGAATTTACAGAATTCCAATGTTATGGACTTTATTGAGAGTTTTATTTACAATTAACACTTACGTTACGTTATTGTGAATATGATCACAGGAGTTAAATATAGTAATAATAAATCAAAAGAAAGGCTGAAGTGAGAGAAAAAAAACCAAGTAAGATACTGAAATGAACACTGTTTTGAAAAATCATTTTGTTATATAACAATTCCCTACCTTGTGATGGTGTTTGTAATTCTCTGTCTGGTAGTTCTGATATCACATTCATCAGCTTGGATGTATCTAAATCTGGCATGGCTTGTAAAATCTATAACAAATAAAAATATTATCCGACATTAACTGCTCAATCTGCACCACAGTTAACTCATAAAATACCACAATATACACATCCTATTAACTTATTAAGGCATGACATGTGCAATAAAAAGGAATAGAAATAAAATGTAGAAATAAAGCTTGAATTTTTTCGAGGGGAGTAAGGTATACATAGATAATATTGCAGAAGAGGCTGAAAAAGCATCTAAAGTTGGAGATATGAGAAAGTTATACAACACCACAAAACAATTTAGTGGCATGGTAAATACCACCAGTACTAACATCAAAGATAAAGATGGTCAGACAATATGCAAATTTGAGAAACAATTGGAAAGATGGAAAGAACATTTTGAACAGGTGTTAAATAGACCTGAACCAGAAATCTCAGTTGACAGGTCAGAGGAAGCTCCACCACCAATAGAAATAGAAATGGGACCCATAACAGATGATGTGATCAAAGCAGCCATTAAGAAACTTAAAAACAACAAGGCTCCTGGGGCAGATGGCATACCAGCAGAAGTACTAAAAGCAGACATAAATCTCAATGTGAACATCCTACGTGATTTACTGAATGAAATATGGGAAAAAGAAATACTACCTACTCAGTGGAAAGATGGTATCATCATAAAACTACCAAAGAAAGGCAACCTTACAGATTGTAACAACTGGCGTGGAATTACTTTACTATCAGTGCCTGGAAAGATACTTTGTAGAATAATTCTAGAACGAATCAAAGACAAAATCGATTCTATTCTACGGGAAGAACAAAGTGGATTTAGAACAAACCGTGCATGTATAGATAACATCCTCATACTGAGAAATATCATAGAACAGGCACTAGAATGGAGATCACCTATATATATAAATTATGTGGACTTCGAAAAAGCATTTGATAGCGTCCATAGAGAGTCACTTTGGTACATCATGAGTATGTATGGAATTCCACAGAAAATAATTAACATCATTATGGAAATGTATGATGGTTTTAGATGTGCAGTCAGACATGATGGAAAACTATCAGACTGGTTTTTAATAACATCTGGAGTAAGACAGGGATGCTTAATATCTCCTTTTCTCTTTATATTGGTGGTTGACTGGGTAATGAAGAAGGCAACAACTGAAAATCATGGTATACAGTGGGGACTAACAACATTTTTGGAGGGCATGGACTTTGCTGATGATATCAGCCTCTTTTCTCATACACATGAACACATGCAGAAAAAGACAGATAAAGTTACATCAGAGGCAGTGAAAGTAGGACTGAAGATAAATGCAAAGAAAACTAAGGTGATGAAGATAGCTACAAAGAACAAAAACACAATAACAGTGAACGGAAAAGAACTGGAACAAGTAAATTCATTCAACTATCTTGGTAGTAGAGTCAATGCAGAAGGAAATATTGAAGAAGAAGTCAACATCCGTATTGGCAAAGCAGCTGCTGCATTCAAGAACCTGAACAACATATGGAAAAACAATAAAATTTCTAGAAAGACAAAGATTAGATTGTATGTGAGCAATGTTAGATCAGTTCTGCTGTACGGTTCAGAAACATGGAAAACAACTAAAAAAGTAGAGAGTCGAATTAGAGGATTCGAAGGACGCTGTTTGAGACGAATTATTAACATCAGATGGCCAAATGTAATTTCAAACAGTGAACTATCAGAAAGAACAGGTGTGAAGAATATAGTGAATGAGATCATGAGAAGGCGGTGGAAATATATTGGACATATACTGCGAATGGATAACAACTGGCATGTGAAAAAGGTGCTGACATGGACACCACAAGGGACAAGAAAGCCTGGAAGACCTAAAGGCACATGGAGAAGGGATATAGCAGCAGAGATAAAAAGACATGGTTACACCTGGAATCAAATAGAGAAAATCGCGAAAGATAGAACGAGTTGGAGGTCCCTTGTTGATGCCTTATGTGTTCAAGAACATGAAGAGGATTAAGTAAGTAAGTAAGTAAGGTATATTTATGATTTTATATTTCATCTGTTTAACAGATATCATTTGGGGTTTTTTTCGGTTTTAATGTACCCTTAGATTGGTACTTTGTGTCTTTTATCTTTTTGTGTTTCTGGCTCATCTAATGAGACAAGCCCTTTCCAACCGATTTTTATATGTTGTGTCACAGGTTAGGTGGAGGGTTGAGTGCTCACAAACATGTTTAACCCCGCCACTTAACTCTGTCTTATCTGTCTTTTCTTTATTGTCTTATCATGAATCAGTCCCTTGGTTTTCTCATTTGAATTATTTTTACATTATGTCTAGGCCTTTTATAGCTTATTATATGGTATGAGTTTTCCTCATTGTTGAAGGTTGTTCAATTACCTATAGTTGCTAACATCCATGTCATTTGGTCTCTGATGAATATTTATCTCATTGGCAATCATACCACATCTCCTTATATTTATATTAAAAGTTTGATTCCATAACTTTTAAAAAAAACAACAACTCTATTATCTATAAAACAAATTTAATTATTTTGAAAAATTGGAAGCCACTAGACTATTAAAACTGATAACAAATCGTAACTTATCATAGTCAGTTAAAGAGCTCATCAGAACTAATGTTTTTCTGTGATTGTGTACATATATGTAGTACTCTGAACCGTGATGGTCATGCTGAAGTGCGATTGGTGACGCTGAAGTGTGTTTTTTATCATGCTGAAGTGTGATGATAGCATTGTGACGCTATCTTGTCGTTAGTTAAGCCAAAGTGCGCTAGTGGTAATGCTGAAGTGCGATGGATTACATAAACTATATTATCAATGTTTTTCATGTTTACATGTCGATTTGTTTGTTAGAAGCAGCTTTTCAGGTTTTTAAGTAAATCACAGAGATTATCATGATAAATAGTCATCACATTTCGTATCATAACTGAAACATTGTTGTTTACTTTGTAAATAAATTATATGCTTCAACAAAAATAATCCAACGTTCAAACAAGCGTTTAGAAATTGACTTCTATAGATGCTATATGCAAAAGTTATTGTCCATTCAAACCAGTACTAATTTAGATACTGAAAAACAAGGCAGCTATAAGAAATTTAAGTACTACTTGCTTGGTCACAACAACACAAAATAGCAATTATGGTATTCAGCTACAGTGAATGAGAGCAGGAAATGAGACAGATCGTCCTATATTTTTTACTGCAACTGGAGGAAATATGAAATTCTTTGTCGGGACACGAGATCTATCTTTTTATAGTCACTCTATCATGGTCCCATCTGAGAACACCATCTCAAACACTACATTGAACGTCCATGTTATAAGACAAAACGAAAGACCATCAAACTTCAGCTTCCCCATCACACCTCCAAATCCAACATATATGCCGCTTTTAAATAAAAGTTACTTCCTTACTACCTTACCTAACAAAAACAAATGTCAGAAAGCAATTAATCTTTTAGATGAATGAGACATACCTCTCTGGCTTCATCATTAGCTGTTCTGTGATAAAATACAGTTTTGGACTTTGGTCTACTCTCCTCAAACTGTAATATAAAATAAAGATTTTCATTAACTATATCAAAGAACAGTGGAGGTAAATTCATCACAGCTATTCATAATAAAAAAAAACGGTCCTCAAATTCCCCATTTTGCAAGAAAAATATTGATTTAACATATTTTAGGCTTTTTAAAATATAATGCTCAAAACTAGGAGGGTTGCCTGTAGATGAAAAGGTCATTAGCACCAAGGAAACGCTTTCTTTTTAAAATATTAAGACAGAAATGCATACCATTTTCTTAAAGCTAAGAGCCTGTTTCTGCATGGCTGCTGTAGATGGTTTTGCTTTATATACAATCTCATCTTCATCAGTATGGGTTTTACCGCGTATATCTTCCACAATATATCTTCTTATGGTCAGGATATTCAGACTGAAAATGATTTAATTTATCACATATATTATATATTTAAATGACGCATGGTTCACAAATATAGTGTATCTTAGGGTAAGATAAGAGTCAATTACTAATCAGCTATTGTGTGATGCATAATCACTTGATATAACTAATCAACATATATTAGCAGTCCCTAAAGTGTTGTTGTTATAAAACTTTCTACATTTTATGTGCTTTATCATAATGACCCTGCATACCCGAGGTATCCACTTCAGGGACTCTACCGTACTACAGATTCACCAGGCGTTGGTTCACTTTCATTTGTAATATTATAGGAGTAATATGACTGGTGTCATAGGTGGAGCTAGATCCGCTCACCCTTCCAAAGCACCTGATTTTTAAGTCCACTTTGTATTGCTCAGTCTTTAGTTTTCTATGTTGTGTTTTGTAAACTGTTGTTTGTCTTTTGGCTGTTTTTCTATTTTTGCCATGACATTGTCAGTTTGTCTTCCATTATGAGTTGGAATATACCTTTGGTATCTTCTGCATCTCTTTTACAAGAGAGGTAATAACCATAATAATATATCTAATAATCTTATATATTTAGATTCAGGGTTAAAGGATTTGAATTATAAAATATGTGAAAGAATTTTTTTCTTTTAAAAGGTATTAACTACAATTAGGACAAAAAATTAAAGTGTGATTTTATTTCTTCAAAAGTATATAAAAATGGAAAATATTGAAATAGTAACTTGTTATCAGCAGCCAGTTTGGTTCAATTTTGTAAAAATATTTAAAGCTTAAAAGCGAAGCTGATATATAATGGTCTTGCAAGACAATAATTTGAGCTCATTTGACATGCAACCTTCAATTAGATCCTTAGTTGGATATGGGTTGCCCATATATATATGCGTCGTTTGTTGATGTGGTTCATAAGTGTTTCTCATTCCTCGTTTTTTATATAGATTAGACCGTTGGTTTTCCTGTTTGAATGGTTTTACACTAGTCATTTTGGGGCCCTTTATAGCTTGCTGTTCGGTGTGAGCCAAGGCTCCGTGTTGAAGGCTGTACTTTGACCTATAATGGTTTACTTTTACAAATTGTGACTTGGATGGAGAGTTGTCTCATTGGCACTCATACCACATCTTCTTATATCTATATACTATGTGCTCTGGATGTTCAGTTGTTAAAAAGAAAAGGAAACTGTGAAAAGTGAAAAGTGAAACAAGGGAGCCACCAGGTAAAACCATTTCATTGACTGATTTGTCCCACAAAAAAAAATCATTCTTATACCGGTCACATGACCATCAACAGCCCACGTGGTCGTCTTGATGGTTAATTAGATGGTTTTAGCCTAAATTATGCACGAAATACTGATACTTTGTTACGATTTCATGCATTGTTTATTGTTCTGTAAATATTTATGAATGCTATAAATCAAATTAAAGAGTTCGAACCAATTTGGTGGTAATGAATTTTGCAACTAATGCCCTTTTAAGACATAAGGTGGAACCAAAAAGTACTGTATATTTACTTTTAACTTTCATACTTCTTACATATTAAAAATACACAAGTAGTGTAGCTTTTTCAAATACTATATACACCTCAGTATTACTCACAATTTATCAGCATCAAGAGAAAGCTGTGCCTTTAGTCTACTCATATTTGCTGGACCACTAAATATACCTCTTTCATTTAGCACTGAAAATAAAGAAAATTTGTAAGTTGACTTCTGTTTTGTGTTCTTTTTTGTGTAGTTGAGTTTCTGTCTCACATCTTATGTTAAAAAAGTAATATGGTTTTGTTTCTGTTTCACATCTTATGTTAAAAAAGTAATATGGTTTTGTTTCTGTCTCACATCTTATGTTAAGTCTCACATCTTATGTTAAAAAGGTAATATGGTTTTGTTTCTGTCTCACATCTTATGTTAAAAAAGTAATATGGTTTTAGGTATATTTTTCATTACCATGACAATGCTATATCATTTTTTTTCTTTTATGGGAAAACAGTATATACTGGTACATGCAGTTACCTTGAGCTTTCTGTATATAATGATGAAACAATTTTTCACAAACAGTAACAATATGTACAGCTATCCTTCTATTTAATTCACAGTTTTCCTCTGCTGACTGAAAATATACAATACATTTACTCATAAAGAAAAACAACTGGATCAAAATTACAATCAAGTTATGAAGAAAAGAGTAATGGAAACCTTTCAAAATAGTTGACACTGCTGCTCAGTAAGATTCTATCTTTTGATAGTGCAAACATGTGGTTTGCAAAAAAAAACTTATAAGCCTGGACCATCTATCTGCTGTTTTGTTGAATACTGAAAGTTCACCTCTATATGTCTTGTTATTTTGTGGTTTTGGGTTACTGTTTCTTTGATGCATAAAGTTCCCATAAACCACATCTCCATTTATTTTTATTTAAAAATTTCATGTAATTTTTAGCAGAAACAAGACCAATACCAGGTTCGGACCTGCTTCGCTGTGTATAATTGATTGAAATTTCAAACTATCGACAAACAGGAAGTAGCTGCACAGCAGATCTAAAAATTGCTTACATGCTACAACTTAACATTATCAAGCTGCTGACCAATTATAAAATCTTATGCTTTCATAGAAGCCAAGAAAACTTCAACAAAAGTTGCCTACCTAAGGTCTTCCAGACTGACATACCAGATGATGGAGTGACAGACAGAGTCAAGCAGTTACTAGACCTGCTTTCGAAATTGGAGACCCAGATAAAAATAACATAAAAATGAATATCTTATGCCCTTAATCATATGAAATAATGGTTTCATCTTGGTGAATACCCTCTTCTGATTCAACATAATTTTTGCTATACTTTATTCTATCAAAATTCATAAAGAGTTCCGTGGAACCTGTGTCTCACCTACGATCAGTGAAAAAGTGAAATGTTGTTTTGCTATGCTGTGTTCTATTAAAATGAGACATAGGGAATGACAAGAAAGATTCTAAACAAGTTTCATTGAAAAAAGATCATTGTTTCGAGAGGAGTTTCAGATACATTTGTAGATATGGCAAAGTTCAAGTTTTTCTATGGGACATGGCAAAGTTCAAGTTTTTCTATGGGACACCACCAAAAAATCTTTGGTTAAATATAATGAAATAAGCGTATAGCGCTATTAGAGACATTCTGTAAAACTTTCACTGGAATCCAGTCTTTGGTTTAGAAGGAGTACAAAAAGTGAAGATGTGTTTATAAACCCATTAACCAATGCACACGCTAATTATATACAGATACTTCAGTATAAGGAGGAGTATAACTATACATTACCAAGAAGGGATCATCTATTTGCGTTTTAATTTCTGGCCATAACATGTTCACCTCTCCCATCAAAATACCAGCCTGAAAATATATAACATATGATTATCTGTAAAAATAAACATGATTCATTGAAAAATAACAATAAAAAGATGTGTTTTTATTCAAATCTTTGATCTTTGGTTTGTATTTAAGACAATAAAATGTAAAAGCCTCAAAAAACAATAAAATGTCATGAGACTGTTATTTTTTTATATACCAACGTAACAAAATATGGAAACTTTGTCATTTTTAGCAGAATATAGTGAATTAAGAAACCATAGGTAACCAAGACAAAATCAACAGCTCATGATCTGAATAAATTAAACTGAATAGATGGAAAGTTATGTGAATACAAACCAAATTTCTCTGATCATCAACAGATAAGTATGGAACATCAGGTTTGGCAGCAATCCTACGTCTAACATACTTGGCCAGAAGGTCTACTGATCTTGGCTGATGTTTTATTTCCTCCTACAAATAAATACAACCATAGTATACAAATGCTTATTCAGTATTTTTCTAAGTGTTTACTTTAACTGTTTTGTCTTACATACAAAAAAAACCTGATATATATTTCCTCAAGAACTTGTGCAAAGGGCTCTAAAAACAGCTTTTTATGAGTAAAGGTTATATTGCCCTTTCTGAAGAAAGATGCAAAAAATCTGTATGCAATCACATAAGATGTTTCGTGACAATATAAAGGAAGTTATTCAGTTTTGTTTGAAGTGCATTATAATTTACCGATGTACCTTTGTACTTCTTTCAAATAGTTTGAATCAGCTTTTAAGAATGTGTACAATGTATTTCACAGAAGTTAGTTTTGTTGTTATGCTTGTACAATTAATCTGTGTAAACTAATCTAAAAAAAAAAAAATATTTCTACTTTTATAAAGGCACTATTTCTACTTACATCTATAGGAGTAACCGGTCTCTCTAATTCCATCTTCTGTTTCCCTTCTGGAACTAAAATATAGTGAGATGGAAGTACACATGAGAACAGTAAAAACAATAATCAGCAAGCAAATCAGAGAAAATCTCGTTTTCATATTTTGCTCTTTCACAAGAAAGTTTTCTGACACTAGAAAGTAAACTCATTGTTGTTGGATTATAGGATGGTGTTCATCATCTAACAAAATAAGAACATGTTGATTTTTAACATGCTTGCTCACAAGACATGTATCCATAAAATCAAAATGTGTGCACAAATATTACATGTCATTGTTCAGCCTTTAACAAAGTAGAATGAATCTTTTCAATGTAGTCAGAAAAACAAACAGGTAGTTTAGACGGGAGAACAATCAAGTTAGGTTCTTCTGTATAATATTCTCATATTTATCATCAACATTATGTAAATCTTTTCAAATAAATTCCCTCATATCTTTTATAAGTTATTTTAAAACATAATGGATTACCTCCCCTTTCTTGTTCAGATGGAGTAAACAAAGACAACGGTTCCAGTACACTGTTGATCTTCTTTGTAACTTCATTCTGTTGCAGAAATTAAAAAGTAAAAAATGAAAGACAAAGAAAAAAGAATTTAATTACATGAAACTTAACTCATAACTTTTGAGGACAATAAATGAACATTACATTTAATAGAACTATATAAAAGTATTCAGCAAACAGGAAATTGAAGAGCTCTTAGGGATATGAAACAGTCTCACACAATACACTTTGACTAGATAACTGACATGTCATAAGAGCCCTGCTGAATAAAAGCTTATTTTAAAGTCAGAGTCAATTAATATTGAGAGCAGTTTGATAGTAAAGTTATTGCATATGAAATAAATTCATACAGCTACATACATGGATTTGCTTATGAAGAAAGAAAAAAAAGAAAAGAAAAGAAAAGTTCATAAGAGTGTATCTGAAATTTCAAAAAATCATTTTTGTACAGATAACTTGGCTCAATATGCCATTTGCACAAAATTTAGAAACACATGTGCAATTGTAGCTATTATTTTTGCTTTTTTTTGTAAATGCCTAGTTACCACAGCTACAGATACTTACATGGAATGGAGGCCATTTAACTGTGTACATATGATCCGTTTTTTCTGGTCTTTCCATCTTTTTATGCCTGTATGTTGGAAGCCTCCATTTGGAGACCTCCACTGACTTTGAATCTGATGGCATTGTGGTCTACAAAATAAACAAAAAGACCCTCTACAAAAATGAACATTACTCAATTTACTGAAGCTCTAATGTTAATTTCACAAATAAAAAAAAAAGAAAATCACAAAATCAAGTATTCTATAGTTGTTCTTTAAGCTTGAAAAACGTTTTTAATCTTAGCATGTTGACTTACTTTTCCCATTTATAAATGGACAAAGAAGTACATTTATCTGATTCCTAGCAATAAATTAAGACAATACTTAAAACATAATTTGATAATTTAATAACAAGAATGACAACACTGTAATATGATTTGTTAAAATACATTTTTGTATGTGCAATTTCCATATATAAGCTATTAGCGAAATGTCCATATAGGCTACTTTTTAATATGTTCATGGTAGCACTGCAACTCAAACTGTATCAAAGTAAACATAGTACATACTTCATTGACATGTATTAAATTTTATTCATATTTTAATAGTCTAATTTAACTCAAAGCAGTGAAAATATCTTATGAACAGTTCTTTTGTATGAATTGTGCAATGCTTGCTTGACTAGCTTGAGATGCTCATTATCTGGTCACACAAAGAAGTTATTAATAGACTCTGTAGTGTTCTGAGCTATAAAAGACTTCTGATGAAGTTAACAGTCCTTGCATGCTTTGAAACGTCAATGTTGCGGTCTCTATTTAATACAGACTTTGCATAATGCATGCGATATCCCTATCGCTGAATTTGTCAATCAGCCACTCTTTTCTTCTAAGGCAGGCTAAAGGTGGCTATTACAAATTAGCCGCAATACAGAGACACTCACTTATGCAACTCTAATTGTTAACGTAACGAATTGTAACGTCATGTCATTATTACGCCTTTGTATGTATAACCTCTCTAATCAGTATAGTAAACAGAGTTTGAAATATACACACGTCTTTCTATAATTCACCAAAGTGAAGTACTACCACTAAACCCAAACAGCGGCATAAGAACCTTTTTTGCAAATGTCAATATGTCTACAATGATCACTATTTTACAATTCTGTCATACAGATAGAGGAATACAACTCAGAAGTTCCAAACAAGTTTAAATTTTGGCATTTTTTACAATGCCCTATTAATCAGGAGATGAAAACATAATCACAAGAGATACCGATTTCGATTGGCTTATAATTGCAGATATGACATGATTGTCTCCCTTGGGAAAAGTTCAACTTTTCGTGAAGATTTTCACAAATTTGTGTTTTAGGGCTTTTTCATGATCATGATATTGTGACAAAAGAGTCAACATTGTGTATGTTACGCATAAATTGTGAAAGTTTGCAGGGGTGCAAAGGAACTCAAAATGGAAAAATTGGAAGTTGTGTTGTCTTCTAACCTCTTTCTTCTTCTGCAGTTACAGAAAACCATCAACGTACTGATGTTCATTTTCAAGCACATGTCTGGTAAATGTTTCCAAATTTAGTAGATATTTTCCAAAATATAGATTTATATCATAAATTTGTAGTTTGATATATTTGTTATCTTTATTAATTTTTTCTTGTTTTGTCATAAATATAGTAGTTATATTATCAATTTTTCTTTTGTTTTTAGATTATATACATTTTTTTATTTTATTTTTCAATATTTCATTTGTTTTTTAAATTTAAGAATGTCTGTTTATTTCAGGTGTGGGAACATTGTAAGTATCAAGGTGCACATTGTGAGTGAGTGCACCCATGAAACTTTCTGTAGTGGTGTTTTGGGGAAAAGTTCAACTTTTCGTGTAGATTTTCACAAATTCGTGTTTTAGGGCTTTTTTTACGATCATGATATAGTGACCAAAAAGTCCACATCATGTAGTTTACGTTACGCCTTAATCTGAAAGTTAGCATGTTGTCTTATAACCCCTTCTTCAGCAGTTACAGAAAACCATATGCCTGGAACTTTTATAATATAACAAATATTCCTAGAACTTTTATAATATAACAAATATTCCTAGAACTTTTATAATATAACAAATTTTCCTGAGAACTTTTATAATATAACAAATATTCCTGGAACTTTTATTATATAAAACATTGTCCATAATATTTATTCCAAAGAACTTTTAGCATATAACAAAAGTTCCAATGGGAACTTTCCTTATGTAATATTTTATCCTTTGTGAAGGAAATTTTCTTATAGCTTTGGATAAAATATTATACAAGGAAAGTTCCCTATGGAACTTTTGTTATATGCTAAAAGTTCTTTGGAACAAGTGTTATGGAGGCTTATATTCTGTCACAATTAACCCAAACTTTCTTTTAACTGTTTTCAAATACACAAAGGTTTTATTACATAATGGCAGTTAGCCTGAGGTAAGAATCATTAATTAATAGTTTGTTTGACACCCAAGCTGTCAAGTAAAGCCATATAATTATACAAGTTCTTTGATTTGAAGGTAAAAATTACCTTCATCAGTGACACTATAAAACGTAATTAATGTTGATATCGATGATAATTAAAAATAGAGACTGACAATTTTTGGGGTTGAAAATTTGAAAAAAAACGGAAGATTTGAATTATCAACGGAAGGGACGGAAGAAGGCTTAAAAATCAGGAGATTTTGACTATCGCAGGAAAAATCACATCTGATGACGTCATAAACCTACATCATTGATGTTGCCTTGGAATATCTATATTTAGGTTACATTAACTTCCCGTGACTTTTGCCGTGGTGAATATAATGTTTTATCAAAGAGGAATTCCTATGCTTTTAGCCAATGAGAAAACAGAAAATTTAACAAAGTTCTATCTTTAAGATTTTATTCATTTTTTCTTGTTTTGTCATGAATATAATAATTATGATATCAATGGTTTGACAAAAGAAATAAAATTTGTAGTGGTCTTTATTGCATAGAATTTGTCTGTAGGAGTCTTTATGGGAAGATCTTGTGTAGACTGACTATGATGCAGTAAATTATGTGATGGAATGGCAATATTTTCATTTACTATTTTGGGAACATTATTTATATAGTTCATGTAGTTTGATATAAGGCACTGCTATCGTTAGGGTGGAATTTCCGTCTTCTAATCTTTTCCTTAAAGTTACTATAAAAATCATGTAGCTCTATAATAAAGACGACACATAACATGCTTAAACTAATTACATTATGAATCTGGCCAATACACAGTCGCCATATTGTTTATTCGCGACCGAACTACGGAACATTTCATAACTAATTTTGCGATAAAACCATTGATCTTACCGACACACAAAAACAACAGCTAAACTAGCGTGCAATTTTTAGTTTGTTCACATTTTACTTCAGTGGAAAATCTTTTTAAAAGTTTCATTTTTCGGGACCAAAGTCATTTTGCTGTTGCTATGCGCCTATATGACACTGATTACTCAATATATCGACACATAATCGACACTCTCGAATTTGTAGCCTTCTCGCCCCTAATTAATGTTCTTAATAATTAACGCAATAAGCATACATAAATCTTCAATGGCTGGCTTGGGCTCTTTTAACAAAAAAATCTTGCAACAAAAAAATGATCTCAAGTAACACTGAACTGTTCATGAATTACGAGTTTTTTTGTTAGGAGACTTGCATGACATTTTTTTATCAAAATTAGAACAAATGGGCCGTCAAGAAAGTTGGGGGAAACAAGGTCTCTGTAATCATTTAAGAGGTACTAAAACGCACATAACAAGTAATTCTTATCTAAAAGTTCGAAATAATTGATAAAAAATGCAAAAAACCCGATGCAATTTGGTCCACTAATAACAGAGATAATAGTGTGTAAAGTTCAACTATTTTTACCTTGGGAAAATCCAATCAACGTTACTTCTGGAAACAGCACTAAAACCAAATCTACCGGAAGTGACGCACTGTGGGTCACTTCTTCGGCTTATCTGAGCGTTGTTAAATTTCTTCTGCACTGCCAATGAATTTCGCTACCCCTTCAAGTTTCATTCTTCATTATGACCAATTTGTCAAAAGGAACAAAATATGTTTCAGAAGGGAAGTGTATTTATAACGTGTTTCAATAGAAAAAGGGGGATGGGGTTGGGGTAATCAACATTGAGTTTTCAACTGAAAAAATGTTCCTGATCGTAGAACTGAGACAAATTGACGGTCAATATATTATATTTTAGCTATTAATTAAAAAAATATTGAGTCGAGAAAAATATGGTTTATTTTAACATGTACGTAAAGTTGCATAACATCTTGACAAGATATGACGGTAGAGAGCGGTAGAGGCTTCTGTTCCATGTAATAAAAATAATTAATGGCAAGTTAAAAACCGGGTATATGCAATTCCTTTTTAATAACGTTAATTATCAAACTATAAAGTTGATCACTTTATAAACAACAGGTGGCATTTCTGCATGGCCATGTTGGTAATTACCTGAGTGGAGGGATAATAGCTACTGTTTGGTCTTTATTACCTTACAGGATGTTTACTTATCAGTAGTGTCAAAGTACGGACTGTTTTAATAACTAGATCAAAAGGTGATCGAGAGGATTAATGTTTTTCTTGTTTGGTTATTTATTTGTCATTGCTTAAATTTCAAATGAAAGAAAAGGTCAATATTTTAAAAGCAGTATATATATTATAATTTTTTTTATTTAAAAAAAAAAATTGCTGTGATCATAACATTTAGGATTTAGGACACAAGTAAGTTGGGAATGCACACCCCTTTTTCTAAAAAATTTATATCAGTGGTTTTTGTTGTAGTTTTAAATGCTCTTAGATATTTTAACCTATTTAATAATTCTTTTGCTCTTATATATAAATAGGTTTTGTATCTTATTTTCTAATAACAAAAATTAATATATATTTACATATAAAATAGGCCTGTGGTTTAGAACACAGACTGTGAATTCTACTCACTTTCCTTATTGTTTAAAGCAATTCATTATCTGCTGAGATTCGATGTATGTGGTTTGCATTTTTGCCGAGCATGCGACATTTATGTCGCGAAAGCGAGACATAGCGATACTAGATTTCGTCGACGGTGGCGTCAACATTTTGGGTTCAGTATGTGGTTAAAGTTTTTTTTTCAAATATCAATAACTTTGTCAAACCTTCATGAAATTTTACGGAAGTTGGACAGAAGCTTTTTATGATCAAAATAGTATCCAGAGCATAATGATGAAAATATATTTTTTAATGTCTGAAGCAAAATTTTGAAAGTATATTTATATTTCAGTATTATACTGACAGACGGACTTATCTTTTTGCAATTAACAGACGGTCTGGGATTAATTTTTTTTACATGACAAATTTGTAAACCTTTGTAGATTGTCATGAAACTCAGTTGGACAGAAGCTAATATTCAAGATCAAGAAAAAAATATCTTAAAGAAAATGTTTGATCATTTTTAAATCCTGTAGTTTACTGATAAATGGATTCACTTTTTTGCAATCAACATTACACTAACACTGACAGAAGCAATCCCAGGCGAGACCCTCCAACCTACTACTAGGAGGTGTTTTGACCTCGACCCGCTGGGGGCCCTCAGACCCCTCGCCAAGGTTCGGGCGTACAATTAAAAATGACCTAGCTACGCCACTGCTGGCAAGTTGTGCTTTTGGTTTTTCAATACTTTTCTAATGATAAGCATTTGATTAAAATATTTATGCGATTATCAAGCCTCGACAAATGTAAAACAATATTCTCAATGTAATAATTGTCACCGATATATATATATATATATATATATATATATATCAAATCTGTTATTTTACTTAAGCAAGCTGTGATCTGTTTACATACGATATAACACACGTATTTGATCAGGGTGACCCACTGTGCGTCACTTCCAGTTGTAGTGGATTAATAATCTAGTAGTAGTAGTAGCCACCGACCGTGCGAGGGCTTAACAGCCAGTCAAGGTCGTTAAACACCCCCAGTAGTAGTTGATAATCTGATCGACACACGGTAAAGGGATTTTTTAGCAGCACAGAATTCTGAATTTTTTAAGTGTAATATCGCACCCAAAGTCTTAATTTAACATTTTATTTGTTACCTTACACGCATTGAACTGTAATATAGACTTTATAAACTGTAAATAATCATTTTATGTCCATTTGAGTGTTTCAACTGCGCGACGTGGCGTGAGTGTTGGCTACGACTTGTCTACCCTTTGCTTTTTTTTTATAATCAACTAGATTTTACTATCATCACCGCTTGTGCGTTATTTTAGTGACATTATTAACTTTTTTATTAATTTACTAGAACTTTTTATGCCATTCTTGTGAATCCAATATGTCGACGCCACTAAATCCGTGCTGAAATTTGGCGCCATTTTCATTGAACATTTGAATAATCATTTGAACATTTCACTGCCATACTAAGCCTTCATATCGCTTATATATAATCTGCAATTTACTAATGACAACAAATAAACTTAGAAAATACATTACAAGGCAGCAACCTATAGTACAAGGTATCCAAAGAAGAACTATTTTGTTATCAGACAGCAAAGGAGCAAGGCTTGAGAGAGAAATTCAATCAGACAACTCAATTCATGATAAAATTGTATTTAAATGCAAACCAGGGCCTCCACACAACAGTGTGTTGATTGGTTAAAGAAAAAATTTAAAACCGAATTCAATAATTTTGGAGATATTCATCTATATGTATGGGCAGCTACATGCAACCTGACTACTAAACACCGAGGTGGCTCTATATCTCTAACATCTACAAATAATAGTACAATAGATCTAATACTAAACCTGTACAGAGACATTATAAGCTTCATTGAAAAATTTCCATCCTGCCGGGTTACCTTCTTGAATATTCCAGTTTACTCAATTACAAATACAACGAATGTTTAAAGGTACCCAATCCTGATGATGTAATTGAACAAGACTATAACTTGCTCCGCCAGATCCACATTCTCAACGTCGAGATTAACAAACTAAATCGATCATTGAGAGTCACATCACCAGACTTTAATGTAAACTTGTGTGTTAACCCAAAACATACCACACGCAGAGGACAAGGGGTAGCTTCCAAATCAGCCTATAATTTCGAACTTTATCAGGACGGGATTCATCCCAGATATTTATTAAACACAGTTTGGCTACATAAGCTAGTACAACAAATAAGATTTGATTGCTGGTTTGTTTAAAATCTACCTAAAAGTACTCTATAAAGGAATATATTGTGGTCAGTGTGGATGTTCCCACGCTACACCAATACCAATACCAACCTCTACAGAGATCCCAGTCATACCGTAGACAATCTTTTTTAAGTAAGTTTACATATAGATACATAATTTTACCTACATTTTATGAATTTTATCTAAGTCTATGGTAAGTGTTGATGTCACCACGCTATACCAATACCGCTTTATCTATCTGATTTATCAATAAAATTTATGTGGCCGTAGTAGCTTTCCAAAAGAAAAGCTGTATTAAGATTTCATTTAAAGCAGAATTAAATCTAAGCTAACCTATACCAATATATATTTAACACTGATACTATAATTCATATTGCATTACTACATGGTAAGTGTGGATGTCACCACGCTATACCAATACCGCTTTATCTATCTGATTTATCAATAAAATTTATGTGGCCTTAGTAGCTTTCCCAAAAAAGCTGTATCAAGATTTCATTTTAAGCTGATTTATTACTAAGCTACTCTATACCAGAAATTAAATTGTGCGTAACACCACACTGGTAAGTGTGGATGTCACCACGCTATACCAATACCGATTTTATCTATCTGATTTATCAATAATATTTATGTGCCCGTAGTAGCTTTCCCAAAAAGCAGTAACAAGATTTCATTTAAAGCAGAATTTATACCAAGCTACTCTATACCAGAACTTGTGCGTTACACAACTCTGGTAAGTGTGGACGTCACCACGATATACCAATACCGCTTTATCTATCTGATTTATCAATACAATTCATGTGACATTAGTAGCTTTCCCAAAAAGCTGTATCAAGATTTTATTTAAAGCAGAATTTATACTAAGCTACTCTATACCAGAACTTGTGCGTTACACAACACTGGTAAGTGTGGACGTCACCACGCTATACCAAAACCGCTTTATCTATCTGATTTATCAATCAAATTTATGTGGCCGTAGTAGCTTTCCAAAAAAAGCTGAATCAAGATTTCATTTAAAGCAGAATTAAATCTAAGCTAACCCATACCAATATATATTTAACACTGATACTATAATTCATATTGCATTACTACATGGTAAGTGTGGATGTCACCACGCTATACCAGGTTTGATTAAACAAAGGAGGTCAAGTTTAACATCATAGCCCTCGTGAAGGATAGAATACTTCTGTGGCTCCGCTCTTAATAATCATAGTACACACTAATCCGAGAGGAAACTATATCTGGCATCTATCACAGATTATTGAATTAGATTTTCTCAACACTACATTGCTAAACAATATCAGATATTAGACTCAGGTGTTGTGGTAAGTGTGGACGTCACCACGCTATACCAAAAATATGCTTATAATCCAGGAAATTTTAAGCTGACTTCACTTTTCTTCAATCTAAAACACAGCTGATTCCATAATTACATAGACCCTTCTTATTGTGGACACTTTTATTATATCTTGTGGTAAGTGTAGATGTCACCACGCTATACAAAAAACATCTTCAGAACACGGGAATATATATACTAAACGCTAAGCTTCTCAATTCAAACACATCTGGCTGCAACTACACTAACCCCTTTTTGTGGATATTAGTATTACGTAAAGTGGTAAGTGTGGACGTCACCACGCTATACCAAAATCATCTAATCACAAAGACTGCTTCCTCTAACATCTCGCACATCTGGTTGCAATTATTTTGGAGGTCCGTCTTGTTGTGGAAATAGGCGTAATTTTCTTTTCTCTTTTCAAAAACTCAATAAACAACAACTCTGAAGAACGTGGTAAGTGATGATGCTCCCACGCTATACCAAGATCCTACCTACAATACAACCCCTCTTCAACTTTGTTCAGATACAAATATTTTCCTTGGTAAGTGTGGCTGTCCCCACGCTATTCCATCATCTCAAGCTTCATCTGATAAAAACATATATCTAAACCAATCATTCTATTATGGCGAGTCTAAGACCAACCAGAGACAGGATACATACACAAGTCTTCACTCCATCTAAAGTCAACGTCTCAGTAAAATCCTACTTACTGAATGAGCAAAAAGCCATCGGGAAAATAGTTAATGCCACCATAAGACCAACGGATGTAGACTTACAATATAAACACGGTAATATTATCTTGGAATTTACTGCAGCAACCTATCTGCACTTCAGCAAAACTTTACTTCAACATCTTGATGTACATACTGACGTCATATGTAACATACATGATAAACAAGACAAATCTGGTAAAGTGGTAGAACAGTCTATTGCAGTTAAATGCCGTCAAAACTTACGGCAACATTACAGGATCAATCTAAATCATATTACTACGAGTGTCTTGTAAAAGAATTAGGAATAAATGAGCACTCAGGTAATCCCACATACAAAAACATATCATTTGACAAGGATGAGATTTTGGTGAATCATAAGTCCTTCATGGCTTCAATGAACATTGCATTGAACATCAAATCGGAGGACTTACCTTGTTTGTATTGGATACCTAAACTTCACAAAATTCCGTACAAACAACGGTACATTGCCGGCTCATCTGCATGTTCCACTTAAGAATTGTCCATTAGATTGACTAAAATTCTGTCCGCAGTGAAAGAGGGTCTTCAGAAATACTGTGAAACTGTTTACTCGCGTAGTGGTATTAACCATATGTGGATTCTTAAAAACTCTAAAGAACTTCTGGATAATTTTAAATCTCTGTCTTTTTCTGAAATTAGTTCTATCAAAACTTTTGATTTTTCAACCTTGTATACCACCATTCCCCATGTGAAATTGAAAAACCGTCTAAAAGAAATAATCCACAATGCTTTTCAACATAAAAATGGTAGCATACGCTATAAATTTATTACTTTGAGATACTATAAGGCATATTTTGTCAATAGTGAACAAAAGGGTAAAACATGCTACACAGAGGAACAAGTGATCAGTATGCTGGAGTTTCTTATTGACAACATATTTGTTGAATTTGGAGGTAGACTTTTTCAACAAATTGTCGGCATTCCTATGGGAATGAACTGTGCGCCTCTCCTTGCCGACCTCTTCTTATTTTCAGATGAATCGGAGTTCCTTCAGACACTTGTCAAAAACAAGAAGATCAAAGAAGCCAGGTTATTTAATTTCACTTTCAGATATATTGATGATGTTCTTTCCATTAACAATCCGAACTTTTCTGATTGGGTTCCATTAATATATCCACCAGAACTAGAAATTAAAGAAACAACAGACACGGCTTCCTCCGCCTCATTTTTAGACTTATACCTCGAATTTGACATAGACAGTTATCTCAGTACCAGAATCTATGACAAACGAGACGATTTTAATTTTGAAATTATCAATTTCCCCCACCTTAGTAGCAATATACCAACTTCACCTGCATATGGGATATACATTTCCCAACTTATTCGGTATTCAAGAGCTTGCAGCTCCTACTCAGACTTTGTAAAACCAGTGTCTGAGCAGAAAGTTGATGAACCAGGGGTATGTCAAAGAACGTCTCGTCCTTTTTCTAAAAAAGTTCATCGGAAGGTACCAAGACCTTGTTGATAAATATTCCGTATCAACTTCACAAATAATACACGATGGTCTTGAAGTATAGATTCTGCGTATTGACGTTGTTAATCATCTTAATAACGTGTTATGGTATTCTTTTATTTGTCTTTATTAATATTACTTTTACTGTTAAGTCTGTTTTTTTAGTTATCCATTTGACGTGACTCTGTACTTATGTATCCCGTCATACTTTGAACGACAAAATTATTTTATTTATTAATATTACTTTTACTGTTAAGTCTGTTTTTTTGTGATATACATTTGATGTGACTCTGTACTTATGTATCCCGTCATACTTTGAACGGCATAATTATTTTATTTATTAATATTACTTTTACTGTTAAGTTTGTTTTTTGTGATATCCATTTGACGTGCCTCTATACTTATGTATCCCGTCATACTTTGAACGACAAAACTATTTTATGTCTACCTGTGCGAATTTCAAACGCGTGATTTTACGCCAGTACTTAAAACCTTCCATCCTTTATGGGTGGATTTTACATAGATAAATAAAATCGTATAATTAAAAAAGCAAAATGAGGATGTTAAATTTGATGTATGCCTTTTTGTGCTTCTTCGTTACATTTGTTTGTTTTTATAGTGATTAAGATGATAACACAATGTTGACTGCTGTATCCCTATTTTTTGACATTTTTACCTATTGTGTCTGTTTGTTTTGTTCACGCATCGTTGTCAATATAATGGAATTTGATGCAACTGTCATACAAGTGAGAGGTTTAGCTAGCTATAAAACCAGGTTCAATCCACCATTTTCTACATAAGAAAATGCCTGTACCAAGTCAGGAATATGACAGTTGTTATCCATTCGTTTGATGTGTTTGAGCTTTTGATTTTGCCATTTGTTTAGGGACTTTCCTTTTTGAATTTTCATCGGAGTTCAGTATTTTTGTGATTTTACTCTTTACCTGTAGAGTGGAAGTGAACGGACGTAACCACCATATGTTTTTTGACGAATTACAAGCTATATCCAAGCAAATGGACAGCATAAAAGACTACTCATCTATCAATAAAAAAAATAGGGAAGAATGTATTAAATTGCAACAAACATCTGCAAAGGAAATAAATAAAACATCTCCTACTGCTATTCTGAACAACTCCTCTTCCGAAGATCAATCTGTGGCTAACAACACCTCCTCTAAAGAGCTGACTGTGGCTAATAAAATCCACCAGGACACAGTTAACAAAGGCACTGATAGACCAGCTCCTGACAATATTTGCCCTAAATGCAAGCGAAAACTACTATCAAGAGGTGTCCTCTGCATTAAAGGCTATGCCTGTGAAAAGCTAAAAAAATCTGAAATTGAAGAACTTGAAAAAGACTCCAACAACATCCAGTACACTTGCACCTTATGTAATGCAAGTAACTCTATACCAACAGATGGAAATATACTAACTACGCAACCACAAAAAGTCAAGAAACTTATGCCAGTTGTCATTCCTGATGTAACATCACCACTTTCTTGTGTCTCTGCTGCCAGGGCTATCTTAAATGAGGAATCAGTCACCAGAGAACAAACAGAGGACCTGCTCCAACCTAGTGAACAGTCAAATCTGTCACTTACAAACAGAGTCCCAATAACAGGCACAAGAAATGACATTTCCCTATCTGACAAAGAATTACGGCAAAAGGAAGGCAAGCTGCGGAAAATGGAAGAGGAATTAAAAAAGGAAAAAGTGACAATTAATGATGCACTTAAAGACCAGGCACATCTCAAAACATACTCCCTCATTCTAGAGGCCAAAGTAAAAGAATTGGAAAGCTCAAATATGATATTGAGGATGAAAATTGTAGGCACACAACAATCAGACTCTACTGAAACCATGAACAAACAACCTCCACCTTTCATATTAGAAAATCAATCAGTGTATACTCCTCAACATACAAATAGTATGGATACTTATATCTCATCCTTAGAAAATAATATCATCAAAGATAGAATAACCCATATTGAAAATACTCGTCAGTTATATAGACAAATGCACGACATGGAACTGCAATCTATTCAACAGAGGCTCAGAAATCTAGAAAACACCTTATCGCAACCAGCTAGGCCACACTATCAGCCATATCATACAAGCCACTTCACAATGCAGAACCCAATTCCTCAGGGCCCTGCCTACATGGCTAGATTATCCACACATCCTTATCATTGCAGACCAATGAACACAAACTGGCCAGGCCAACCACAACACATGCCAGCTTACCTTCCAAACCTGCAAAGACCAATATTTCCACCGAATGGATTACCTCCACACCTATCCAATATTCCGCCTCAAACCTATCCTTATCATCAAACAACTGTGAACAACCAGCATAACCGTCATCCAGCCCAGCAAATATTTACAGGAGCAAACCTGCACTTCAGGCATGACAACAAAAACAACCAAACCGTAAATACTGATATTAATTCCACAACAGGGCCTCAAGCAACCATCACTGTCAATCATCCTCAAACATCTGTCACAACTACACCTACGACAGAAAATGCAACATCATACTTGGTTACATCGCCAAACATTTTAAGTTCAACAGATACCTCTGAACTTCTTAATAAAGTAACTGAAATCAAAATGTCACAACAAGAACTCCAAACAGAACCTGAGCAAGTCAACTTGACGGTATACAAGGAACAAGACAGCACAAACAAAGTAAAGAAATCTATACCTGACAAAGAAGCTCCAAATGTTGATAGAAACCAAATATCACAGTAAATTATTAGGCCCAGCTCAAATACTGAGGATTATCCAACAAATCAGCCGGACTCTTGTTTAGGACTTTGCCAGAACATCCAGAGGATCACATAGTACATGATACCTCTACTTCAACTCTACTAAGAATATCCTCCTTCAATTGTAAAAATGTATATAACTCCCAAGCTTGTATAAAAGACATTTTAGATTTTACGGATTTTATATGTATTCAGGAACATTGGCTGTTCAAGTTCGAACAGGACAATATCGGAGAGCTCTCTAATAAAACGTCTTGGACATGCAAGTCAGTTGACGAAAACAACAACACAAAAACCGAGAGGATATGGTGGAGTAGCTATACTTTGGAAACAACATCTAGATCACCTTGTAGAAAAAAAATAATGATGGCTCAGAGAGAATCATATGTATAAAGCTAAATGTAAAACCAAAGCCGATCCTGTTAATCTGTGTTTATATGCCATGCAGAGGGTCAAAACAGGCAAATGAACAGTTCAAAGAATGTCTTGACCAGCTTCACGAGATAATTCTCAAATACTCCGACACATGTACACCTGTCCTATGTGGAGACTGGAACTGTGATCTGATGAAAACAACAAATAAATCAGCACGAATAAATGAACTGGAAAACTTCATAAGTTCTAAGAAGCTAATGTTTAAAGCAACCCCATTAACATTCATTTATGTAAATGGCACTGAAACATCAACAATTGACTATATCTTTGTACATGACAGCCTAGCTGATAAAGTTTACAACACCATAAGACTGGATATGTTATCAAACAACACCTCTGATCATTATCCATTGTTAACGGAAATTGAAACAGAGATAGTTAGCAAGAAAAAGCAAGACCAACCAGTAGTGTCAAATAAAATCAAATGGGATAAAATAGATTTACAACAATACCAAGATAGTTTAACAAAGAGCCTTGAGGAAAATCCCATCGACTACTTAAATGACTCGACCGCAATAACAAGACTTATGGAAACCATAGTTACAGCTCAAAGAAATATAGTACCACCATCTAAAATATCAACTCAACGAAACAAACATATTTGGAATGATGAAATAGAACACTTACTGAAAATGAATAAATCATCACTCGATAAATGGAAACTGGAAGAAAAACCAACAGCTGGCGAAACTATGCAAGAAAGAGAAAAAAACGAAAAAGCAACTGCGCAAAGCCCGAAGACAAGAAATTGCACGGCAACGAGATGAGTCACTACGAAAGATCATGAACGCTAAACAAAGAACGAACATTTCAGCAAGCTCGCAACACCTGAGTCTAATACCCTCAATTCGGACCATACCAACAAAGAATTTGATATAGACATTATCGAAGAAATTTGCAAACAAAATGCTGTACCATTAACTTTTACAGCAGAAGAAATTGACAAAGCCATAAATCAACTGAATACCAACAAGGCACCTGATATATACGGTATTACAGCAGAACATATCAAATATGGTGGAGATACATTACTGCAGGCAATTACATCTATAATCAACAACATCTGTTCCTCTGCAACCATACCAGACTGCATAAAACATGGAATTCTAACTCCAATATTCAAAAGCAAAGGACTACCAAGATGAGGCCAAAAATTATAGAGGAATCACTGTACTCCCAATTATTGGAAAAATCCTGGAAATATTACTGAGGAAATTGCTAAGAGACATTATTGATATTCTCCAAAACCGATTACAAAGATGTTTCATTCCTGGGGTATCTCCTCTATACAGTGCCCTCATACTTCTAGAATCCATAGCAGAATCAATGGACCAAAAGATGCCTGTTTTTGTAGCTCTGCTGGACGCCAAATCCGCATTTGATGTTGTCAATCTTAACAGCTTACATCGTAAACTTTTCATATCAGGAGTAGGTGGGACCCTCTGGCTCCTAATCCGCCAACTGAGTACATACGCCACAACCTCTATTAAATGGAATGGTCTAATGTCAAAACCATTCCCTGTGCAACAAGGAGTAAGACAAGGTGGGATATTAAGCACCGAATTGTACAAAGTTTATATTAATGATGTACTGGACCAACTAGAGAACAGCGGTCTTGGTACCTACATTGGAAATATATATTGTGGATCCCCGACTTGTGCAGATGATGTTGCCCTCATTGCCAATTCTCCTAATGACCTCCAAACAATGATAAGTACGGTTGAGAATTATAGCACGCAAGAAAAATACTCGCTCCAACCAACCAAAAGTGGTATATTAAAACATTAGCCATCTTCAAAAGATACAGGCTTCAACTTTAAAATTAATAATATAGAAATGAATGAGCCAAATTCAGCTGTACATATTGGGATAAAACACAGCTCTGATTTAAAAAAAAACAGCAGAATCCATGTTGACGAAAATATCTCAAAGGCCAGACGAACTATGTATAGCCTGATGGAGGCTGGTCTACATGGAAAGAATGGGCTAAACCCAATAACATGTCTACACATTTTCAACATTTATGTTCTTCCAGTTCTTGTCAACGGAATTGACATTCTACTTCCAGACAATAAACACTTAGAGCCACTAGAAGTATTCTATCGAAAATCAATCAAACAGATCTTGTCGCTTCCCAACAACACTGCGGATGCAGCTATTTATACTATAGCTGGAGTTATTCCACTCCAAGGCATTATACACAAAGCAGCTTTAAACATATACAACAAAATTTGTGGTATGGATTCATCCGTAGAAAAAGATCTTGCTGAAAGACAACTCTCGATATCTGATTTTAACTCCAAAACCTGGTTCTCTAAAATACGTTGCTTACTGGCACAATACAAAAGAGGGACGAAAGATACCAGAGGGACAGTCAAACTCATAGATTGAAAATAAACTGAATCTACCCTCAGCTCATGAACTTATACAGAACCCGGTCAGTAGATACCGATGGAAAGCAAACGTTAAGAAGGCAGTGGACAACGTCTGTCATGAACAACTCAGGACAAAAGTATCTTTATACAGCTCTCTTCGCATTTTATCTGCAATTAATATTCTATGGCACAATATTCATCCATATTTCAAGTGTTGGTACATCTACACAAGATATTAGCCGCCTACAACCAAAATTAAAACTGTTAACAGGAACTTATTATCTGCATAGCAATAAGGCTGCATTTAACCAAAATACAATAGATCCAACTTGTCTTCTCTGCAATGAAAATTCAGAAACTGTTGAACATTTTCTTATAGATTGTAAATCTCTGAATGATACTCGTATACTATATCTGTATGAATTAGACTGCTTTCTTCGTAGCATTAAAAACTGTGCTAAATGCTTTAACCTAACCAGCTTAGTAATAAATAAACAGCTTATTTTAGACCCAAGTAGATTATTATGCGCATGTGACTGTAGATGCAAATGTACTGACAATTGCTTCACAGTAGAGTATATAAATAGGAAACTCTGCTATACCTTACATACCAAAAGAAATGAACTTTTGAAAGCTCTGCCGTCAAGCAAACGAAAGGGCCATTGAATGTAGCCAACATTCACCCCACGGGCGTTATTTTTTTCTTTTTTGTATACCCAAGACCACGGTAAATATAGTCCTGTAAATATATATAGTGAACTTTTAAACCGATTCTGAAAAGAAGTGCTCCTTTGAAGGAGGGAATTCCTTATACAGATTCAGATACAGTGGCTTGTTTTACTACAATCCATTCAATCATCATCATTCATTTCATCATTTCAGTCACGTCTCAGTCATTACAGCTGAACGGACGTGCTGGGTCAGCTCTCCTTTACCCGCTATCTACGATGAGGGTTTACTGATAGATTGATCAACGACTTGCTTCTTTCGATGACAGAAACCAATCCAACGCTGTACAGTAAACGTTAGTTTTCTACGTAAATACCCGCGTCAGCATACACTCCAAAACCCATTATGATTGGGGGAGTGTTATGCCGACTGACATCCGAGGGCTGTATCCTAGGTGTTTAATAATGGACCTCCATTTCACTGTCTCACGACTTTGGTCCTGATAATGCTTCCTGTCATCGTTAGGCAGCAACCATTTGATTTTCTGGGGGCTATGGATTTTTTTTCCGGACAAACTTTGTTTAACCAACAATATTATCATACTTCAAAATCATTAAATAAAATGAAGTCGTCATCTTTTATGGAAAACAAAAGATGTCATAATCCCAACTTTGCAATTCTTAAACTCGGTAATCTTGAAATTCCAACTTTACAATTCTTAATTTGTTACAGTGCAATTCGACAATTGAATGTTTGAGAATTGCAATTCGAACTATGCAACTTTGTTATTCAAAATTCTAATTTGGATTTTCCGTTATTTATTGCTACATGGTACATTTGTGATATGTACTTCCGTAATTTGTACATTTGAGATGAAAAATGATTTCGATTTAATTTGAATATGAAATCTTTGAAAACAAAAATATTCCCTCGAAGACGTTTTAACAACTCTGACGTCAACATAGGACAGTGCATAGGTTAGTTCCCCCCGTAAAATATTCAGTATGCCTTCGGAATTTACTATAAGTTATCTACGTTCATATCCATATCTACGGGTATGAACGTAGATAACAATTTATCCCCGGTCTTAGTCCAAATCTGGCGATTTTTAGAGAAATTCGACCACAAAGTGTAACGTGAAAGCAACGTTTTTCTAAGAATCTTTTATTGGAATTTGGGAATTTGACATATCTTTTACGGGGTGTAGGGTACCTCAATGTTGTGAGAGTTACATCATAGATGGTGTGACGTCAACGTGGGTCATTCGCATGCATAGCTAGGTCAGTAGTCCCATTCATAGACAATGTTGCAGCCAAGTGATGCATTTACTAAAATTGATCGACAAAATAAGATGAAATCGTCAGTGGATTAAATATTTAATTAAAGACATCATGAATAATCTACGGAATTCTATATTTCACAAGGAACAACCATGGAACTAAGGAAAACGCGCGTGACGTCCCCCGGGGTAATGGATAGCAACGTCCGGGTATATGGGTTAGCAACACCCAGGGGCTATGGATTTTGTAACGACGTGCGTTATCCAATCAAAATCCTAGAAATATACTAAGCCGGGGATAATAATAAAAAATAATACTCAGCTATACAGATATCTATACACCTCATAATACAAAATATCTGACGCCACAATGGAAAAGTGATTGACCCGAGAATCTGTCCCGCTTGAACTATTGACGTCATACAACAATCCCTTTTCCATTGTGGCGTCAGATATTTTGTATTATGACGTCAAAATTTTACGGGAACCTGTGTGATGTCCAGTAATGGCGGACAAATAATAAAAAATAATACTCAGCTATACAGATATCTATACACCTCATAATACATCTTCATCTTGTAGAATATATAAGTAGAAAACTTTGCTTTGCTTTGCACATTAGACGTAATGCAATATTATTAACATTGCCGGTGAATAAAAAGAAAGGATTGCTTGCAACTGAGACTACTATAACACAGAGATTGGTCACTATCGATTTATTGGATTATCTGAGTCTCCGGTATAGTTAGCTACGTTATTTTAACGTAGTTTCGTATTTAACCGTAGTTTCGTATTCGACCGTAGCAGACGACATAAATCATCACCTAATCACTGAGACTGCTATAAAAGTATCGGATATTATTATTTTTCTTTAAAAATAAATTAAAACAAAATTGAATTAATCAAAAAGGAAAATAGTTTTTATCTTTTAAATGTAGTTATCTCTATTAATATTTAAATTTTGTTTTAATCATTAATAATTTGTTAATAGTTTCATGTTGTTATTATGCGGCCACTCTTGAAATTGTGAATGTGATTAATCTTATCAATCTTACAGTTACATTGTTTTGCTACACGTCCGTTAATTGTATCTAATATACAAATATTTTACCTGTAAAGACAGGTAGTCTCAAAAGCATGGGAGATGAATTTTGTTTCACAGCTGGGTGCCCAAGATACACGAGGCTCCGTTTATTGCAGTAAACTTTAAAGTTTTATTCTATACTTGTAAAGGTATGTTTCACTGCTGAGTGCCCAATATGCATGTTTATTGTAGTAAACCTTGTCAAATATCGTCGGTGCACTTGTGGTAGGATTCAGGAGGGTGTGGATGGGGTTTTATAGAATAGAGAATAAGGGGAAAAAAAGTATAGAATGGAGAAAAATGGACGACAAATAAAGAATAGAGAAGAGAAAATATTTAGGTGATAAAATTTAAAGAATAGAGAAAAATGGCATAGAAATTATAGGAAATAAAGAACCCCCATCCAGACCCTCATCAGATTATCCAACGTAAATTTTATTTTTCAAACCATTTTTTTCGGTTTCAACCCCCTCCTTTTTCCTCTTTTTTTAAATTTCAGTCTGATAATTAGTTTTTTTTTATCACATTCCTTTCTAAAGAATCAGTTTAATCAGGATGCCTTTCTTAGTATACATGATAATTAAAGGTTTAATTATTCAATCAATTTAGATTAAGTTTTTGCAAACAATGTAATTGGCGGCGATCACAGAGAGAGAAAATATATCATTAAAGGTAAATGAGTAATTTCCTTACGTAACAGATCAGCAAAGAGGTTATAACTTCAATGGGTACATAAAGCAAACATAAATATATTAACATGGTCAAGATAGTACATTGTTGTGTCCAAATCTTGTGTTAAACGACAACACTGACCACGAAATGCTTATACAGGAGTTATTGTCTAGAACCAAAGCAACAATTTTGAATTAAAATTACAAATCCTTTTCAATTTGATCAATGAAGACTGGTGGTTAAAATTGTCAAGTTTTCAATTTCTAAGCTACATGAGAGCGTCAGTGGCAAATATTTCTCGAAATGGGGTTCATTGCGTTTTACAGAATCTTTATGACTTACACTATTCTCTGTATCCTAGTGATTGAAGCTATACTAAGTATCTCAAAACTCAATTTAATTTGTAATATTAGTTGCCAATTTCCAAATATAGCAACGCCTCAATTGAAGTTCCTTTTTTGGTGGTGTATTTCTGGGTGTACTAAATGTTGTTATATATAATTAAATATATAGTGTGGCTCCAGGTTTAATGACGAATCATAAGATATTCTAAATGAAGAAAGCTTCCAAATTGCATGACTAAATAATCAAAATATCTAACAAATTATCTCTATGTTCACATAAATAGAACAGCATTTGTGTAAATCACGATAATATTTTTTTCAACACCAGAAATATTGACCCTCTTTCGTAAACCCAAACAAGGAATTTTGTGTTTCAATATAGAACCAGAAAGTTTTTTAAAATTTGATTGATTGTTGGTTGCTTAACGTCCAGTGGTTTGAAAATTTGAATATTGTCTGCTGTTAAAAGTGTCGTATGTTTTAGTTATAACACTAGGCTCTTCGTATATTTTTTGTAACCCAAATAATCGAGCCACTTAGATGAAGAGTTGAGAACTGCTTTAACCACAGCAAATATAAATGTGCTTGTTGCGGCATGATGCTTTATAGGTTCCTATAACATTTTCGTTTGGGTATCTGCTGACAGTTTTCCATGTGAAAATTCTGAGAAGCCAAAAATTGCGGAATGTGTAAATAAATACGTAGCAATGTCAGATCTAAACAAGAATGTTAAATATGATAGCACATGATGATGTCACCCTTTCTGTAAATTCAACTTCAGATTCACAACTGCTTGTCAATGGCGAATATTTCATGTACAGTCAGTCTGATTAGACCGAAATGAACACTTCACAACTTTCTGTTTAAAGTTTGTTCTTATGTTGTGTCGTTACACCAATGTCCCATGCTAGTGTTTTTTATGTGCCTGTCTCAAGTCAGGAGCCTGTATTTCAGTGGTTGCCGTTGGTTGATGTCGGTCATATTTGATTTTTTGTAAATTGCTTTGTTAATGTAGACTCTTCGTTTTCTCTACTGAATTGTTTTATATTTTTCATGTCGGGAATTTTGAAGCACAGTATAAGTTTTCTCATTGTTGAAGGTAATTACATGTACGGTGGATTCAATAGCTTACATCCACATCATTGAACTTAATTTAACTTAAGTAGTTGTCTGATTGGCGATCATTATTAAAAATCAAAATCTGCTTATTTTATTAGTATTGCTACAAGTGGCTATTCCTTTATTATATCAAATTTCATGCTTCTGTTCCTTTTATTATAATGGTACTTCGCCATTCTTCCAATGCGTGATTTCTTTCTGGGAGGCATTCTTAATCCTACAATAAAAATATATTATGAATAAAAAATAACTTTTATCAAGTTTATAGCATAGGCAAATCAGTATTTGTTAAGACAGTAATCTGAGATAAGGCTCAGCAGTAATTGAACAATCATGTTAGTATTTATCAAAACATTTAAACTGATAAAGAAAGCAGACCAAGGTGCATGTACTTAGAATATCATGTTTGGGTCTAGTATTTAAAATATATATATATATGCCTATAACTCTTTATGTAGACATGGCTACAAACTTTCATTGCATACATTTATTATTCTCACATGTATAGACTGAATATATATATTATCAACGGAACAAAATATAAGTCTGAATTTCTTAAATTAACAATACAAATTGACCTATCACTCAGTATCAGACCTCATGTTGTGTGTATGCACCTTGTCACGAGTGATTCTCAGTTCTGCATCGGAATTGTAACACTGATACAGAAAAAAATGATATTTCATATAATTACAAATTTTACATCATTACACAGGTTTATTATTAAGGCTTGCAAATGAAATATCCGGAAAACAGATTGTTCATCTGAATGTAAGTTATGGGTGAGTTGCTCATTGACCCGATCCACGGACTGGTAAAACTCGAGGTTACCTTCCGGTTTGGACAGTAAATTCAAGTCCATAACTGCACTTATTTTATTTAAAGTGCTTATAAACAAACATTTATGATTATTTCAAAGCTTTAATTCACACTTACCGAAACATAAAACTCTTTATACATTCACATTTGCTAATTATTAAATCCTCTTCCACTGTCAAAGATGGCGGATCGTGTCCTTCTTGTCAAACACTTCGGGTCACGTGCCGAGTCACGTGATCGAAGACTTAGAATTAATTACTATTTGACTGGTCAGTACGGGAAGTGACCAATCTCTGTGTTATAGTAGTCTCAGCTTGCAACCACTCAGTCAAAGGCGTGAATATTTAAAATCTAAATTATCTTTTGTTTTAGATTTTAATAGTGAAATAAACATTAAGTGGGTGTTAAATACACCATATCCTACTCTGCAACTAGAGGTGTGCCTTTGAAAGGCAGGATCTTCACACAAGACAAGACAATAGCGATAAGGTGTATTAAAAAAGTACACATTTGGTGTTAAGTCCATCCAGTGATGTCACAAATAGGAATATAAATTCCAACAATGCTAAGTAGTTTTAAGCCTTGAAGAAGCCAATTAGTAATGCAGCTATTTCTATCTATTTAAAAATTTCATAGATTTTGAAATTACTTACGATTTTTTTTTGCGTTTGGACTTTTTTTTCAAAGAGCACCGCAATGCCATGGGTCGAATTTCCAATACTTCATAGGGACGAATATTAATCTTTTCAGAGTCCGTATCAGTCCAGTGTTTAAATTCATGTAAATTCTAGAGAGAAACCGATTACATTCTTTACATCTCTAGGGTTTCCTACATACACTTGGACTGCATACCACACATGTAAATATTTCAAATTTATCCATCAAATACTTTACAAATGTATCCTTGTTCTGGTCCATAATATGACCGCCATTCACCAATTGACGAATTTGTCTATCCTGCATCAGACATAATTTATATACCCCTCCTTCCCAAAAAAAGGACCGGCTATGATAGAGGGTCTGGATGGGGGGGGGGTCTGTTATTCTGTAAACATTTAATTTTCACCCCTTTTTTCTCTAATCTTCAAAAATTAATCTCTTTTTTTCTCTAATCTTCATTTTTTTGCCGTTATTCTCTAATCTTCATTTTTTAAGGGCATTATTCTTTAATCATTTAACCCCATCCAAACCCTCATGATAACCCGCAAAAGGTAACAACAAGGATTAGTACTATAGAAAAATTAGAAATCCTTGGTAACAATAAGGATTTGTACGTGTTGGTATCAATAAGAAATTATTATTGTTACTTCGATACAAATTCCGAATTGTATTTCAGGGCAGGGGCCGGATTCAATGTAAATTTTTGTTAAGGTTCAACATGACAACAAGCTTCCCCCGGAGATCGCCACAGCACAGTCAAATCTCAAATGACCAACCTTGCAACCTAAGATGAACATTTGCTTTTATCCTGTTTTTAACCATGCGGAACCAATTTGCCAGTATATTCGGAAAGTTGAATGTGGGTAGTATATGGAAGAAGAAGAGATGTGGACCCTCCCTGTAAGGCATCAAAGCAAAAAAGTATAATAGCCTTTCAAGACGTCATAATTATTTGAACTAGTGGACCCTTAGCATGCTTCATGTGCTTAGGCTAAAATGCCTTAAATGGCTGCATTTTCCCCTCAAAATTTACTCTGAGTATAGACTGTGTATCTGGAAAAGTTTTAAGGCATGGTATGCCCTATGCCCCTTGTTAAATAAAATTCAAATATATTTTATGTTTTAGAAAATTAAAAACTTAACAGGATTTTGCAGTGCACTTTTTTCACAGGTTTGTCTGTAGTGTACTCAAGAGTAAATTTTGAGGTGAAAATGAGCCATTTTTATACGACCGCGGTCGTATATTGGTATGACGTTGGAGTCATCGTCCGAAGACACATTGGTTTTCGCACTCTAACTTTAGTTTAAGTGAATGGATCTCTATGAAATTTTACCATAAGGTTCAATACCACAAAAGGAAGGTTGGGATTGATTTTGGGGGTTATGGTACCAACAGTTAAGGAATTAGGGGCCAAAAATAAGCATTTTTGTAACTTCCAGACATAACTTGTGTGTTAGTGTATGGATCTCTCTGACATTGTACCACAAGGTTCCATATCACAAAGGGAATGCTGGGATTGATTTTGGGGGTAATTGCCTCAAAATTTTAGGAATAAGGGGCCAAAAAAGGGGCAAAAAACAAGCATTTTTCTAGTTTCATGACAATAACTTGTGTGTAAGTGTATGGACCTTTCTAAAATTGTACTACAAGGTTCCATATCACAAAGGAAAAGCTGGAATTGAGTTTGGGGGTAATTGCCTAAAACGTTTAGGAATAAGGGGCCAAAAATAAGTATTTTTCTAGTTTCCAGACAATAACTTGTGTTCAAGTGTATGGATCTCTCTGAAATTGTACTGCAAGGTACCATACTACAAAGGGAAGGCTGGGATTGATTTTGGGGTTAATTGCCTCAAAATTTTAGGAATGAGGGCCAAAAGGGCAAAAACAAGCATTTTTCTAGTTTCAGGACAATAACTTGTGTGTAAGTGTATGGATCTTTATGAAATTGTACCACAAGGTTCCATGTCACAAAGGGAAAGCTGGGTTTGAGTTTGGGGTAATTGCCCTAAACGTTTAGGAATTTGGGGCCAAAAGGGACCAAAAATAAGCATTTTCTAGTTTCAGACAATAACTTGTGTTCAAGTCTATGGATCTCTCTGAAATTGTACATAAGGTACCATACCTCAAAGGAAGGCTGGGATTTTGAGTTTGGGGTGATGAATCATAAGGGGGTTCAAAAATTTGGGGGATTTTTTTTTCCCTTTTTTTTCCTTTTTTTCCTTTTTTTTTTCTTTAAAATTTTCCATTTTAAGTTGGTTATTTCTGATTTATATTTAAAAGCAAATAATAATGATATGGCAGGAGATACACACCAAACAGGATGTGTAAATTATTATATAATAAGTATTGTGCAATAGCAAGAAATTTTCAATTGCACAGTATTGTGCAATAGCAAGAAATCTTCAATTGCACAGTATTGTGCAATAGCAAGAAATATCCAATAGCACAATATTGCGCAATAGCAAGAAATTGTCAATTGTACAGTATTGCGCAATAGCAAGAAATATTCAATTGCACAGTATTGCGCAATTGCAAGAAATATTCAATTGCACAGTATTGTGCAAAAGGGGCCATATAAATTTGTATAAATTGCTTATTTCTTGACCAATTTCAATGGGGTTTTATTCTTGAATTCTTGGGGTTCTTTAATATGCTGACTCTAACCGTGTATTAAGTTTTTGGATTTTGGGCCCCGTTTTTAAATTGGTTCACATTGAGGTCCAAAGGGTCTAAAATTAAACTTTGTTTGATTTCATCAAAAATTGAATTATTGGGGTTCTTTGATATGCCGAATCTATCCGTGTATTTAGATTCTTAATTTTTAGTCCCGTTTTCAAATTGGTCTACATTAAGGTCCAGAGGGTCCAAAATTAAACTTAGTTTGATTTTAACAAAAATTGAATTCTTAGGGTTCTTTGACATGTTTGATATGCTGAATCTAAACATGTATTTAGATTTTTGATTATGGGCCCAGTTTTTAAGTTGGTCCAAATCGGGGTCCAAAATTAAACTTTGTTTGATTTCAACAAAAATTGAATACATGGGGTTCTTTGATCTGCTGAATCTAACCATGTATTTAGATTTTTGATTTTTGGGCCCCGTTATCAACTTTGTCCACATTGAGGTCAAAAGGGTCCAAAATTAAACTTTGTTTGATTTCATCAAAAATTGAACTCTTGGGGTTCTTTGATATGCTGAATCTAACCATGTATTTAGATTTTGGATATTGGACCATAAAAGGTGAATGTCCAATTTAAAAATTTTTAAGTTCTTAGACCACATTCATTCTGTGTCAGAAACCTATGCTGTGTCAAATATTTAATCACAATCCAAATTCAGAGCTGTATCAAGCTTGAATGTTGTGTCCATACTTGCCCCAACTGTTCAGGGTTCTACCTCTGAGGTCGTATCAAGTTGCGCCCTGCGGAGCATTTTATTAATTTAGCCAAAGGGTCCACATGAACCTTAATTTTGAAGTAATTAGGTCTTTCCACTTTTCTGTGGAAAGACCTATTGCTTTTGTTCTGATTATTAGGTCTTTCCACTTTTCTGTGGAAAGGCCTATTGTATTTGTTCTGATTATTAGGTCTTTCCATTTTTCTGTGGAAAGACCTATTGATTTTCTTCTGATTATTATTAGATCTTTCCACTTTTCTGTGGAAAAACCTATTGTATTTGTTCTGATTATTTTTTTTTTCTTCTGCCACTTTTATTTCTTGCGTGTAATTTTTGTTTCGCAAGATGTCGCTCTGATGTTTGGTATATGATATCGCATAGTTTATGCGCCTTTGAAACTAACCCTGCTTAACCGTATACTTTTCTTTGTAAGAGTTATTACCCAGAACACTGTTTTTCTTGTGGGTGCATCTCTGTTGTAACCGTAAAAGAAAGGGACAAATTTATTTTACCAAATTGCTCGCTATATCCTCAGGACTTTTTGTCCAATTTTGACGGAAGCGATACGAAGACTCCGTATCGGCGTATGACAGTTATTTACCCTAATGCATTTGAAATAAGTGATATGCATTTGTAATTGGTAAACCATAAGTGATAGAGACCTACTAGGGTCTGTTGATTTGAGGTCCTTGGTCCAAAGAATAGAAAACTAGGTCAAGGTCAAAGGTCAAGGTCATGTTGTGATTTTTTACATTAAGTTCATATGCTTCTTCCTAGAAAGAGTTATACAATTACAATTTAACCAAAATGTTTGTCGCGACACGTCCTTACTAGAAATTTTTTGTCAAAATGGTACGCGTCATTTTATTGCAGGGTCATGTCCCTGTTATGGTCGAATCAACAAATTACTTATCAAAACTTCAAACTTTGCAGCTATCATGTTGTAAATGTTTCTTATCTCAATTATAATTAACCACAGTCTACCACTACACTCCCTCCCCCCCTTTTTTCCAACTTTTTTTTTTTTTTTTTTTAGTTATCCCATTTCTGTGAAAAGAAAATCGCCTTCAATCCCGTACATTTTACTGTAAAAATGCTAATCTTTCTTATGTACAAACTTCTTTCTGAAATTGAAATCCATCCCTGCAAAAAATCACTATAAATACACGTGCGGTCCGCTTGACGGCTTGACCTGGATTGAGAAATCGCTCCCAAGTTGGTAAATATAAGTGAAATCCTACAATCAAATTTCTAAACATGCATTAAAATACAAATCTGTGGTCCCGTAAATATGTGTACGAAAAAATCATGCATGATCCGGCATCAATGACCTGTAAAAAATAAAATCAATAGTTATTGTGTTACTTTTATCAATACACGTGTGGTCTGTTCAACGGTCTCCCATGAAAAGGTATTAATATAACTCCAGACATATATATTCTGGCGTCACATGACTTCACAAACATCACTCCACACGCAGACCTAAATTTAAAATAAAACATTCCATATCCCAATATAGAAAGTGAAACTTCCTAGACAAAATGTTACTCAGTTTTCCTAAAAATTCAAACAAAATGCACACACAACAAATAAAAAAAAAATGGAGTCAGCGGTTGCGTAGAAAATAGAGAAAATTTATAAAAGGAGGATGCTAGCATAAATCTTCATTAGGACATCCAAGGCGTCTGTTTGGCTGTGCGGCCATGTATGTTTCGGTTTCATGTGTTTAATACAGAGTCCAAGATCTCATTTGTTTCTCTTTCACTTGTTCCAAAAGACCCTATTCCATGTGTTTAATTAGTTGATCAGTCAACCAACCAACCAATCAATCAATCAATCATGTTTCGGAGGGCAATCAATCATGTTTCGGAGGGGAAAGACCGTTAACAATTGTTTTTGAAACAATTGATTTATATTTTCTTTTGAGATTCTGAGTCTGGTGCGATTTTCTGATTTGGCCGCCTCAAAATCCCTGTAGCCCTGTCACGTCTCCTTGGGAAAACTTTTGCCAACTACTTCATCTTGAACAGGCTCCTTTTACATTTACAGCATTTTTTAGCTCACTGGGGCTCAAAGGGCCCCATGTGAGCTTATGCCATCACTTGGCGTCCCTCGTCGTCGTCGTCTGTCGTCGTAAACTATTTCAAAAATCTTCTCCTCTTAAACTACTGGGCCAAATACCTTTAAACTTTAAATAAATGTTCCTTAGGGTATCTAGTTTATAAATTATATCCGAAGTTTTGATCCATCAACAAACATGGCCACCATGGCTTAAAATAGAACATAGGGGTCAAATGCAGTTTTTGGCTTATATCTCAAAAACTAAAGCATTTAGAGCAAATCTGACATGGGGTAAAATTGTTGATCAAGTCAAGATCTATCTGCCCTGAAATTTTCAGATGAATCGGACAATGGGTTGTTGGGTTGCTGCCCCTGATTTAGTAATTTTAAGGATTTTTTTCCGTTTTCGGTTATTATCTTGAAAATTATTATAGATAGAGATAAACTGTAAACAGCAATAATGTTCAGCAAAGTAAGATCTACAAATAAGTCAACATGATAAAAAAGGGTCAGTTGACCCCTTAAGGAGTTATTGCCCTTTAAAGTAATTTTTTACCAATTTTTTGTAAATTTTTGTAATCTTTTACAAAAATCTTCTCCTCTGAAACTACAAAGACAAATTTAACCAAACTTGTTCACAATCATCATTAGGGTATGTAGTTTTAAAATTGTGTCCCATGACCACGCCCACGAACCTAGATGGCTGACATGGCTAAAAATAGTACATAGGGTAAAATGCAGTGTTTGGCTCATATCTCTGAAACCAAAGCAGTTAGAGCAAATCTGACAGGTTAAAATTGTTCATGAGGTCAAAATCTATCTTCCCTGAAATTTTCAGATCATTCAGGCAACTGGTTGTTGGGTTGCTGCCCCTGAATTGGTAATTTTAAGAAAATTTTGCAGCTTTTGGTTATTATTGAATATTATTATAGATAGAGATAAACTGTAAACAGCAATAATGTACAGCAAAGTAAGACCTACAAATAAGTCAATATGACTAAAATGGTCAATTTACCCCTTAAGGAGTTATTGCCCTTAACAGTCAATTTTTAGCAATTTTCATAAATTTTGTAAATCTACAAACACATTACCATCACTAAAACACAATTTTGTCATGAATCCATCTCTGTCCTTTGTTTAATATGCACATAGACCAAGGTGAGCGACACAGGCTCTTTAGAGCCTCTAGTTTGTTATTATTTTGAATATTATTATAGATATATATAAACTGTAAGCAGCAATATTGTTCAGCAAAGTAAGATCTACAAAAAAGTTAATATGACCATAATTGTCAATTGACCCCTTAAGGAGTTATTGCCCTTTAAAGACAATTTTACACAATTTGTTCATCAAGTTTGCTAACATTTAAAAATCTTCTCCTCTGAAACTACTGGGCCAACTACCTTCAAACTTTAACTAAATGTTCCTTAGGGTATCTTGTTTATAAATTGTATCCGAAGTTTGTATCCATCGACAAACATAGCCGCCATGGCTAAAAATAGAACATAAGGGTCAAATGCAGTTTTTGGCTTATATCTCAAAAACTAAATCTTTTAGAGCAAATGTGGCATGGGTTAAAATTGTTTAATTGGTCAAGATCTATCGGCCCTGAAATTATCAGACGAATCGAACAACCCATTGTTGGGTTGCTGCCACCAATTCTACTAGGGTCTGTTGATTTGAGTCCTTGGTCCAAAGAATAGAAAACTAGGTCAGGTCAAAGGTCAAGGTCATGTTGTGATTTTTACATTAAGTTCATATGCTTCTTCCTAGAAAGAGTTATACAATTACAATTTAACCAAAATGTTTGCGCCGTCCTTACTAGAAATTTTTGTCAAAATGGTGCGCGTCTTTTTGCAGGGTCATGTCCCTGTTATGGTCGAATCAACAAATTACTTATCAAAACTTCAAACTTTGCAGCTATCATGTTGTAAATGTTTCTTATCTCAATTATAATTAACCACAGTCTACCACTACACCTCCCCTTTTCCAACTTTTTTTTTTTTAGTTATCCCATTTCTGTGAAAAGAAAATCGCTTCAATCCTACATTTTACTGTAAAATGCTAATCTTTCTTATGTACAAACTTCTTTCTGAAATTGAAATCCATCCCTGCAAAAATCACTGAAATGGTTGGGTCGCCCGTTTGACCTGGATTGAGAAATCGCTCCAAGTTGGTAAATATAAGTGAAATCCTACAATCAAATTTCTAAACATGCATTAAAATAACGTGTCCTACAAATAAGTCAAACATGATAAAAAGGGTCAGTTGACCCTTAAGGAGTTATTGCCCTTTAAAGTAATTTTTACCAATTTTTGTAAATTTTGTAATCTTTACAAAATCTTCTCCTCTGAAACTACAAAGACAAATTTAACCAAACTTGTTCACAATCATCATTAGGGTATGTAGTTTTAAAATTGTGTCCAATGACCACGCCCACGAACCTAGATGGCTGACATGGCTAAAAATAGTACATAGGGTAAAATGCAGTTTTTGGCTCATATCTCTGAAACCAAAGCAGTTAGAGCAAATCTGACAGGTTAAAATTGTTCATTAGGTCAAAATCTATCTGCCCTGAAATTTTCAGATCATTCAGGCAACTGGTTGTTGGGTTGCTGCCCCTGAATTGGTAATTTTAAGAAAATTTTGCAGCTTTTGGTTATTATTGAATATTATTATAGATAGAGATAAACTGTAAACAGCAATAATGTACAGCAAAGTAAGACCTACAAATAAGTCAATATGACTAAAATGGTCAATTTACCCCTTAAGGAGTTATTGCCCTTAACAGTCAATTTTTAGCAATTTTCATAAATTTTGTAAATCTACAAACACATTACCATCACTAAAACACAATTTTGTCATGAATCCATCTCTGTCCTTTGTTTAATATGCACATAGACCAAGGTGATGACACAGGCTCTTTAGAGCCTCTAGTTTATTATTATTTTGAATATTATTATAGATATGTATAAAAACTGTAAGCAACAATATTATTCAGCAAAGTAAGATCTACAAAAAAGTTAATATGACCATAATTGTCAATTGACCCTTAAGGGGTTATTGCCCTTTAAAGACAATTTTACACAATTTGTTCATCAAGTTTGCTAACATTTAAAATCTTCTCCTCTGAAACTACTGGGCCAACTTCCTTCAAACTTCTAACTAAATGTTCCTTAGGGTATCTTGTTTATAAATTGTATCGAAGTTTGTATCCATCGACAAACATAGCCGCCATGGCTAAAAATAGAACATAAAGGGTCAAATACAGTTTTTGACTTATATCTCAAAAACTAAATCTTTTTAGAACAAATGTGGTATGGGTTAAAATTGTTTAATTGGTCAAGATCTATCGGCCTATAAGTATCAAGGCGAATCAGACAACCCATTGTTGAGTTGCTGCCACAATTGGTAGTTTTAACAAAATTTTGCAGTTTTTGTTATTATTTTGAATATTATTATAGATATATATAAACTGTAAGCAGCAATAATGTTCAGCAAAGTAAGATCTACACAAAAGAGTATCACCAACGTTGTCAATTGACCCCTTAAGGAGTTATTGCCCTTTAAAGACAATTTTACACAATTTGTTCATCAAGTTTGCTAACATTTAAAAATCTTCTCCTCTGAAATATAGGTGAGCAATTCAGGCTCTTGAGAGCCTCTTCTTTTGTAATTTGGCCATATGAAGCACAATCATTTGACAGAGTTGAATATTGCTCTTTTGTGTAATTTGACTGTATAAAGCACAGTCATTTGACAAAGTTGAATATTGCTCTCTTGTGTAATTTGACCATATGAAGCACAGTCATTTGACAGAGTTGAATATTGCTCTCTTGTGTTATTTGACCATATGAAGCACAGACTCATTTGACAGAGATTTATATTGCCCTCTTGTTAAATTTGACCATATGAAGCACAATCACTTGACAGAGTTGTATATTGCTTTCTTGTGTAATTTGACCATATGAAGCACAGTCATTTGACAGAGTTATATATTGCTTTCTTGTGTAATTTGACCATATGAAGCACAATCATTTGACAAAGATATAATGCTCTCTTGTGTAATTTGACCATATGAAGCACAGTCATTTGACAGAGATGTATATTGCTCTCTTGTGTAATTTGACCGTATGAAGCACAGTCATTCGACAGATTTGTATTACCCTGTTGTTAAATTTGACCATATGAAGCACAGTCATTTGACGGAGTTGTATATTGCTCTCTTGTGTAATTTGACCATATGAAGCACAGTCATTTGACAGAGATATATACTGCTTTCTTGTGTAATTGATGGTATGAAGCGCTGCATGGTCATTTGACAGAGATATATTGCTCTCTTGTGTAATTTGACCATATGAAGCACAATCACTTGACAAAGATATATTACTCCCTTGTGTAATTTGACCATATGAAGCACAGTCATTTGACAGAGAAATATTGTTCTCTTGTGTAATTTGACCATGTGAAGCACAGTCATTTGACAGAGATGTATATTGCTCTCTTGTGTAATTTGACTGTATGAAGTTCAGTCACTTGAGAGAGATATATACTGCTTTCTTGTGTAATTTGACCATATGAAGCACAGTCATTTGACAGAGATGTATATTGCTCTCTTGTGTAATTTGACCATATGAAGAACAGTCATTTGATAGAGATATAGTGCTCTCTTGTGTAATTTGACCATATGAAGCACAGTCATTTGACAGAGATGTATATTGCTCTCTTGTGTAATTTGACCGTATGAAGCACAGTCATTTGACAGAGATGTATTGCTCTCTTGTGTAATTTGACCATATGAAGCACAGTCATTTGACAGAGTTGTATATTGCTTTTTTGTGTAATTTGACCATAGGAAGCACAATCATTTGACAGAGATATATTGCTCTCTTGTGTACTTTGACCATAGGAAGCACAGTCATTTGACAGAGATGTATATTGCTCTCTTGTGTAATTTGACCGTATGAAGCACAGTCATTTGACAGAGATTTATATTGCCCTCTTGTTAAATTTGACCATATGAAGCACAGTCATTTGACAGAGTTGTATATTGCCCTCTTGTTAAATTTCACCATATGAAGCACAGTCATTTGACAGAGATGTATATTGCTCTCTTGTGTAATTTGACCATAAGAAGCACAGTCATTTGACAGAGATATATTGCTCTCTTGTGTAATATGACCATATGAAGCACAGTCATTTGACAGAGATATATTGGTCTCTTGTGAAATTTGACCATATTAAGCACAATCACTTGACAGAGATATATTGCTCTCTTGTGTAATTTGACCATATGAAGCACAGTCATTTGACAGAGAAATATTGCTCTCTTGTGTAATTTGACCATGTGAAGCACAGTCATTTGACAGAGATGTATATTGCTCTCTTGTGTAATTTGACTGTATGAAGTTCAGTCACTTGAGAGAGATATACATGTATTGCTCTCTCGTGTAATTTGACCATATGAAGCACACTCATTTGACAGAGATATATGGCTCCCTTGTGTAATTTGACTATATGAAGCACAGTCATTTGACAGAGTTATATTCTGCTTTCTTGTGTTATTTGACCATATGACATGTATGAAGCACAGTCATTTGACAGAGATGTATATTGCTGTCTTGTGTAATTTGACCATATGAAGCACAGTCATTTGACAGAGATGTATATTGCTCTCTTGTGTAATTTGACCGTATGAAGCACAGTCATTTGACAGAGATTTATATTGCCCTCTTGTTAAATTTGACCATATGAAGCACAGTCATTTGAGGGAGTTGTATATTGCTCTCTTGTGTAATTTGACCATGTGAAGCACAGTCATTTGACAGAGATATATTGCTTTCTTGTGTAATTGACCGTATGAAGCCCTGCACGGTCATTTGACAAAGATATATTGCTCTCTTGTGTAATTTGACCATATGAAGCACAATCACTTGACAGAGATATATTGCTCCCTTGTGTAATTTGAACATATGAAGCACAGTCATTTGACAGAGTTGTATATTGCTTTCTTGTGTAATTTGACCATATGAAGCACGATCATTTGTCAGCGATATATTGCTCTCTTGTGTAATTTGACCATATGAAGCACAGTCATTTGACAGGGATGTATATTGCTCTCTTGTGTAATTTGACGGTATGAAGCACAGTCATTTGACAGAGATTTATATAGCCCTCTTGTTTAATTTGACCATATGAAGCACAGTCATTTGACGGAGTTGTATATATATTGCCCTCTTGTTAAATTTGACCATATGAAGAACAGTCTTGAAATTTGACAGAGATATATTGGTCTCTTGTGAAATTAGACCATATTAAGCACAATCACTTGACAGAGATATATTGCTCTCTTGTGTAATTTGACCATATGAAGCACAGTCATTTGACAGAGAAATATTGCTCTCTTGTGTAATTTGACCATATGAAGCACAGTCATTTGACAGATTTAATTGCTTTCTTGTGTAATTTGACCATATGAAGCACAGTCATTTGACAGAGATGTATATTGCTCTCTTGTGTAATTTGACCATACGAAGAACAGTCATTTGACAGAGATATATTGCTCTCTTGTGTAATTTGACCATATGAAGCACAGTCATTTGACAAAATTGTATATTGGTCTCTTGTGTCATTTGACCATTGTGTAGTCTCAACTGCAGAATGGAAATTTTTCAACTGAAGTTTTGATCTCATATTAACTAGATTTTTATCAACAGTTTTCATTGTTTATTGTGCTTACCCCTACATTATTCCCATTTAAGCTATTTTCTTTAATATTGCTTTTGTCTTTTTGTATGATAATTTTCCATCTCAAGCTACTTGACAGAGAATGGCTTTTCTCAGTTGAGAAGAGTGGGAAACAGATTATCATCATATAAAGTCATTGAAGGTGCTCTAGTGAAAAGCAAAACAAATATTATCATTGATCTTTCAACTTGAGGAAGTTTCTACATGTTCTGGGCTACATTTCATCTTTGTGCTATATCTCTTAGTCTACAATTGTTTCTAAAGCAATAGATAATCTATAATGGTAAATTTGATCATAACCAATGCATATATATTTATACATGTTATAATGTGTCCTAAAAATAAAGTAGGACACTTGAATTTATCATTTTGTCGAGTCTGCAACTTCTGTCAGAGACATAGGGATAGTGGTCCTGTGGCGGCTTCCAACTAACTCCTTTAAAACTTAATATTTCAGAAGGTAGTAGACATGGATGCTTCATACTAGAAATGTTTAAAGAATGCCTTATGTTATGAAGTTTTCATATGTCCATTATCTTTGTCCTCATTTTCATGGTTCAGTGACTACTTGAAAAGAAGTTCAGATTTTTGTAATGTTAATTTCTCTCTTATTATGATTATAAATAGAATAACTACATTTTGGTATTTGTGTACCTTGCAAGGTCCTCATGCCTGTCAGACAGTTTTCACTTGACCTTGGCCTCATTTCATGGATCAGTGCACAAGGTTAAGTTTCCGTGGTCAAGTCCATATCTCAGATACTATAAACAATCGGTCTACTATATTTGGTATATGAAATGATTGTAAGGTGTACATTTCTAACTGGCAGATGTCACCTGAACTTGACCTCATTTTCATGGTTAAAGTGATTAAAGTTAAGTTTTTGTGTTTTGGTCTGTTTTCTAATAATGCTGTATGCAATAGGTCAACTATATTTGGTAAGAAAATATTTTACGATGTACATGTCAGTCTGGCAGGTTTTATTTGTTGTTGACCTCATTTTCATGGTTCATTGCTCAATGTTAAGTTTTTTGTTTTGGTCTCTTTTTCTTAAACTATAAGCAATAGGTCAATTATATTTGGTGTATGGAATAGTTATAAGATGTAATGTGTGTCTACATGAGTATCATATGACCTTGACCTCATTTTCATGGTTCATTGGTCAATATAAAGTTTTAGTGGTTTGGTCTGTTACTTGTATACTATAAGCAATAGGTCAACTATATTCAGTTTATTGAATGATTGTAAAGGTGTACATGTATTTCTGGCTTGGTTTATCTGAACTTGACCTCATTTTCTTAGATCATTTTGAGTTTATATGATACTTGTAGTAAAACTTTATATTTAGGACTATCCACATAAAATCAATGGTAAGTATATATGGTGAGACATTTCAGTGTGTACACTCTTGTGAAAATTGTAATGATTCCGTATTATGGCTTTGTTTACCTGTAAAACCTTTTAAAGCTGAAATACATGTACATCATGTACATATAGAAGCGTTATCCAAGTTAGTGATTCAGGCTACTCGGAGGCTCTAGGTTGACTTCTTAGATCTGTCATTTCTTTTCAGAATGTATTCCATGAAACCTATAGGCTATGTTAGTTCTGTATTTACCTACAAGAATGGAACACCCAGACAACCAGCACTGTGTCCATATGCTAGAGGAACTATGACAATTGAGAAAAGTATCTTCACTAATCCAGAACACTCTCTAGAAGATTTGGAGGAATTTTCACATGTTTGGTAAGGTTTAGGAATCATAAGTATTCATGGAAAAAAAACACAATACAATGAAAAAAGGTTTGAGTAAAATAAGGCAGAAAACACCATTTGTAACCATGTGAAAATAAGAAAGCTAACAAAATACAACATAGAAAGCTAAAGGTCTAGGGCTGAACTCAGATTCTCTTAAATATGTGAGAAGTTCTTGCTCTGGCTGCTGCACTTGAAGTGTTGCTCATTACAAGTCCAGTGATGAGTCATTGTGTCCATAGTGATCTTTGTCAGAGATATTTGGTAACAGTCAATTTACATGACCTAGTCATCTGTTGTCACATGATTGTAATTTAGAACAAAATAGATTAATTCAACTTTACTAATATGAACCCAAATCTTTAATCCACACATTCTTAATTTATAATCAAATTAAAACTTCAAGTTAATATTTATTGTCTCTAAATCAAAAGTAGCATGATTGATTCTTATGAATGACCAAGTCAATTTTAAACTGTTGCCTTTGACAAATAGTTTTAAATGTTTTGACACAACAGATATAAAATGTCTTGTAGTTCATACTGTAATAGTGTTGATACATGTTCATTTATCATAGGGTCATGCAAGTTGGGAAGATCCTCATAAATTGGGTATTACAGATGTGACTAATGATTTTAGAAATTTATCTAACCAGCAGGCGTTATTTCCTTCATTGAAATACTATTTTGATTTAATATCTTTTATTCATAATAATTGAGAATTCATTATGAGAAGTATGTCTACCTTTAATTAAATTTATTTCAGAATTAGTAAATTAAAATTTAAAGAATAGGACTTTTAAAATTTGACATCCTAAATTTTGTAGAACAAACAGAAAACATATGATTTTGATATTTTTCAACATTGCAAAAATTCAAGGGTGGTGCTAGAATTCAAAGTTTGTGGAACATCATCATTGAACAGCTTATACTTGTCCTTGAATATCCTATGCTGATCATTGAAATCTTTAGTTTATTTAATTTCAGGTTGATATTTGTATTCCACAAGAATAATAACACATTTACAAGAGCTAAAGTGAAACCCCCAGACTAAATGGGAAAAGAGTAGGTGTGTTCTCCACAAGATCTCCTATAGACCCAATCCTATAGGACTTACACTAGCTAAACTAGATAGTGTCAAGGTGAGACCTCATACAAAACTTATCCTATGGGACTAACACTAGCTAAACTAGATAGTGTCGAAGGTAAGACCTCATACAAAACTAATCCTACAGGAAACACTGGCTAAACTAGATAGTGCCGAAGGTAAGACCTCATACAAAACTAATCTTATGGGACTAACACTGGCTAAACTAGATAGTGTCGAAGGTAAGACCTCATACAAAACTAATCCTATAGGCCTAACACTGGCTAAACTAGATAGTGTCCAAGGTAAGACCACATACAAAACTAATCCTATAGATTTTACACTGGTTAAACTAGATAGTGTCGAAGGTGAAGACCTCATACAAAACCAATCCTATGGGACTTACACTGGCTAAACTAGATAGTATCGGAAGGTAAGACCTCCTACAAAACTAATCCTGTAAGACATACACTGGCTAAACTAGATAGTCTCAAAGGAATGACTTTGTACAAAACTAATCTTATGGGACTAACACTGGCTAAACTAGATAGTGTCAAGGTAAGACCATTACAGAACTAATGCTATTTTCTTTAATATTGCTTTTGTCTTTTTGTATGATAATTTTCCATCTCAAGCTACTTGACAGAGAATGGCTTTTCTCAGTTGAGAAGAGTGGGAAACAGATTACATCATATAAAGTCATTGAAGTTGCCTAGTGAAAAGCAAAACAAATATTATCATTGATCTTTCAACTTGAGGAAGTTTCTACATGTTCTAGGCTACATTTCATCTTTGTGCTATATCTCTTAGTCTACAATTGTTTCTAAAGCAATAGATAATCTATAATGGTAAATTTGATCATAACCAATGCATATATATTTATACATGTTATAATGTGTCCTAAAAATAAAAGTAGGACACTTGAATTTGTCATTTTTGTCGAGTCTGCAACTTCTGTCAGAGAGACATAGGGATAGTGGTCCTGTGGCGGCTTTAACTAACTCCTTTAAAGCTTAATATTTCAGAAGGTAGTAGACATGGATGCTTCATACTAGAAATGTTTAAAGATGCCTTATGTTATGAAGTTTTCATATGTCCATTATCTTTGTCCTCATTTTCATGGTTCAGTGACTACTTGAAAAGAAGTTCAGATTTTTTGTAATGTTAATTTCTCTCTTATTATGAGTATAAATAGAATAACTACATTTGGTATTTGTGTACCTTGCAAGGTCCTCATGCCTGTCAGACAGTTTTCACTTGACCTTGACCTCATTTCATGGATCAGTGCACAAGGTTAAGTTTCCGTGGTCAAGTCCATATCTCAGATACTATAAGCAATCGGTCTACTATATTTGGTATATGAAATGATTGTAAGGTGTACATTTCTAACTGGCAGATGTCACCTGAACTTGACCTCATTTTCATGGTTAAGTGATTAAAGTTAAGTTTTTGTGTTTTGGTCTGTTTTTCTAATGCTGTATGCAATAGGTCAACTATATTTGGTAAGAAAATATTTTACGATGTACATGTCAGTCTGGCAGGTTTTATTTGACCTTGACCTCATTTTCATGGTTCATTGCTCAATGTTAAGTTTTTTTTGTTTTGGTCTCTTTTTCTTAAACTATAAGCAATAGGTCAATTATATTTGGTGTATGGAATGATTGTAAGATGTAATGTGTGTCTCACAGGTATCATATGACCTTGACCTCATTTTCATGGTTCATTGGTCAATATAAAGTTTTCGTGGTTTGGTCTGTTACTTGTATACTATAAGCAATAGGTCAACTATATTCAGTTTATTGAATGATTGTAAGGTGTACATGTATTTCTGGCTTGGTTTATCTGAACTTGACCTCATTTTCTTAGATCATTTTGAGTTTATGTGATACTTGTAGTAAAACTTTATATTTAGGACTATCCACATAAAATCAATGGTAAGTATAGCAGGTGAGACATTTCAGTGTGTACACTCTTGTGAAAATTATAATGATTCCGTATTATAGCTTTGTTTACCTGTAAAACCTTTTAAAAGCTGAAATACATGTACATCATGTACATATAGAGAAACGTTAACCAAGTTAGTGATTCAGGCTACTCGGAGGCTCTAGTTTGACTTCTTAGATCTGTCATTTCTTTTCAGAATGTATTCCATGAAACCTATAGGCTATGTTAGTTCTGTATTTACCTACAAGAATGGAACACCCAGACAACCAGCACTGTGTCCATATGCTAGAGGAACTATGACAATTGAGAAAAGTATCTTCACTAATCCAGAACACTCTCTAGAAGATTTGGAGGAATTTTCACATGTTTGGTAAGGTTTAGGAATCATAAGTATTCATGGAAAAAAAACACAATACAATGAAAAAAGGTTTGAGTAAAAAAGGCAGAAAACCATTTGTAACCATGTGAAAATAAGAAAGCTAACAAAATACAACATAGAAAGCTAAAGGTCTAGGGCTGAACTCAGATTCTCTTAAATATGTGAGAAGTTCTTGCTCTGGCTGCTGCACTTGAAGTGTTGCTCATTACAAGTCCAGTGATGAGTCATTGTGTCCATGGTGATCTTTGTCAGAGATATTTGGTAACAGTCAATTTACATGACCTAGTCATCATTGTCACATGATTGTAATTTAGAACAAAATAGATTAATTCAACTTTACTAATATGAACCCAAATCTTTAATCCACACATTCTTAATTTATAATCAAGTTAAAACTTCAGGTTAATATTTATTGTCTCTAAATCAAAAGTAGCATGATTGATTCTTATGAATGACCAAGTCAATTTTAAACTGTTGCCTTTGACAAATAGTTTTTAAATGTTTTGACACAACAGATATAAAATGTCTTGTAGTTCATGCTGTAATAGTGTTGATACATGTTCATTTATCATAGGGTCATGCAAGTTGGGAAGATCCTCATAAATTGGGTATTACAGATGTGACTAATGATTTTAGAAATTTATCTAACCAGCAGACGTTATTTCCTTCATTGAAATACTATTTTGATTTAATATCTTTTATTCATAATAATTGAGAATTCATTATGAGAAGTATGTCTACCTTTAATTAAATTTATTTCAGAATTAGTAAATTAAAATTTAAAGAATAGGACTTTTAAAATTTGACATCCTAAATTTTGTAGACAAACAGAAAACATATGATTTTGATATTTTTCAACATTGCAAAAAATTCAAGGGTGGTGCTAGAATTCAAAGTTTGTGGAACATCATCCTTGAATAGCCTATGCTTATCCTTGAATATCCTATGCTGATCATTGAAATCTTTAGTTTATTTAATTTCAGGTTGATATTTGTATTCCACAAGAATAATAACACATTTACAAAGGCTAAAGTGAAACCCCCCAGACTAAATGGGAAAAGAGTAGGTGTGTTCTCCACAAGATCTCCCTATAGACCCAATCCTATAGGACTTACACTAGCTAAACTAGATAGTGTCGAAGGTAAGACCTCATACAAAACTTATCCTATAGGACTAACACTGGCTAAACTAGATAGTGTCGAAAGGTAAGACCTCATACAAAACTAATCCTATAGGAAACACTGGCTAAACTAGATAGTGTCGAAGGTAAGACCTCATACAAAACTAATCTTATAGGACTAACACTGGCTAAACTAGATAGTGTCGAAGGTAAGACCTCATACAAAACTAATCCTATAGGCCTAACACTGGCTAAACTAGATAGTGTCCAAGGTAAGACCACATACAAAACTAATCCTATAGATTTTACACTGGTTAAACTAGATAGTGTCGAAGGTAAGACCTCATACAAAACTAATCCTATAGGACTTACACTGGCTAAACTAGATAGTATCGAAGGTAAGACCTCATACAAAACTAATCCTGTAAGACATACACTGGCTAAACTAGATAGTCTCAAAGGTAAGACTTTGTACAAAACTAATCTTATAGGACTAACACTGGCTAAACTAGATAGTGTCGAAGGTAAGACCTCGTACAGAACTAATCCTATATGACTAACACTGGCTAAACTAGATAGTGTCGAAGGTAAGACCTCATACAAAACTAATCCTATATGACTAACACTGGCTAAACTAGATAGTGTCGAAGGTAAGACTTCATACAAAACTAATCCTATAGGAGTTACACTGGCTAAACTAGATAGTGTCGAAGGTAAGACCTCATACAAAACTAATCTCATAGGACTAACACTGGCTAAACTAGATAGTGTCGAATGTAAGACCTCATACAAAACTAATCCTATAGACCTAACACTGACTAAACTAGATAGTGTCGAAGGTAAGACCTCATACAAAACTAATCCTATAGGACTTACACTGGCTAAACTAGATAGTGTTGAATGTAAGACCTCATACAAAACTAATCCTATAGGACTTACACTGGCTAAACTTGATAGTGTCTAAGGTAAGACCTCATACAAAACTAATCCTCTAGGACTAACACTGGCTAAACAAGATAGTGTTGAAGATAAGACCTCATACAAAACTAATCCTATAGGACTTACACTGGCTAAACTAGATAGTGTCGAAGGTAAGACCTCATTCAAAACTAATCCTATAGGACTTACACTGGCTAAACTAGATAGTGTCGAAGGTAAGACCTCATTCAAAACTAATCCTATAGGACTTACACTGGCTAAACTAGATAGTGTCGAAGGTAAGACCTCATACAAAACTAATCCTATAGGACTTACACTGGCTAAACTAGATAGTGTTGAAGGTAAGACCTCATACAAAACTAATCCTATAGGACTTACACTGGCTAAACTAGATAGTGTTGAAGGTAAGACCTCATACAAAACAATTCCAATAGGACTAACACTGGCTAAACTAGATAGTGTCAAGGTAAGACCTCGTACAGAACTAATCCTATGGGACTTACACTGGCTAAACTAGATAGTGTTGAAGGTAAGACCTCATACAAAACTAATCCAATAGGACTAACACTGGCTAAACTAGATAGTGTCGAAGGTAAGACCTCGTACAGAACTAATCCTATAGGACTTACACTGGCTAAACTAGATAGTGTCGAAGGTAAGTCCTCATACAAAACTAATCCTATAGGACTTACACTGGCTAAACTAGATAGTGTTGAAGGTAAGACCTCATACAAAACAATTCCAATAGGACTAACACTGGCTAAACTAGATAGAAGGTAAGACCTCATACAGAACTAATCCTATGGGACTTACACTGGCTAAACTAGATAGTGTTGAAGGTAAGACCTCATACAAAACTAATCCAATAGGACTAACACTGGCTAAACTAGATAGTGTTGAAGGTAAGACCTCATACAGAACTAATCCTATAGGACTAACACTGGCTAAACTAGATAGTGTCGAATGTAAGACCTCATACAAAACTAATCCTATAGGACTAACACTGGCTAAACAAGATAGTGTTGAAGATAAGACCTCATACAAAACTAATCCTATAGGACTTACACTGGCTAAACTAGATAGTGTTGAAGGTAAGACCTCATTCAAAACTAATCCTATAGGACTTACACTGGCTAAACTAGATAGTGTCGAAGGTAAGACCTCATACAAAACTAATCCTATAGGACTTACACTGGCTAAACTAGATAGTGTTGAAGGTAAGACCTCATACAAAACTAATCCTATAGGACTTACACTGGCTAAACTAGATAGTGTTGAAGGTAAGACCTCATACAAAACAATTCCAATAGGACTAACACTGGCTAAACTAGATAGTGTCGAAGGTAAGACCTCGTACAGAACTAATCCTATGGGACTTACACTGGCTAAACTAGATAGTGTTGAAGGTAAGACCTCATACAAAACTAATCCAATAGGACTAACACTGGCTAAACTAGATAGTGTCGAAGGTAAGACCTCATACAGAACTAATCCTATAGGACTTACACTGACTAAACTAGATAGTGTCGAAGGTAAGTCCTCATACAAAACTAATCCTATAGGACTTACACTGGCTCAAATAGATAGTGTCGAAGGTAAGACCTCATACAAAACTAATCCTATAGGACTTACACTGGCTAAACTAGATAGTGTCGAAGGTAAGACCTCATACAAAACTAATCCTATAGGACTTACACTGGCTAAAATAGATAGAGTGAAAGGTAAGACACCTCCATACAAAGATACAAACCTAATCCTCTTCAACTTACACTGGTCAAACTGGATAATGTCGAAAGTAAGACTTCTCCATACAGACCTATCCCTATAAAGTTAATACTGAAAATGACAGTTTTCTGCTCAAGCTACTCAGTTGCAAGTAATGCCCATTTCAGAAAACAATTATAGTTGCCTGCAATGAAGAGCAATTCTGAAACGAAAGGTGATAAGCCTACAACATGTACACATAATTATTTTTGACATTTTGTTCAGAATGCGAAGTTGTTGTAGCTAACTATATTTTTTTCTACTTCAACCCATGTTCAATGAAAACATGTTATATGGAATTTACTATAAAAATTGTGTAAAGGGGAATGCAGTGCTTTTCTTTGTAACTTATGTGACAATTTTCTGCCACGAATAGACAGTATGAGAATAGCAAGTAACCATTCCATGATTTGTACCCAAAAATAAGTCAAATAACAAAATTAAAATATTTGTAATCTTTTATATGTTGAATGAAGAAAAGCTTAAAAATAGATAAGACATTTATTTTAACAAAGCATTACAAGAAGAATTAAGAGGAATATCTGCTTCTCACTATTACTCATTGCAGGGCACCAGTTTTGGTTTCCAAGAAAGGAAATAACTTGTATCAGAATACAATTTTATAGACAAATACAGGGTCTAAAATTCACATTCTAGAAAGGGCTACAGAAAATATATAATGAAAATAAAGCATCTGCTGGAAAACAATGTGAATGGATTTAAATTGGCAGAGAAAAAAGAACATTCAAATATTCTGGTTTTATTACCTGGGATAATTTGCCAAATGTGATATTAAAGAAACAAATAATTTAGATACATTTAAGATCAAATGTTCAAACAATTTTTTTAACTTTATAGAATGAAGATACCTGAATATAATGTATTTTTTCTTCTATTGAATGCATATGTGCTTACTCAATATTGAAGCTGCTTTTTATGTATTTTATTTGTTTGTATTTTTTTCTATTTGTATAAATAGTTTTTGAAGGCTTCAGGAAGATTAACATGTAATTGTTAAAGGAGTTACTTTGAAGTTCAATAAATAAAGAGTTTTATTATCTATTTATTATTTAGAAAACAAGTAACATTATTTGAATTAAAGAATTAAAAGATGAATTTGTTATGTCTTTACAGGCTCCATGCTCCATTTAAGTGGTATTGATTTATTAGATGGTACTCCAGTTTTAGACATAAAACCATATATACCTTCATATGATATCCCACAAAATGTTCAAAATGATCCAGAAAGTTGCTTGAATACAGAGAGAACAAGTGGCAAGGCATTGGAGGATAAACCAAAGGAAGTTTTAAGACTAAAGATTTTTCCTTTAGACCAAGAACAAAACAACTCTGACAATTCTGTGTGCCAAGAGAAAAGTGATGAACAAGTTGATTGTAAACAAACTGATAATGTATGTAACCAAGCAGACACTTGTGAACAGTCTACATTACATGTTGGTGCTTCAGAGTTTCCTTTAGATTTAGGCCTGAATAGTGAGTTAAAGACAAATGATGACACTCAGGTTAATCAGTTGTCCAGTCCTGTAGACTGTGAAAATGTGACAAATAACAAAGAAGGTGACATATTTACAGAAGCATTTAATACAGACAGCACAAAAACTGCTGATTGGATAGAAACCCCACCTATTGATAAAATATCAGTTAGATTTACAAATCTTGCTCAGGAACAACTAAAACTGTTTTCATCATCAGCAGCATCTGACTTTTGTCTGAAATATTTAAAATCAGGAATAGAAGTCAGTAAAGCTATAAGTGACATACTTTGTCAGGATCCACGGTCAGTTTACCGTAGAAAACACTGTGTTGATAGTTTATATTACTTTGTTGTAGATATTGTCCATGTTACAGCATGGTTTGACAAACAAGTAGCTGAAGTTGTTAGAATTCAACCAGTTAGTCATGCTGAACATTATCAAAATTCTTAACACTGTTTTATGCTTTTTATTTTTTATTATGGCCAATAACAAGCAATTTATCATGTTACTTTAATAATATGAGTGAAAAACATACTAGTTTAGAGTTTATTTTATACAGAGAATGCTTCAAATTTGTATATGATAGAGCATATTTAGAAGTAGAACAGCCAATACTAGTATGTTTGATGGCACTGAGAAATTATTAAGAGCTTGTTGTCAGTAAATGTTTGAATTCTTTTGTAGTTAAGTATCTTGTTTTTTTTACCGTCTTAATTGATGAATTTATTTTTTTTTTATCTTAATTTTGTTGTCTCTAAATGCAACATTTATTCTTCTGGTAAGCAAGATGATAGTGTAAGGTTTAAGTACTCACACAACACACATTTATCCATATGTTTGATGCGAGTTTGCAATCTTGCCTGTTACTATTAGTATCTACAGAAGACCTATATAGCAATTTTGTTTACTTGCTAGACTCTACTAGATATTATACATCTCAACAAAATTCTTTTTTTTTTTCATTTCATATATTCTTGTATACATTAAACAATTGCTATACAATCACAGAGCTCGCATAAAAGAAATGAAATTTTGGGTTTTTTTAATTAGAAGGCGGATAGAAAGGTTATCCAACGCATCGGAACAATATTCTTATATCATGGGATATCAACATCATTGTCGACGTTGCTTCGTTCCCCATTTTTTACTGTCTCTTCCTAAATTTTACTATATATATATATGCATTACATGCATGGATATTTATTGTAATTCACCTTTTTTGCATTGGATTTACGATTCTGTTTTCCACAAAATATTCTAACGAAAATTGTACAGTGTCCGGATACATAAGGCGTGGTATAACTATCAACAATCTCGTCAATTTTGTCAGATTTGTGGAAAGATTTGTCTTTGCCGATTATAATTATGGGACGTCCCAAAAATATACTGAATAAAAGCCCTGTTCATTGATAATTTTCTATGTTTTCTATGTATTGTGTGCGATTTTGTCCCATGTACATTTACTCCATATCCTTTCATTTTCTATCGTTGTGCACTTGAAAGTAATAGTTGCCACTTGACGTACAGCTACAAACAAAGTCAATCAACCGACATAATATATCAACAGTATACTATTCCCAGAAGAGAACCTAATATTCTTTTTATTATAAAGTACAATTGAATTCAGACATGTCAGTGTTGGTACTTGGATGATGCGATCAAATAGTTTTGTTTCACACACCGTCCTGAACAACTAACTTTAGTGACTGGTCAATATTATGAATACAGAGATGAAATGCTGACACTCTAAATTACTGCGGAAAAGATTTTGCATTCATCATGTTCATTGTTTTCCAATATTATTGCTTCCATTTGTGGTCCTACTAAAATGCGCACAGGAGCGCCAGGGGAAGACGAAAAGGCCTCCGGTACACTCCATCCTGACATTAAAAAGAAACTTCTGATTTATAATGCAGCCATAAAGAATTACATACTTAAGTGCAAGTATGGTCAGTTTTGATTGATACGGTCAAATAATTTTGTTAAAGTTATAGGAGTCAGCCTAAGGTATCAAAACCACTGAAATTTTGTTGCGTATCAAGATTTTGAAAAAAAGGAGGACATGCTGGCACACTGAATTGATGCGGACAAAATTTTGTAGTCAACTTGTTTCAATGCTGTCATTTGTTTTATACAATACATCCTGACATAAGTATTACTGAATTATTATGCAGATATATAGATTAGTATAATAAAAGTGCAAATATGGTCAGTTCAGATTGATGTGGTCAAATAATTTTGTTGTACAAGTCAGCATGAGGTATCAACATGATCAAAACTACTGAAAATTTGTTATGTATCAATATTTTGAATAAAAGGAGGACAATTACTGGCATCATAAATTTATGCGACCAAAAATTTGTATTTATTGTATTCCAATGTTGCTGTCATTTGTATTATACATTGAATCCTGACATAAAAAATATGGCTGATTTACTATGCGGGTATATAGATTTACAAATTAAAGTACACATATAGTCAGTTTTGGTTGATGTGGTCAAATAATTTTGTTGTACAAGTCAGCATGAGGTATCAAAACTACTGAAATTTTTTTACGTACCAATATTTTGAATAAAAGGAGGACTTACTGGGATCATAAATTTATGCGACCAAAAATTTGTATTTATTGTATTCCAATATTGCTGTCATTTGTATTATACATTGAATCCTGACATAAAAAATATGGCTGATTTACTATGCAGGTATATAGATTTACAAATTAAAGTACACATATATAGTCAGTTTTGGTTGATGCGGTCAAATAATTTTGTTGTACAAGTCAGCATGAGGTATCAAAACTACTGTAATTTTGTTACCTATCAATATTTTGAATAAAAGGAGGACATACTGGCATCATAAATTTATGCGCCCAAAAATTTGTATTTATTGTATTCGAATATTGCTCTCATTTGAATTATACGTTGAATCCTGACATAAAAAATATGGCTGATTTACTATGCGGGTATATAGATTTACAAATTAAAGTACACATATAGTCAGTTTTGGTTGATGCGGTCAAATAATTTTGTTGTACAAGTCAGCATGAGGTATCAAAACTACTGAAATTTTTTTACGTATCAATATTTTGAATAAAAGGAGGACATACTGGCATCATAAATTTATGCGACCAAAAATTTGTATTTATTGTATTCCAATATTGCTGTCATTTGTATTATACATTGAATCCTGACATAAAAAATATGGCTGATTTACTATGTGGGTATAGAGATTTACAAATTAAAGTACACATATAGTCAGTTTTGGTTGATGTGGTCAAATAATTTTGTTGTACAAGTCAGCATGAGGTATCAAAACTACTGAAATTTTGTTACGTACCAATATTTTGAATAAAAGGAGGACTTACTGGGATCATAAATTTATGCGACCAAAATTTGTATTTATTGTATTCCAATATTGCTGTCATTTGTATTATACATTGAATCCTGACATAAAAAAATGGCTGATTTACTATGCGGGTATATAGATTTACAAATTAAAGTACACATATAGTCAGTTTTGGTTGATGTGGTCAAATAATTTTGTTGTACAAGTCAGCATGAGGTATCAAAACTACTGAAATTTTGTTACGTACCAATATTTTGAATAAAAGGAGGACTTACTGGGATCATAAATTTATGCGACCAAAAATTTGTATTTATTGTATTCCAATATTGCTGTCATTTGTATTATACATTGAATCCTGACATAAAAAATATGGCTGATTTACTATGCGGGTATATAGATTTACAAATTAAAGTACACATAAATTTTGACTTGGATGGAGAGTTGTCTCATTGGCACTCATACCACATCTTCTTATATCTATATAGTCAGTTTTGGTTGATGCGGTCAAATAATTTTGTTGTACAAGGCAGCATGAGGAATCAAAACTACTGAAATTTTGTTACGTATCAATATTTTGAATAAAAGGAGGACATACTGGCATCATAAATTATTAGGTATTGGAATATATATTCAATGCCTGTTAGCACTGTAACCAAGATCGGGTTTTTAATTTATAGAAAGGCAGATCATGGATAAATTTGTATAACAAGTTACGTTTTATGCGTACTTTATTTACAAATATATGTATATAATCCTGTTTATATCACGGAAGTATTGATTTCTTCTTCTTTAAGTTTACCAGTTTTTCATCTGAATAAAGATGATTAATAACAGGTGCATACGTGGCCTATTTATTTAAAACTAGTTAATTAATATTTTAGTTATATACAAAACGGTGCAGAGAACAGATGTAGTGATTAAAACTATATACAGGAGATAAGCTAACATATTTTCGATGTTTATACAAAGAAACAAAGATATTAAAAAATATTTTTAAAAAATCGATGTAGAGTTAACTAGATTTTGGTCCTAGGACTGGTCAGAGCAGTCTTAAATCCGGTCACAGGTTAACTTTGACCAGTCCAAATGACAAGTTATCAAGTTAACTTGCTTTACAGGTTAGGACTGCACCCATCTGTACTTATGATCAAATTTACTCTGTCTTGAACATCACTTTTCTATCATTTACCAATCATTATATAAATCATTTCTATGTTAGCTGCCTCCCAGAAACAATTTAGGCAATAAAAAAGTAAGAGGATACCAATAGGACAATCAATACTCCATGTTGAAGACCGATAACACCATGCCAGGCCAAAAGTAAAAAGATAAACAAACAGCTATAAAAAAAACACTCCACTAAACTAAAAAGTGAGCAAGTGAAATCGTTCCAAATAAATGAAGTATAACTTGGCTGCTTATAAAGGGTTAATACTTCCTGCTCTACTACTGACACCCATTGTATTATTTTGGTTTAAAATCTGTTCATCAGTCACAGCCAATGAAAGGTAATCATACTAACTGATATTGTAGCCAATGGGTAAAAGGGTAAATGAATTGAACATGGTGAAATGTTCCATTATAACAGTCCTTAATGGAGATACATTTTGTTTTACAACCAATATTTAACTAAAAACATATATATGGCATGATTGGCAATGAGAAAACTACCCACCAAAGACGGAAAGACTAGGATGTAAACTAGACTTTTTAGTACAGTTTTCATAAACTGAATGTCCGAAGACTGTCTGGCACCAATGTAAGTGGATGTTGTGACTGGAATCAACTGCACGAAAGTCTGACCTATCGCATTATCATGTTTTATGACTTTGGTTATTTTACAACTGAGATTATGTGAACGATAGATCTGACCATTTTACAACTGAGATGATGTGTACGATAGATCTAACCATTTTACAACTCAGATGGTGTGTACGATAGATCTGACCATATTACAACTGAAATGATGTGTAAGATAGATCATCTGACCATTTTACAACTGAGATGATGTGTACGATAGATCTGACCATTTTACAACTGAAATGATGTGTACGATAGATCATCTGACCATTTTACAACTGAGATGATGTGTACGATAGATCTGACCATTTTACAACTGAGATGATGTGTACGATAGATCTGAGCATTTTACAACTGAAATGATGTGTACGATAGATCTGACCATTTTACAACTGATATGATGTGTACGATAGATCTGACCATTTTACATGACCATTTTACAACTGAAATGATGTGCGTGATAGATCTGACCATTTTACAACTGAAATGATGTGCGTGATAGATCGGACAATTATAAAAGATTTGTAACAGGTATCTGGATCATTTGGTACATTTAAATAAACCCTTTCGATGTATCAATCCCAAAGGTGTCTGAGGAATAGAAATAAGGTCACTTTGTTCTTCTTCCGACCGGCGACGTTAAACCCTTGCTAAAGCTGGGCGTCCGTTTGGCTGTGCGGGATGCTAAGTACATAGCCACGTCCGGTATGAAAAAGAGAATGGAGACGTCAAATTCGATGCCTCGTGTAGAGATAGTGCCACGCTCTCTGCACGTTAAGAACCTTTGCAACAATTCTTTGAAGGGTCCGTAGGTGGCCTGTTGCCAGGCAAATACTCTTATTTTACAGTGGTAGTCCAAAATTTCCCAACCTTTATCCCGGATGGCCTCTATTTATTGTTAATTTGTTGTAATCCTTTGCAACTGGACGTTAACACCAATCAATCAATTGTATCATGATGTTAATGCCTTATTTGATTTCAATATGCCATTAGAAGAATAGAAGTTTCAGTGTGGTTGTAATTGTCCATATTTCTTCTTTACCTTGGCTCGTCCTGAACAATAAATAAATCTTTAGCTTGCCAATTAAGTTATTAGCTCTTTACTTGCTATCAATAAAGATCAATCATTCCATGGAGCGTGTAAGAAAGAATACAAGTCAAGGTACACACGCGTGGCTTAGGTTTAAGGTCAGACCACCATTTCAAAATCCCTATCTATTCAACCAAATTTTGCAACTTTCACAGCTTTCTAAATATTTTACCTTAAGTTTAACTTCATAGAAACCAGGTATATCCTGAATCATACATGTATCACCTTTCTACATGCCAATTTTCAACCAAGGTTTAAAGTCTTTTACGAAGATTAACCGTTCGAAAGCCAAGTACTACTAAAAATAACCCCTGGTTTTCTCGAAATCTTAAATTTGTATACTATGGAGCGCATTTATCCTCAATTTTTAATGCAAACTCATGGACAAGTAAATTTTTGCTCAAAATGGTCTAAATATATTTCTCTTTCACCTAGAGTTTCATTTTTTCAAATTTGTTGGTTAGTTTAAGTAAACAATGACATCAAAAGCACTTTTTTTGTCAGGGAAGGGCTACTTTTACATACGGAGTCGGTGAATTTGTGGTCTGACACCTTAACCCGAACCCCTCCCATTCATATATTTCAATTTTGCGAAAAATCTGACACATGGATATATTTCATAGCAAAATAATAACCCATTCATTTATTTCTCATATATTAGACATATATATAATCAGACTGACATCTTAAAACGTTAAAAGGATTATTTTACTGAAGCCCAAAAAAAAGCTTCGGCCGATTGTTATCCACCTGGGAACATTCATGTTAATAAGATAAATTCGAGCGGTGCATAGTAAATCTAGGGAAAGCTTCACTCCACCCCCGCCACTGTACAGTTACAGTCATGGTTAACAGGGTTTATGTACACAATATTTTTTATATAGGTGACAATTGGTCAGTTTAAAATTATATTTGAATATACAACACCGCTCTCTATTCTATTTGTTTCATAGGTATCAGGGTTGTATTGATAGATTTACATTTGTAATATATAATGATATAAGACCGTGTGGGTAACTTTATTGAGACGGCAATCTAAGAACATAAGGAAACCATAAATAGACGGAAGTGGAAGTCAACAAAGTAAACGGTCCCAAACGATAAAAAAGTGTCATACTATATATTTTAAATGTTTTCATGTCCATTTTTAATTCACTACATTAATTCTTCAGAAGTTATATGTCGTTGTCAAAAAAAATCTTCTAGTCATTTCTGGGTAACGGAATATACTTTGAAAACATAAATAAGTAAAGCAATAATTTACATTTTGAGTGACTACAATTGATGAACGAATATGTAACTGGTTAAAATGTTTGATAAAATATAAGTGTCTTTTTTATCAAGGGTTTAAAGACTAACATACATGTACGTAATTTGGTTAAATATCTTTAGTTCAAAGATAATATGAGAAATTCACATCATTACTCAACGTTTCTTTCCCTTTTATGCCACAACTGGCATATCTAAATTGCTACTTGTCACTTTTACAGGGAGTAATATATTTTTACTGTAGTTTAATCATACTAAATGAGACTGCCTTAAGGATCAATGATATTCATTTTTCAAAGTCAAGTAATTGGTAGCCTTAGTTCCTGCTAATGCAATTTAGAAACAAAACTGAGCGTTTGCCAATAAACTATCCCATAAAATGACGAAAAAAGTGACCCGACAAAGCGTTTTTTTCCCTAAACTTGCAGACATATACGTTAGGAAGGAAAAACAAACAAATATACACTGTTTTCTTACGGATATAGATGGTTTGTTTGTCAATTTGATTTAGTATATTATGATTTCATCAGTTATGATTAATGCAATACAGAAAAAAACACATCTTTTCACATCTGGTCTTACTGGGTTAATCCATTGCACAACTTACCTATTTGACATAGTATTAATTTGTTCTCGTCCTAAATATGCATGAAATATTTGCTACTCTACGAAAACAAACAACAATTTAAAAATATCCTTCTTTTTCTGTGCTTCATATTACACACTTCAGTTTTAGTCCCCTACCGACGAATTCGAAGGGGACTTTAGGTTTGCACTCCGTCCGTCTGTCTGTCTGTCTGTCTGTCCATCCGTCAGTCCGGCAAATCAGTTTTCCACACTTTTTTCTTCGTGCTTGAAGATATTGATTTGATATTTGGTGTATTGTTTAATCACGACAAGTTACAGATCGAGTTTGAATTTTGTTCCGGTCTAATGATTTTGTGCAGAGTTATGGTCCTTGGACTTAGAAAATTTACTCAAATAATCAGTTTTCCTCAGTTTTTTCGTCATGCTTGAAGATATTGATTTGATAATTGGTATATAGTTTTATCATTACAAGTTACAGATCAAATTCGAATATTGTTCCGGTCTGATGATTTTGTGCAGAATTATGGTCCTTAGACTTAGAAAATTCACTCAAATAATCAATTTTCCACATTTTTTTTCGTCATGCTTGAAGATGATGACTTGATATTTGTTATATAGTTTACACCATGACAAGTTATAGATCAAGTTAGCATTTTGTTCCAGTACAATGAATTTTTAACCGGTAGATGACTATGTATTGCCAGGCAATAAATACTCACAGAATGCTTGTTGATTTAGATTTTCAAAAAAATCGTTTGTAAATTTTGTAAGAACAATTTGTCCTTTTGCCATCGTCACAAGAAGATCCTAAAACTACTACCTGAAAAATAGTCGGAGAGTGAGTACATACTTTTACTAAAAAGAACTAATTATAGACATACAAGATTTTCCAAGCTGGTATTTAAAGAATAATCTTAATTTTACCTTACCATTTGCTATTTTCTTTGCAAGATATTGTTATATAGTGCGTTTGGTTATATGTATGTCAATGATATCCTTTTTCTACAAATTACCTGAAACTGAACAGGCAATTATATGATAATTAAATAAACAATAAGCAAATGAAATTTCGGCTTCTATCGGAGTAGAATATTAATAAAAAATATCTATTGGTCAAATTTCAATTTCGAAATGTTTGAACACAATGACATTTTTATCACTATAGTACCCAAATTTTCCTGACCCTTTTATGAATGTGTATAATGAATTCGAGACAATACAGCTGGTATGCCTGTGGGAACCATGATCAAGTTGGTTGTGAAAAAATTCTTACATTCGTAGTATGAATTATCAGTTGCGAACTAGGATTCTGAAAAAGGGAGCCACCAAGGCAACGCTAGGAGTGCGTCTATGCATTAACAATATGTGAAGTTCCATAAGTAGTGCCCAGATCACTGCCCTTCCCCTGAATCCGCATCTGATTATGAGTTAAATTATTATCTTAATCAGTTAAAGAGGTTTTACTGCTTTCTAGAACTGATATTTGTTTTTGCCCATACCAAAAATTCCTTGTTTTATCCATTAAGATACAGTATTCGACTATTGATTGATTCGATAACAGTTGGAACTTTTGTTGTCGATTCAATCAACTCATCAATTCATCAAAATTTGAAAGAATTCCCAATCACAAAAAATGACACGATCGTTAACGATTGAACATCTGCTGTCGAATCGATCAACCCATAAAAACGATAAAGAAGAATCGATCGTTACGATTGAATATAAATTTAGCTGTCTATTTAATCAACTCGTCTTATTAAAATGAAGACACAATTGATAGCAATTGAGCATCAGCTTTCTATTCAATCAACTCTTCACGATAACATGGAAGGCACGATCGCAACGATCAATAAGATCGATCACGATTGAACACCGTGTGTCGATTCAATCAACTCTACAAAATAATATGGAAGGAACGAACGTTACGATCGAAACGATTGATCACGATTGATCATCGGCTGTCGATTCAATCAACTCTTCACTAATATGGAAGGCACGATCGATCACGATTGAACATAAGCTGTCGATTCAATCAACTCTTCACTTATATGGAAGGCACGATCATTACAATTGACACAATCGAAAAAATTGAAGATGCATTAAATCTTCAATATAATATGAAAGACTATTCAACTCACTCAATTCTTCAAATCAGTACAGAAACAGAAAAAACGACTCAACTCGGCTTTCATTCTATATTCTATATCATTTCAAACAAAAAAGCAATAGAATTGACTGAGCTGATCAACTGTGCTACGATCGTATCGATTGATACGATCGTGCCTCTAGTAAATTGAAGTCGTAGAATCTATTGAGTTGAAAATGATATGGAAGGCACGATCGTTACGATCGATACAGTCGATCACGATTGAACATCGGCTGTCGATTCGATCAACTCTTCAATTATATGGAAGGCACGATCATTACAATCGACACAATCGAAAAAATTGATCACCAGCTGTCGATGCAATTAACTCTTCAATATAATATGAGAGGCTATTCAATTCATCCAACACTTTCAACTTTCTCATTCTATTTCATTTCAAACGAGAAAGTAATAGAATCGATTGAGATGATGAGCTGTGGCACGATGGTATCGATTGAATACGATTGATACGATCGTACCCTAGTAAATTGAAGTAATATAATCGCTTAAGTTAATAAACTATGACACGATCGTATCGATTGAATGCGATTAATACGATTGTGCCCCTAGTAAATTGAGGTAAAAGAATCGATTAAGTTGATCAATTGTGGCATCGTATCGATTGATAACGATTGATACGATCGTGCACCTAGTAATTGAAGTAATAGAATCGACTGAGTTGATCATGTGAGGCACGATTGTATCGATTGAATATGATTGATACGATCGTGATCTTAGTAAATTGAAGTTATAGAATTGATTGAGTTAACACTATGTAACTATTTTGAAAGAATTGTTTGAGTAAATAAATAGGGTTTTGAATACAAATGGTAGCAAATATTCCACGACAATCGATTGATCCTACAACGTTACTCGATTGACTAGGATAAACCTTAGAATAGATATATCGTTTTCCATAAGGTGTCTATTCAATCGATTGTCGAATACTGTACCTGCATATAATTGATTTAATATTTGTTTGGTTTACGTCTTTGATATGCATGAAATATTTTAACTATGTGGAAATCAATCAATCAATAAATCAATCGAATTTTTATATTCACCAGTGTATATATTCCTATGCTTAACATTTAAGTTGATAAATAAGAGTCCAAGGACAATACATTTTACCATTTGGTTGACCCCTTGAAGAAGGCTACTTGAATGTATGAACCAATCGTCATGTAAACAAAACGGGTGTTACATTTGATTCAGATTTCCCATATATAAATGTAGTTTGTCAAAGCTGGAGAAAGCATCAAATAATTTTGGCTTATAACTTCATTTCATATGGCAATATCAACGTTTGTTTACAGAACATCTCTTTTTTTATGGCTTGTAGAACCTGTACACTACTTTTCATAACCTCTTTAATTGGAATCCGCTAGTTATACATTATACCACTTTTTGGGGAAAAGATGGCTTTTAAGCCATTTTATGACGTATGCCATTGACTAGGCGTTTATTTCTACTTTCCAAGACTTTCCAAGACTGTCACGTCAACCGTTTTGTGAACAACTCAGATTCTTCAGATTGTTTTGTTCAAAAGAGTAAGGTAGCAATACACAGTTAAAATTTAGTTTCGCATTTTGGCCCCTGTGAATTTTTCAAATATGAAAGTTATTGCGCAATAAAATTGATTTTTAGATAACTGAAGAATAATATAGCCTTCACAGTGGGTTTATATGAACATCAAGATTGTTTTCTGCATGTTTGATAGGCCATTTTCTGTTTGACAGTCCGTATTTTCAAATCCTGTACCGCCCATAGGTCCAGAAATTATTGTAGTGTTTTCCAACAAATTTTTGACCCTCGAACTTTTCAATTCAGTTTTATAGAAAAATGAGGTGAAATGCATTTTTATTTGACCTATAGATAGTCAAATGTCAATGGTTTTAGAAAAGGTAACACTCTAATGGATTGAAATTCTACTTTGGACCAAATCTGGGGGACTTTTGTGACATTTTTACCTCCCTTTTTGCAATATTTTGTACCAAATAAATGCAGATTGTTGCCATGGTTACACCAAAAGAGATTATATTTCACCATTTTAACTAATGGAAATAAAATCTATGGAGGATTCTGTTTCCATACATATGCACATACATAACACAAACATTTAGCCTTATTTGTTAGAAAGCAAGGGAAAGAGGGGGTTAAAAATTATGAGTGTCAATTTTAAGGTTTTTTCCTAACTGTATATTGCTACCTAAAACAAACAAAACAGATCGGATTCTTAACAATTATCCGTTATGTTTCTGCTCAAATTACTCATGTTTTGATATCTCTTTTTTTTTTTGCGTTTATTTTACGGAAAATTTGTATTAAGCATAACATCACTATCGAAATTCGTCATTTCGACGACAACAGTAGCTTTGATTTCACTGTGTTCTAATGTTAAAAAAATCAAGAGTCGTTCCTAACTGAAACTATTTCCATATTGTCAACATTCTATCGAACTGACCAGATGAACGTTACGTTTTTTTGTTCACTGTTGATCAAATGTTTTAAAGTCAAAATCATTTAACATGTTTAAATATACAAGGCTTTGTATAGTAATACTATACAAATCCTTGAAATATATAAATAATTATCAGATGTATTTATTTGTATTTATACCTGTTTTGATTAAATTGATAATGTGCACGGGATACACCTATGTCTGGACTATTCTAATTTGAAATTCTTTAAGCTTGTAATTGGGATTTTTATAAGGCATTGCCAACAACCCATCCCCGAATGTACAAACACTTAAAAAAGGATGCTTTAAAACCAATACTGTGAAGTGGATAATGTTATGATATTGTAACTATTATATTTATTTAGTTGGCCTAACTTGTTTTGTGTGGCCTAAGAATGTTTACATGTTTACATTGTGTACAAAATAAAATACATTGTGTTACAACTATGCAGTTTAGAAATCACTGGAACAATCATTGATACTCATGGAATGATTAGAACTTTCTATTTCACTTACATAACGTTTCCAGAATGATCATAACAAAAGATGCGCAATTTAAATTTCTAGCGTTGTCTAGAAGTTTCCGTTTGAGTATTTAAATGCAGACCCAAAAGTTAGTTGAATATAGAGATTTAGAGATAGACATAGATATACTTCGACATCGATATACATCAACATTCTCAGCAGTTGGATTGACACTTTTATTTACAAACTACATCATACTAGATTGTGACCAATTGGATATAATATTCTGTGGATTCCGAGAAGATTTCCGGATAAAGAAAAGATAAAAGATTGGACTCATATTTTGACAGTTAAGTTGACATTTCTTTTTGTGTAATACTTTTTGTAAACTAGTGTATAATAAATCTTGTTAAATTTTATTATTGATTTGTGTCTTTTGTTGGCTACAACAAAAAGGTCGATTTTTCTGTTCATAACAGAAATTGGGGGTTCGTGTCCGGGATAACGTTAATATCTTATTAAAAAAATTTTCAGTATTTTTATTAGATCTAGCCAACAAAATTCTACAATATGGCATTTGATGCCGGTAAATTTTTGAAAACGCCAGACCTGGAAGGGTTTGATAATTTAAAGAAAGAGGAATTAGTGTTGCTTGCTAGACATCTGAAATTAGACTTTAGAGTATCTATGAGAAAACAAATTATAAAAAATTTGGTAATAGACAAACTAGTTGACGCAGAAATTTTAGGTGAAGAGGCTCTTGAACTCAAGGTCGAAAATGTTGATGCTTTCAAATTAAAACAGCTTGAATTAGAACATGAACTTAAATTAAAACAATTGGAAAAAGAAAAAGCAGAACTTGAAATGAAGGAAAGGTTAGAGATGGAGAAGATGAAAGAAAAAGAAAAAGAAGATGATTTTAAATTAAAACAGGCAGAACTTGAAATGAGGGAAAGGTTAGAGATTGAGAAAATGAAAATTGAAATGGCAAAAGAAGAAAGCAACACTAAATTCCAGTCAAAATCAGAACATCTTAATTTTGATGCAGCAAAAAACATACGTTTGGTTCCAAAATTTTGTGAAAAAACAGTTGACAAATGTTTTCCACAGTTTGAGAAAATTGCTCAAAATTTGAAATGGCCGAAGCCTTTTTGGACTACAATGCTGCAAAGTGTTTTTGAGGGCAAGGCCGCTGAAATTTACTCAGCACTTTCATCAGAAAATAGTTCTGATTATGACAAGGTTAAAAAAGAGGTTTTGAAAGCTTATGAGCTAGTGCCAGAAGCATATAGACAGAAATTTAGGTCTTATAAAAAGTTTGATTCACAAACCTATGTTGAATTTGCTAGGGAAAAAGAAGATCTATTCGATAAATGGCTTACATCAAAGAAAATAGATAAAAATTTTGATAATTTAAGACAATTGATGTTATAAGAAGAGTTCAAGCAGTGTGTTCATTTAGACTTAAAAACACATTTAGATGACAAAACTGTTGAGACTTTACAAGATGCAGCTGTTATATCGGATAATTATACTCTTTCATATAAAACAAGTTTCAAAGGTCAAAATTTTAATACTTCGAGTGGTAATTACAAAAATCAAAGCACTGAGCGTACTGATAGTAAGCCTGTTGCACAGAATAAGAGTCAGTCTAGTTATAATATGTCTAGTCCAAAATTTAATACTTTTGAGAAGAAGTCACTGACTTGTGCTTATTGTAAGAAGAATGGTCACCTGATGGCTGATTGTTTTAGACTCCAGAAGAAGAATGAAAGAGATAAGCCCAAGACCAGTGCTTGTACGACACCCCGTGTTACCAATACGTTGAAATGTCCTGCGAGTCAGGCTTTTAAGTTCAGTTTTTGTGATTACATGGAGGATTATATACCCTTTATGTTTGATGGGTTTGTTTCTATTGTTGATAATACTACTCCTCAGCCTATTAAGATTTTACGGGACACTGGAGCTTCTCAGTCTTTATTGTTAGAAGGTGTGTTGCCTTTGTCCGAGGAGACTTCTGTTGGTGCCTCCGTTTTGTTACAAGGTGTGGAGTTAGGTTGTATAGATGTTCCCCTCCATCGTATTTATCTGAAGTCAGATTTGATAAACTGGACCAGTTGTTGTGGGTGTTCGTCCTAATCTCCCTGTTGAGGGTGTTTCATTATTGCTAGGAAATGATCTAGCTAGGAACAAAGCGGTTGCTGAACCAATTGTTACCAGTGAACCGGTGGTGGATGTTAAATCACCTGAAGATGGTGCTGAACTGTATCCAGCTTGTGTCGTTACTAGGGCGATGGCTAGAAAACAGCAAAATGAGGATTTGCAAGAAGACCAGTTTGATTACATGGACCTTTCTGACACCTTTCTAGCCGACATTGAAGGTCCCTGTAGCTCAGAGAAGGCTGTAATAAGACCACCTAGTATTAGCAAGAATGTAATTATACCATGGCCAGACGTAAACAGCCATTCATTAGATTTTGTTGAAGAACAAAGTAAAGACCCTGAGGTTCTTCAGCTCTGTAAGAGGGCTCAACCACAAGAAGAAGCAGACAAAGTGGCCGAATGCTATTACCATCAAGACGGCATTTTAATGAGAAAGTGGAGGCCCCCTGATGCTACCCCAGAGGAGGAATGGAGAGTGGTATACCAAGTGGTGGTGCCTAAAATCTATAGGCAAGACATTATTGGTCTAAAGATCTTACAGCATTTCTACTGGCCCAGACTTAGAAATGATGTCGCAGAATACTGCAAATCATGCCATATATGCCAGGTTGTTGGTAAGCCTAACCAGAAAATACCACCAGCACTACTTCTGCCTATTTCAGCCTTTGAAGAACCTTTCAGCCGAGTACTCATTGATTGCGTTGGACCTTTACCGAAGACCAAGACCGGAAATGCGTATTTATTGACAATCATGTGTACCTCCACTCGCTTTCCAGAGGCTATTCCGTTAAGGAATATCAAGACACCTACTATTGTCAAAGCTCTGATCAAATTTTTCACGCTAGTAGGACTACCAAAGTCTATACAGTCCGACCAGGGTTCAAATTTCATGTCAGGTTTATTTCAGCAAGTCGTGTACCAGTTAGGGATTGCTCAGTATAGGTCAAATGCTTATCATCCAGAATCTCAAGGTGCCTTAGAACGTTTTCATCAAACATTGATGAACATGATCAGAACTTTTTGTCTTCAATTTGACAGGGATTGGGATGATGGTGTTCACTTTTTACTTTTGCGGTCCGAGAGGCTGTTCAAGAATCCCTTGGTTTTAGTCCCTTTGAGTTGGTATTTGGTCATACTGTAAGGGGACCTTTAAAATTGATTAAGGAAAAGTGGCTTACTGAACACACTGACTTGAATCTTCTAGACTATGTATCTAGATTTAAAGAAAAATTGTATACTGCTTGTCAAATTGCTCAGAACAATTTAAAAACTGTTCAGCATAAGATGAAAATATGGTATGATAAAGATGCCAGGGACAGAGTTTTTGAGCCAGGTGATAAGGTAATTGTATTTTTGCCAGTCCCTGGACATCCATTACAAGCTTAATATTGTGGTCCTTATACCATAGAGAGTAAAATTAATGATTTGAATTATATTGTAAAAACACCAGGTCGGCGTAAACAAAATAGAGTGTGTCACATTAATATGTTAAAACCATATTTTGAGCGTACTAATGAAGGTGAGAGTAAACCAGTTGCCACTTTAGCCATGGTTAAATTGGAGAACAATCATGACAAACCAGATATAATTGAACCACCTTTTAGTTCTAAAACTATGGAAGAGACAGTTAGATTGAAAAATTCAGAAATTTTGTCAAATTTAGATTCAAAACTTGTACATCTGTCTTTTGATCGTAGAGAAAAATTAAAAGCTTTGGTATTTTCTTTTAAAAGTCTTTTTCCAGATGTGCCAAACAAAACCACTGCTGTTTGTCATGATGTCGATGTTGGTGATGCTTCTCCAATTAAGCAACATCCTTACCGGCTCAATCCACTCAAACTTGAATTTATGAGACAAGAAATTAAATATATGCTTGACAATGACATTATTGAGCCGAGTAACAGTGAATGGAGCTCTCCTTGTCTGCTTGTGCCAAAACCAGATAAAACTTTTCGTTTCGTAACTGATTTCAGAAAAGTAAATTCTGTTTCAAAATCTGATTCCTATCCGATTCCAAGGATAGACGATTGCATTGATAATATTGGAAAAGCAAAATTTGTGAGCAAATTTGATTTATTGAAAGGTTACTGGCAAGTCCCATTGACACAGAGAGCTCGAGAAATATCAGCTTTTGTCACACCAGACGGCTTATTTCTATATACTGTAATGCCGTTTGGCATGAAAAGTGCTCCAGCTACATTTCAAAGAATGATCGATAATGTTATAAAAGATTTAGAATGTTGTTATGCTAATATTGATGATCTTATTGTATGTAGTGATAGCTGTGAAGAGCATTTAACACATTTATATGATACTTTTGATGATTGTCACAATCAAATTTGACTGTTGATCTTGGTAAAAGTGAATTTTGCCAGGCCACTGTTGATTATTTAGGGCATACAGTTGGCCAAGGTCAAGTGAAACCTATTATGGCTAAAGTGGATGCAATTACCAAATTTCCTCCTCCTACAAATAAAAAACAACTTATGAGATATTTAGGCATGATTGGATTTTACAGGAAATTCTGTTCAAATTTTGCTACTGTTGTTCAACCATTGACTCATCTTTTACGGAAAGATTCTAGATTCATCTGGAGTGAAATTTGTCAAAACGCTTTTGAAAATAGCAAATCACTTTTAATTAATAGTCCAGTTCTGATCACTCCAGACTTTGAAAAACAATTTAAACTTGCCGTTGATGCAAGCGATGTAGGAGTTGGAGCTGTTTTATATCAAGAGACAGATGATAATGTTGAGAAACCTATATCATATTTTTCTAAGAAATTAGATAAACATCAGAAAAATTATTCAACTATTGAAAAAGAGTGTTTTGCACTGTTGTCTGCACTTCAACATTTTGATGTATATTTAAATCCAACTGTGCATCCTATTCTTGTTTATACTGATCATAATCCTCTCACCTTCATACATAAAATGAGAAACAAGAACCAGAGATTGACTAGGTGGAGTTTATTGTTACAGGAATATGATGTTATTGTAAAACATATTAAAGGTAAAGATAATGTAATTGCAGATGCTTTATCTAGAACTTATTAAAACACTGTGTATATACTATGTATTTTGTACATATTATTCATGAAAAGTTTTGTTACACTCAAACTTTTTTAAGGGGAGGTGTTATGATATTGTAACTATTATATTTATTTAGTTGGCCTAACTTGTTTTGTGTGGCCTAAGAATGTTTACATGTTTACATTGTGTACAAAATAAAATACATTGTGTTACAACTATGCAGTTTAGAAATCACTGGAACAATCATTGATACTCATGGAATGATTAGAACTTTCTATTTCACTTACATAACGTTTCCAGAATGATCATAACAAAAGATGCGCAATTTAAATTTCTAGCGTTGTCTAGAAGTTTCCGTTTGAGTATTTAAATGCAGACCCAAAAGTTAGTTGAATATAGAGATTTAGAGATAGACATAGATAGACTTCGACATCGATATACATCAACATTCTCAGCAGTTGGATTGACACTTTTATTTACAAACTACATCATACTAGATTGTGACCAATTGGATATAATATTCTGTGGATTCCGAGAAGATTTCCGGATAAAGAAAAGATAAAAGATTGGACTCATATTTTGACAGTTAAGTTGACATTTCTTTTTGTGTAATACTTTTTGTAAACTAGTGTATAATAAATCTTGTTAAATTTTATTGTTGATTTGTGTCTTTTGTTGGCTACAACAAAAAGGTCGATTTTTCTGTTCATAACAATAAGCATAAAAAACCATCGGCGGTCAATCTTTAGGTAATGTCTAGGGTCATAACGATTTTTAGCACCAATGCCTTTGTTAAATCTTCATTGAATATTACAAAACTTGGGCAGAAGCCTTGTCCCGGTCAACAGACAATATCCAAAGCAAAGTTTAGAAAATATCTATTTCAATTGACTGTATTTTATTCATAACTTGGCGGATGCTTCGTCATGATCAAATTGACAACAATACATTTTCCTGTATTTTAGTTATACACATAAAATGTTTGTAGTTTTTGTTTGCAGTTAACATTTAGATTGTCTAAGGTTAAAGTTTTTTCAGACATCAGCAAATGATAGGCATCAATAACTTTGTCAAACTTTCATGGAATGCGAGAACCTTGGACAGAAGTACTTTATGATCAAGATATAGCATCTGAAGAAAAGGGTTAAATATTTTAATAATTCGCAATTCTAATTTTTCAAATATGAAAGTTATTGTGCAATAAAATTGATTTTTAGATAGCTGAAGAATAATATAGTCTTCACAGTGGGTTTATATGAACATCAAGATTGTTTTTTGCATGTTTGATAGGCCATTTTCTGTTTGACAGTCCGTATTTTCACATCCTGTACCGCCCATAGGTCCAGAAATTATTGTAGTGTTTTCCATCAAGTGTTTGACCCTCGAACTTTTCAATTCAGTTTTATAGATAAATGAGGTGAAATGCATTTTTATTTGACCTATAGATAGTCACATGTCTATGGTTTCAGAAAAGGTAACACTCTAATGGATTGAAATTCTACTTTGGACTAAATTTGGAGGACTTTTGTGACATTTTTACCTCCCTTTTTGCAATTTTTGTACCAAATAAATGCAGATTGTTTGCCATGGTTACACCAAAAAGTGATTATATTTCACCATTTTAACTAATGGAAATAAAATCTATGGAAGATTCTGTTTCCATACATATGCACATACATAACACAAACATTAAGCCTTATTTGTTAGAAAGCAAGGGAAAGAGGGGGTTAAAAATTATGAGTGTCAATTTTAAGGGTTTTTCCTAACTGTATATTGCTACCTAAAACAAACAAAACAGATCGGATTCTTAACAATTATCCGTTATGTTTCTGCTCAAATTACTCATGTTTTGATATCTCTTTTTTTTTATTTGCGTTTATTTTACGGAGAATTTGTATTAAGCATGACATCACTATCGAAATTCGTCATTTCGACGACAACAGTAGCTTTGATTTCACTGTGTACTAATGTTAAAAATCAAGAGTCGTTCCTAACTGAAACTATTTCCATATCGTCAACATTCTATCGAACTGACCAGATGAACGTTATGCTGTTTGTTCACTGTTGATGAAATGTTTTTAAAGTCAAAATCATTTAACATGTTTAAATATACAAGGATTTGTATAGTAATACTATACAAATCCTTGAAATATATTAATAATTATCAGATGTATTTATTTGTATTTATACCTGTTTGATTAGATTGATAATGTGCACGGGATACACCTATGTCCGGACTATTCCAATTTGAAATTCTTTAAGCTTGTAATTAGGATTTTATAAGGCATTGCCAACAACCTATCCCCGAATGTACAAACACTTAAAAAAGGATGCTTTAAAACCAATACTGTGAAGTGGATAAGCATAAAAAACATCGGCGTTGTCAATCTTTAGGTAATGTCTAGGGTGAAAACGATTTTTAGCACCAATGCCTTTGTTTAATCTACATTGAATATTACAAAACTTGGGCAGAAGCCTTGTCCTGGTCAACAGACAATATCCAAAGCAAAGTTTAGAAAATATCTATTTCAATTGTCTGTATTTTATTCATAACTGGGTGGATGCTTCGTCATGAAAAAACTGACAACAATACATTTTCCCGTATTTTAGTTATAGATATAAGAAGATGTGGTATGAGTGCCAATGAGACAACTCTCCATCCAAGTCAAAATTTATAAAAGTAAACCTTTATAGGTCAAAGTACGGTCTTCATCACGGAGCTTTGGCTCACACCGAACAGCAAACTATAAAGGGCCCCAAATATTACTAGTGTAAAACCATTCAAACGGGAAAACCAACGGTCTAATCTATATAAAAAACGAGAAACGAGAAACACTTATGAACCACATCAACAAACGACAACTACTGAACATCAGATTCCTGACTTAGGACAGGTGCAAACAATTGCAGCGGGTTTAAACGTTTTAATGGTACCAAACCTTCACCCTTATCTGAAACAATAGTGTAACATCACAACATAGAAAGACACACTATAAAATATCAATTGAAATGACTTAACTCAATCAAAAGACATATTTACACCAGTGAACATACACTGAACAAATAAATTTGATCTATGATACAATGTACATATAAAATGTTCGTAGTTTTTTGTTTGCAGTTAACATTTAGATTGTCTAAGGTTAAAGTTTTTCCAGACATCAGCAAATGATAGGCATCAATAACTTTGTCAAACTTTCATGGAATGCGAGAACCTTGGACAGAAGTACTTTATGATCAAGAAATAGCATCTGAAGAAAAGGGTTAAATATTTTATTAATTTGCAATTCAACTGATAAATGGAGCATGTTTGAATGAAAAACACTCATTACAGATACCAGGCTTATTATTTGGTACTCCAGACCCTCGTTTCGGCTACATAAGACTCACTCAGTGGCGCCCGAACCAAAACAGTAAGCAACCAAATCAAATACGAGATTGAAGAATATGAAAACAATGGTTTAGTGTAACCCTTTGGGTATTTTTGTTATATTGAACTGTGCCAATCGCTGTCTACAAATTTCTTTTCAAGTTTCAGATATATGAGTTTAAATATGTCAAAATTTTCAACGGTAAGCTTTTCCTTGTAGGTACTCTATTTTTCACAAATCAATAGCTTGAACAAAAATATTGAAAAGAAAGAAAGACTGTAAGTTTATCAGCAGTGTATATCAAGAGAAAAAGAAGATAATACACAAATTATGGCACAAATTGTACAAGAAGAAAAACAAATGTAAAAAATCTGCGAAATATCGCACCCTTAAATGGTCCTAGCATGCAAAATCCAAGTGTACCCCATCATGGATATTGTCAAAAGTTGGCAGGTATATTCGTTTTAAGGTTACGGATAAGCTTTATTGACTCCTGCCACATGCAGCCCTGGGGACATAGTCCTTTTGTCCATACCATACTTTAGCGGGCACTAAGGACCTTTAATTGGATGTTTTGCAATGAAATAAAGTAATTTCTGAATAAAAATGAAAAAAAAAAAAATTAAAAAGATCATGAAAATTGCAATTTTTATTACGTACGACTTGGTGTAATCACCGGTACCGGATCGTATTAAAATTTATTCTGGACAAAAACAGTGTATCTATCAAAATTTTTCTTACTTTATGAATCTATGAAGAAAATGTTTCACAAGACGCAAGAAGGGATCGGTATGGTAGTAATTCTTAAGCTATGAAATTGACATGAATTTTTAAATCCGTATTTCAGAAATATCAATATGCACTCTGTTTTTATAAATAAATAACCAAGTAAATATATAGATTGACAAAATCATAACTCATTTCGAAATTCTAACCGTCGCAATTAAAAAAATCTACAAAAGAACTCTCGCATTTTATAGTTTTTTTTTTACAAAATTTTGAGTACAATGGTTTCTATTTTCCCTTTTGTACTTTTTTGACGATGTCTTTGATCACCCCTTGTGTGATCTACATTAATTTTGAAGTTTCCTTTTGTTTTATTTTCAAATATTAATTAAGTACAAATAACAGTATTTGAAACAGTTTTCTTGTTTGTAAAGACTGCTTTTTAACACTGATAATAAATTGTAAAGAATTCCTCTTTGTTAATGATATGCCAAGCGCAATCAAGTTCTCATTGAACAATTAGTTTTTATTTGCGGAATTCGAATCTTGACAATGTTTGTTTAATTTTTTTTTTTATTTCTGTTTAATGTCAGGACTTTTTTTATGTACATGTTTTGCAATTTTTAGAATAAAATGTACAATAAACTCTTCTTTATTGATAATCAATATCAACGTTTGTTTGCAGAACATCTCTTTTTTTATGGCTTGCAGAACCTTTACACTACTTTTCATAACCTCATTAATTGGAATCCGATAGTTATACATTTTACCACTTTTTGGGTATTTTTTACGTATGTCATTGACTAGACTTTTATTTCTACTTTCCAAGACTCTCACGTCAACCGTTTTGTGCTTAACATTAAGGAACAACTATATTCAATTCCCCCTTCATACACAAATGTATGTCCTTTGTGCTCTAATAAAGCTCCTTTATTGGCCTGTGTGCTACATTGTGCTGCTTTGTGTACAAAGGAGGTCCTTTGCTTGCAGTGTTTTTAGAGACCGGACACAGGACGTTTACGCTTTTTACCTGTAACACGATAGGACATTTGCGCTCCAAACACTATGGACATTTGCTCTTTAAATTTTGATACACCTGTTGTATATTGACCGGACATTTGCGCTTTTTACCTATAGTCGTCTTCCTGTAATTTTAATGAGTTACGTAAATAAATTCAACTTATATTTGTTGTTAGTCAGTTCACATTTACACAGTCTTAAACATAGAGTTTAAAGTTATAGAGACAAATAAAGGGAAAAAAATTGTATATGTCACCATGGATGTATATCATTGAACAACAGTCGGTTAATTACATTAAAATTCGTTATATCGATGAACAGGCATCTCAGTCAAGAGTTGAGAAATAGAGACTACAATATGTATTTGAAATGAGAGCGAAATACCAGTCAGGACAGATTACAAGAGCAAAATTGTTCATTCCTTGGGCTTCAGATATCAAGCGAAAACTGACCTGTGATACTATACGTGTCTTTTATGTCTTTATAATGTTTACTTTTAGGTATATATAAGTATATCAATGTGCTATGAAATTCTTTTAAACACGAATGTGCTATGGAATGACTATATAATTTTTAACTTAAGAAAATATTGTAAAAGCGCAAATGTCCTAAACGAAAAGCGCAAATGCCTGTATTTAAAAAACACAAATGTCCTATGAATTGAAGCGCAAATGTCCATTAAAAAAAGCGCAAATGTCTTAAGAAAAAGCACAAACGCCCCGCGCCGACTTAAGCTAATACTAGTAACTAAAGAGACCCTTTTCCCCAAAGCTTTCATACTTGGTAGAATTTATTTGTCATCAACTCTACCGTCATACAAGTTTCTGAATTTTTGGAGGAATTCCGGAACTTTGACCAATTACCGGTGCGGGAGTTTCTCGCTGCATTGAAGACCTATTGGTAGCCTTCGGCTGTTGTCTGCTCTTTGGTCGGGTTGTTGTCTCTTTGACACATTCAACAAAAGGTAAAAGATGGAGATATTATCAATTTCCTTACCAAGCAATTGTTTTTTGTTACTTAATCTATCCAGGATATAACATGAACAAAATATGTTTTTGATAATTGGCCTACAGTAGGGATAATGATATTTATTCTCATATCGAAAAAGTTCATCACTTTTTAACATATCCTGTTTGTCCTATATATATGTTACAGGCATTTTCTAAATTTAGGCATTTTGTAACATGCCTGAAAACTTTAGGCATTTTCTAAAGGCCTGTAAGATTCAGGCATTTTCTAAAGGCCTGTAGATTCAGGCATTTTATATACTGATTATTTTTTTCATGCAATTTACAACAATGATAACTTTTTACAAAAATCCCCGGAAAAATTGAAAGGCATTTTATAAAATGCCTGAAATTATTTTATACTATGAAATATTGTAAAAAACTGGGCAATTGAAAGTATCGAACAACAGAGCAGTTTTATCTATGATAATTACTGAATTTCAAAGCTTGCATTCTAAGATTTTTAATAAAAAAAATAAATTATTCTGAATTATTCAATTTTCCACAGGCACCGAACTAGACAATTATTTGTTATTTCATATAATGTTTGGCTAACAGGATCTGTTATACATTTTTTCCTGATTATTTTACAAATCTGGTCTTAGCGCTTAAACCACATTTGTCGAAACCCGGACCATCACACATTCAGCCTTGCCAATATGTTTTAGGATAAAAACTTAACGTTCGACCAACATTGGGTTTCGCAAAATGCACATACTTGAATATCTTCTTTTGCACATGTGTTCCCAACAGATACAAAGTCACATTAGCATGATTAGGTTGATTGACATCTTTCTGCTAATTAGAACATCTAACATGCTGAGACAGATATACGCAAGTGGAGTGATGCATCCATAGCAGGCGACGCTTACCCTGTCGATGCACCTTTATTTGTTTCTTCTGGGTCGATTTTCCAGATTTTGATTATGGTTAACTACTGTCGCATTAATTCATCAGATTGAAAGGACTTAATAATTCCCTTAAGGCAGTAGTGAGGATGAAGATCCTCATATCTTTGCATCACAACTAAACATTGCCTTGTATAGCGAAACCCATGCTATATATAGAGGGGGAATTCGTTAACCTGTGTAGGATATATATCTTTTGAGGCATCTTTCTGTCTATCCAACATACCTTCATTTCAAGAGGAAGTTAAAATTCCTGTCCTTAATCCGGGTCAATTTATTGCAGAACTTACCTCTTTAATTTGTTATCAATTTGTTCTCGTCTTAAATATGCATGACATATTTGCTACTGAATGCCAAACCCCCTTCCCAAAAAAAAAAAAAACAAACCAACCAACAGACAATATAAAAACATGCTTCTTTTTCGCTGCCTCATATTACACACTTCTGTTTTGAATCTAGATTTTCAAAAAAACTCATTTGTAAGCTTTGTTTTATTGCAAGACAAATTGTCTTTCTATCATAAAATTACTATCTGAAATACAGAGTGAGTACATACTTAACGTAGTTTCTCTAAAAAGAATACAAACTTTCCCAGCTGGTTTTTGGAGAGTTAACTCAATTTTCTCGAATCATCAGATATTTTCTTTGCAAGATAGTGTGTTTAGGTCATATGCATCTCAATGATAATTATCCTTTTTTTTTAAGAAATTACCTGAAACTGAACAGACAATTTGTTGAATTGTGCTTCAAAATTTCAGTCATTTTGTAAAATGACTAGGTATTTTAAGTCATTCTATATAATGCCTATCAAGGTTAGTCATTTCATAAATTGCCCGAAATTTCAGTCATTTTACAAAATGCCTAAATTTAGAAAATGCTTGTAACATATATGGACACAGTGCAGACGGTGTTGTCACGATATCCCAATAGCATGAGTTCGAATCCCGGCGAGGGAAGAACAAAAATTTGCTTCCAAATTTGCAGATTTAACATTGTTGTGCTGATATTTAGAGTAATTGTGAATATAATATTGTTTTCAGCCGTGTATCACCTTCACTGGTGATCCAATGGGTGCATCTGTCGTAGAGTTGTCACTTGTTTAGACGTACTTATCAAATAATTATTTCTGTGACTGCATTTTACGATCCTTTACGACAGATAACTTAGCTAATCTGCAATCAATTTCATCTTCATGCATAATATATCATGTTCTAGATTCTACTGACGAGGAAAGGTAACACTAGGTCATCGAAAGCTGAATTTTTAGTTCAGTCTAGGTGGCCGAGTGGTCTAGAGTGCTGGACACCGTGCAGGCGGTGTTGTCACGATATCCCAATAGCATGAGTTTGAATCCCGATGAGGGAAGAACAAAAATTTGCTACCGCAAATTTTCAGATTTAACATTGTTGTGCTGATATTTAGAGTAATTATGAATATAATATTGTTTTCAGCCGTGTATCACCTTCACTGGTGATCCAGTAGATGGATCTGTCGTAGAGCTGTCACTTGTTTAGACATATTTATATATGTAAGAATACTCCAATTTCCATGTTTCGGATCTCAGTTAATGGATACCTGTGTACGTTATTTTATTTGGCGGCATTTTGTCCAAGGTTGTGGTTGTCCTTCTGTTATTGTTTTATATCTAACCCCCTTGTTTTATTAATTTTGTATTGTGTCATAGATCAAATTTATTCGTTCAGTGTATGTTCACTTGTTTTTGTTAATATGTCTTTTGATTGAGTTAAGCCATTTCAATTGATATTTTATAGTGTGTCTTTCTATGTTGTGATGTTACACTACTGTTTCAGATAGGGTGAAGGTTGGCGCCTATTAAAACGTTTAAACCCGCTTCATTTGTTTGCACCTGTCCTAAGTCAGGAACCTGATGTTCAGTGGTTGTCGTTTGTTGATGTTCATAAGTGTTTCTCGTTTCTCGTTTTTAATATAGATCAGACAGTTGGTTTTCCTGTTTGAACTGTTTTACACTAGTCATTTTTGGGGCCCTTTATAGCTTGCTGTTCGGTGTGAGCCAAGGCTCCGTGTTGAAGGCCGTACTTTGACCTATAATGGTTTTCTTTTACAAATTATGACTTGTATGGAGAGTTGTCTCATTGGCACTCATACCACATCTTCTTATATCTAATCACAGAGCTTTTGCTAAATATCTGGATTTTATTGATGTTGACGGTTGCAACTTATAAGAATGATACTTAACAAAAGGTTTGAAAAATAAAACTGAAGCAACAAAAGTATTTTCCAAAGTTTGTTGGATGCCGTCTTTTCTTCGTTGCACGTCACATAATATCTGTATTATAGATCCATCTTCAGGACTTATCAACTTACATAGTGATTTCAAATATCTTCTTTACTTTTCATGAGCACCACAACGGATTTCATTTTGCAAAATCTGAAGTACCAGAAATTTGTAGTTGGGTTCTTATTGCCCAATCTTTAATTTTCTATGTAGTTTACCTCTTTAGAAATTGTGTTGTTTGTCAGTTTACCTTTTAAGTCATTGTGTTGTTTGTCAGGTTTACCTTTTTAGTCATTGTGTTGTTTGTCAGGTTTACCTTTTTAGTCATTGTGTTGTTTGTCAGGTTTACCTTTTTAGTCATTGTGTTGTTTGTCAGTTTACCTTTTAGTCATTGTGTTGTTTGTCAGTTTACCTTTTTAGTCATTGTGTTGTTTGTCAGGTTTACCTTTTTAGTCATTGTGTTGTTTGTCAGTTTACCTTTTGGTCATTGTGTTGTTTGTCAGTTTACCTTTTGGTCATTGTGTTGTTTGTCAGTTTAGTCATTGTGTTGTTTGTCAGTTTACCTTTTGGTCATTGTGTTGTTTGTCAGTTTAGTCATTGTGTTGTTTGTCAGTCTACCTTTTGGTCATTGTGTTGTTTGTCAGTCTACCTTTTAGTCATTGTGTTGTTTGTCAGTCTACCTTTTGGTCATTGTGTTGTTTGTCAGTTTAGTCATTGTGTTGTATGTCAAGTTGACCTTTTTAGTCATTGTGTTGTTTGTCAGGTTTACCTTTTTAGTCATTGTGTTGTTTGTCAGGTTTACCTTTTTAGTCATTCTGTTATTTGTCAGTTTACCTTTTTGGTCATTGTGTTGTTTGTCAGTTTAGTCATTGTGTTGTATGTCAAGTTTACCTTTTTAGTCATTGTGTTGTTTGTCAGTTTACCTTTTTAGTTATTGTGTTGTTTGTCAGTTTACATTTTTTAGTCATCGTGTTGTTTGTCAGGTCTACCTTTTAAGTCATTGTGTTGTTTGTCAGGTTTACCTTTTTAGTCATTGTGTTGTTCGTCAGTTTACCTTTTTAGTCATTGTGTTGTTTGTTAGTTTACCTTTTTAGTCATTGTGTTGTTTGTCAGGTTTACCCTTTTAGTCATTGTGTTATTTGTCAAGTTTACCTTTTCAGTCATTGTGTTGTTTGTCAGTTTACCTTTTTAGTCTTTATGTTGTTTGTCAGGTTTACCTTTTTAGTCAATGTATCATTTGTCAGTTTACCTTTTTAGTGATCGTGTTGTTTGTCAGTTTACCTTTTTTGTCATTGTATTGTTGGTCAGTTTACCGTTTTAGTGATTGTATTGTTTGTCGGTTTATCTTTTTAGTGATTGTGTTGTTGGTCAGTTTACCTTATAGTCATTGTATTGTTGGTCAGTTTACCTTTTTATTCATTGTGTTGTTTGTCAGTTTACCTGTTTGGTCATTGTGTTGTTTGTCAGTTTAGTCATTGTGTTGTTTGTCAGTTTAGTCATTGTGTTGTTTGTCAAGTTTACCTTTTTAGTCATTGTGTTGTTTGTCAGTTTACCTTTTAGTCATTGTGTTGTTTGTCAGGTTTACCTTTTAGTCATTGTGTTGTTTGTCAAGTTTACCTTTTTAGTCATTGTGTTGTTTGTCAGGTTTACCTTTTAGTCATTGTGTTGTTTGTCAAGTTTACCTTTTAGTCATTGTGTTGTTTGTCAGTTTACCTTTTTAGTCATTGTGTTGTTTGTCAGGTTTACCTTTTAAGTCATTGTGTTGTTTGTCAGGTTTACCTTTTTAGTCATTGTGTTGTTTGTCAGTTTACCTTTTTGGTCATTGTGTTGTTTGTTAGTTTAGTCATTGTGTTGTTTGTCAGGTTTACCTTTTAGTCATTGTGTTGTTTGTCAGTTTACCTTTTTAGTCATTGTGTTGTTTGTCAGTTTACCTTTTTGGTCATTGTGTTGTTTGTCAGTTTAGTCATTGTGTTGTTTGTCAAGTTTACCTTTTTAGTCATTGTGTTGTTTGTCAGTTTACCTTTTAGTCATTGTGTTGTTTGTCAGTTTACCTTTTTAGTCATTGTGTTGTTTGTCAGTTTACCGTTTTAGTCATTGTGTTGTTTGTCAGTTTAGTCATTGTGTTGTTTGTCAGTTTACCTTTTGTGTGTTGTTTGTCAGTTTACCTTTTAGTCATTGTTGTTTGTCAGTTTGTTGGTCAGTTTACCTTTTTATTCATTGTGTTGTTTGTCAGTTTACCTTTTTGGTCATTGTGTTGTTTGTTAGTTTAGTCATTGTGTTGTTTGTCAGGTTTACCTTTTTAGTCATTGTGTTGTTTGTCAGTTTACCTTTTTAGTCATTGTGTTGTTGTCAGGTTCTAACTTATAAATTTCATGATGATGCATATTTGATTTCCAAACATTCGTCGTTTAGTACTAAGATAAACGAATTATAATCTGATTTATCTCTTTGTATCTTATATCTTTTTTTTGAGACGCATATGCAACATCACATACTTATTTCAATAACAATAACATTAACGGTACCAATGTTTATTGCACAGGATTCGCAATTCGACAACTAAAATCTAAACAGAACATTTTCTGACATACAAGTATGTTTCCATTCTCAATTTTATTCGATAGCCTCAAAATGGATATCTGCTTTTCAGAGTTGCCGCCCTTAGGACAAAAAGAGTTCATGGTTACTTGTATTGTCCGGACTTAGGTTATAGTTTAGATAAGATTGGAAAAAATCTCTTGCAAACGTTATAAACGAACGTTCTCTTTTAGTTGGTAAAATTTCAAATTTATAATATCATGAATTGTGTGCCAAATTTTAGATTTAAAGATTGAGTTTTATGTCTTTTTATAGATGACAGATAGATTTCATATAATATACGGTTATAGCAATGTACTTTTACTAAATAACCAATATACTATGTTGCTTTAGCATTAATGAAATTATTAGACTTTAAAATATTTGTTAACAATCTTGTTACATGTTTTACTACAATCATATGATGTTGTACTATGTTTTGATGACGCAGGTGTCAGTACCAAGCTGGCGCTTGTCTCCGTTGTAAAGGGGTAGTTTCACCAAAAAAAATTATATAAAGATAAGTCTAGTTAATGATGCACAAATGTTGCTGTTGATCCACTAATAATTTAATTTTAGACGTAACGCGTCTTCCGATTGGCTGACGTTGTTTAGTTTATCAGCTCATAGACATAATTTTGTCATGTGACCTTGACGTCATCAACGTTTTTTCGTGATTTACTCCGTAGAAGTCATTTTCAACACGCTGCGGAATTAAAGTATGTATAAGAGAGGCGTAAGATACGAAAGGGACATTCAAACTCACATGTTGAAAATAAACCGACAACGCCATGGCAAAAAAAAAAAGAAAAAGACAAAAAGACAAAAAACAGTATACAAAACAGAACATGGAAAACTATAGCGCCTTCATATTGGGTATATATCTCCCAATTGATACGATATATGTGGGATTGCATTTCGAATCAGAATTTCAACGCTTGCAAGGAAATGATTAAACTAAGGGTTCCTAATGGTTAAGTTGAAGTCATTCCTTCAAATCTTAAAGGTGCTTGTATAATTTGGATAACCGTAAAGGAGTATATAATAATTTAAAAAATTTTGACTTGGATGCAGAGTTGTCTCATTGGCACTCATACCACATCTTCTTATGTTTAATAACCACGGATATGTTCCAATTGTCGTAGCCACAATCTCGTCCTCTTTTCCTCGATTGTGACACACTTCCGGAGAACCTAATATCATCTCTGATTTGTGCTGAGATTCATTCTGTTCAGTCTTCAGTTTTCTATGCAAGTGTTCTGTGGACTGTTGTTGGTATTTTCTCCATATTTCATTTTCCCTATGGTTTTGGTGGGTTTTTTTTTTTTTTTTTTACTAATGAATTTTGAGTTTCTCTTTGGTATCCTACGGCTCTTTTTTCAGAACCAATTCCAATAATGATTAAACCATGTTTTCGAGGTCAGCTTCATATGAACAAAGGAATAAGCCGACAAGGAAATGAGCACAGTTGGATTACATATGGATGCCAACATGACCACCTTCTGCCTAACGACAGAAGAAATACTGAATTCCGCGAAAAATAGGTTATCTAGATCGAAACTTGAATCTGTGATTCACCATACCAAACATCTGATTTAATTCCATAACAAAAATATAAATATACCATTTTGATGAAATGGTTTAAGTGAGCTATTCCACGAAAAGAAGTTATACTTTAATATTGAAAAGAGTTCACATCTACAAAAATGTTTTGGTGAAGGAGGGACTGGCAATAAAAACCTTCATCTTTTTCCAAAATTAAATTTAAATTATCCAAATGTAAAATTATTTTTGTCGATGAATACTGAAATTATTGTTTAGAACTGGACATATTGTATATACACTTGTTTAACGTTGAAAACTGAACATGTGTTTACTCTATAATTTATATATGTTGGTATTTTTGTCATGGGGTTATCGTTTCATTGACGTGTACATCTCTTTTAGTCGATGTCAAAATCAATCACGAATCAAATACTGAACTGAAATTGAATAAAAACATAACCCAGGTCTTAACGTGCAAAATAAAAACAAATTTCATTTGGTAATCTTGCTAACGGAACACCATGTAAGAAAGCTTTAAAAATACTATCAAATAGCACTGTAACATATTCAAATTACGTCTAATTGTTTATTACTGCATTCATTATTCATGCTTATTGCTATCTTTAAGCTGATTTTATTTTTACTGGAGTAATCGTTCCACGATTTAACTGTAATATTTGTTTTTATTTCTCTCACTACTAATTTTGACTCCATATCTTAATAGATAATCAACATTCCAGCAAGTAATCGAATCTACAGATGTTACATCGTGTCACCCACAACTTATGTGATATCCGATTACAGTCTTCACTTTTCAAGTTAAATCGATTGACTTTAGCCTGATGCATTTGTCGATTTAGTTTTAAGCATCTGAATACACATCTTTCTATGCTAAAGCGAAGTAAACCACCTGAGATCTATCAATTATTTGGTTAATTCTGGTTAAGTATCTCATCCTTGACAACTCATTTGATTCCTCGCTGTAAAGCAATTAATACAACTTTAGTTTCATGATATATAGCGATATAATAAAACAAAACAAAAAACATACAGAAGCGTTACACAGAAAAATTATCTTATTTGAAGTGTTGAAACAATGTAAAACTTTTATTTTGAAGAATACTAGTAATGAAGAATATGCAAAAATTATCGATTTCAATTACAATAGTTCATTATAGCATGAGTCTGCATGTCTTGTGATTTTACTCTTACATTTGTATATTCATTATGATAGTAGCGGTAATGTGAGGGAGATGGTGGGATGAAGACAATTTTTGGATCCTCAATGCTTTTTAACTTCGTACTTTATATGGCCTTTTTAAACTATTTTTTATTTGAGCGTCACTAATGAGTCATTTGTAGACAAAACGCGCGTCTGGCGGGCATACTTTGTAAGCCTGGTATCTATAATGAGTTTATTTAAATGTTGGTTGTGGTGTTATTAGTAAATATTTTGTCAGATGGATTATTGAAGTAATTGGGTAATGATGCAGAAGGATGATAGTTGTTGAAGGGTATTGTGTTTTTGGTGATACAATTGGATGCTTGTTTGGTGGTTATGGTATTGATTTGATAAAGGACAATAACACTTTATAAAGGAGGAGGCATGGTACGAGCCATTGTTTGGCCCCTGAAATTGAAAACATAAAGGCTTTCTGAAAACATAAAAACAGGTTACTATAATCTGGACACTTCAGTATACAATGTCACTTGTAATATCGCTTTGACGTTATAACCATGACACAATTTACGTATTTGACATACAATGGCAATTCGCGCATACTGTTTGGTCAACATATAAATGAGCAACAACTTTACCCTTAAAAGATATTAAACATATATCAACATATTTATAAAATGCATTTTGTAGCATGGTCTTTAGAGTAAAGCTGCTGCTCATATCTAAAACATAAGATCTAAAAATGAGGCGAATTTGGCAGTTTTTGGTTGTTTTGCACAAAACGTAAGAAGTGTTAAGCCATAATGGCAAATAAGTAAGACAAGCATTTGTAATTGAAAAATAAAATACTAATGTTCAACAGAATATGAACATCTATAGCTTGTTATTTGCTAGATTTTTGAATTCAAGGAGCCGAAAAAGTGGCCTTAATTTCTGCTTCTCCAAAGTGCTTTTCTGGTTACCTTAAGTAACGAACAAAACCAAAATTGGATGCCTTTGATTAATAAATACGTAGAAACGTAAGTTGTTATATTACCTAAAGGGCACCAAAAAAGAACAGTTAAATTTAATTTTGCCTGAAGGATTTGGAATCTTGGTTTCATAATAATTATTTTAACTTCTCAACGGGGAATTTGACAAAAATATGTTAAACCCATGCAAATACCGAAGTGCTGACAACTGAGTGGATGATTCCCTCGGGGACTAACAGCCAACTAGCAGTAGTATCGACCCAGTGCTAGTGAAAGAAAATAACGGTTTCAAAATTTCGTGGTACTTGTCTGGATTTACCTCCATCAGGAATGTTCAAAGCCAAAAATTTGAAAGCTATGGATGTAAAAATACGTAGATGCAATATTACAAAAAGGGACCTGAAGATATTCAAATTAATTTAAGGTCAAGTTTGCATGGAAGTAAATATTTTGGTGGACTGGAGGTAATTTTATCGATGGTAAATAGTGTTGGAGTGTTGATGATGTTGAAAAAATGAAAACATCACGTTATAAATTTCATGCGTCCGAAGCGCTTTTTTTGATTTACCTTCACCAGGAACGCTCAAAGCCGAAGATTTGAAAGCTAAGATAAGAACTGAAACAGTAAGTTTGTTGTTGATGTTAGACGTTGGTTACTGGCGATGGAAATGAACGGGCTTGACACATGTTCTTTTATTGTGCTGTTACACCACTGTCCTAGGTTAGAGGAGAGATGAACACTCGCACACTTGTTCATCACCGCTGCATTCTGTATGTGCCTGCATCAAGTCAAGAGCCTGTTATTCGCTTTCTATCATACTTTTTTTTTGTTCATTGTTATGTACATAGATCAGGCCGTTGGGTTTCTTGTTTGAATTGTTTAACATATCTTAGCCTTTTAAAGCGTTCCATAAAGTTTGGGTTTTACTCATCGTTGAAGGCCATACGGTAACCTATAGTTGCATTCATCTACGGCATTTGGCCTCCAGAGTCTATAAGTGTCATTTGCAATCATACCACATCTTCTTATTCATATATTTAGAGTAGTGTCTAGATTATCACATTTGATTTAACTTTCTTGGCTACACACTAGTTAAGGCACTTTATCTGTATCTATGCGGTCATTAATAATGTACACACAAAAGTCATACTAACTGCAACTATTCATTAATACGATATTCTAGTTGCTTCTCATCACGGTGCGGAGCTATTAGTTTCAGTCGATTTACACGCCATCTTGAAATAATTACTTATCACATATAGATTCTGATTGGTTGCTTTATGATGCGGCTGAGATACAGCAAGAGCTATTGGCTTAAATGAGATAAAGAATTACAGACTTTTCTCGTCTCAGGATAAGACATCAAATGACGGAAAATTAACTATGTGTATTTCAGTTCCGATCAACTGTCATTAATTCATGTTCGTTTTATTATGCATATATTGCACACAGAAATTCAGTATTGAAATATCAATTATTAATACGTGTTTATTTGCTTTGTTAATTTGCAATATGCACGATTTGTTTTGCTAAACAATGTTCCTATACAATGTTTACAAAAATGCATTATCTGTATTTTATAACTTCTGCCAATCTAGGTACACCTCCAGAGAGGCACAGCTCCAGAGTCGTGTCCATTTGTAAATATAAATATATATACAAAAATTGATATTCGAAGTCTAAGACATCCATTTTATATCAATCAATATCTGAATATACCACATTTCCAATACTAAATCGACAACCACATGTACATATATTTAATTTACCTTAAATTAGGATAGAGCGAAGCAGTCCACAGCTTTTTAGAAAGCTCAAACTTGTGTTTATTAGTTTGAGTTTATGATCTCTTGTAAAATTTCAAAATTTTCGAACATTTTTCATAATTGCGTCGTCTTTATTCGCAAATTGCGCAATCTTTCATTGCTTTAACAATGTCCTGTTTTGTATCGAAATTCAAACATCCCATAAGATAGATAAATAAATGTAAACAAAATGGTTGAACTGTTTTGAAGGGATGTTGATATACCGGTAGCTTGTTTTACTGTGATCCAGCTAAAATATGCCTGTGATTTAATGTAGTGGTGCAATTAAGTATTACATTGTCTTACCTTTCACAATCCCTGTTCTCACTATTTCTCGCAAAATGAATGCGTTATATTAAGGCACTTTTGTTGATCATGGCAGAGTTTAGTAGAAGGACTTGGTGACTTTAAAAGTTCTATATAACTTTAGCATTCAGGAGCAGTTTTGATATTTTTCATAGTTTCGTTTTTCTTTTGAAAATGAACATTCAAATGACGATCCTCCTCTTAATTTTATACTGAAAACAGAGGTTTCCCTGAGCTAAAATGTTTTAAAGGTCTTTCAACAGTTATCAAAATTCTATACGCGTCACATAACTAACCAAATATGCGATGTTAAGGTTGCAGATAAACTGATTAAAAACACACAACAATGGTGCTTCCATTGAAATGAATATCTAGAAATTGCTGAATCATTCGCAAAATCTGAAAAATAAAATAAAGTTGTAGGTGTTGATTTGTTGAACCAACAAAGGCCATGCAACACATTTAACTTTCCATAATATCATAACTAAAACAAAACAAGTGCTATACTGTCTATAAATAATTGAAGTGGTACAATGTTTTTCTGAACTGACATGTGCGTCCGGTTGCTGGTAGTACAAAAAAGAATATAAAACAGTACTGAAAAAAAATTATTCTCGATCCACACAAAACCAATATGGTGATGCGCATGTGTTTTCGTGTCTTACTTAAGATAAGATTTGGACATGTTACATTGTTTTTCTTGATAAAGTGAAGATTGCAGGTAATTGCTTGAATGTCAAGATTTTGCTACGTAGATTATGGACGGTCAGTTCAGAAATTATTGTTATATATCGTTTCTACTGACTAGAAATTGATGGTTCCACCAACTTAACCATGTTCACGTAAATAATTTGATTCATACTTTGTCTTAGAAATGGGTGTACACAAAATATGATGATTTCAATTTCCTTTATGAAATGTAGTAATTTCTGTTATTACTTTTTTATCAGAAAGTTTTGTTTGTTCATCAAGCGATGTTTACAAGAGAACAGTACCTCTCAAGTGACTGGAGACATATATCTTTAGTTTGTTCCTCCGCCTATGAAATTTTCTTCCCGAGGTAGAAGGCAGAAAAAAATGTTCCCCTGCTACGGATACCCGCGTCCGCCTATGAAAATTTCTTACAGAACAAATTATCCCTATTTATACCTCTATAAATTGCCGTATAGGCATTGATTTTTCATATCAGGATTTATAACAGATCTATGTAACGTAGTCAGTAACCGTACACGTATCTACTTCAAAATAAACACTTACCCCGTTTGTCAACGCTAGACTTTTGTTCTGAAACACAAAAAAAAGACTGTCTCTTTGAAAACGACTATCATAATCAATGAAAGTTAATTTAATAACTGTGATGCAGTGAATAACAAATATTTCTTTTTAGATGTACACATACTGTGCATTAATATAATAGAAAAATAACACTATAAATTTCATGCGTCCGAAGCGCTTTTCTGGATTTACCAGGAATTAATGCTCATGCCAAAACATATGAAAGCCAGGGATGTATAAATACATAGAAACGGCATGAGCAGGGCAGGAACGCTCAAACAGAAACATTTTGAAAGGTTGATAAATAAATACATTGAAACGTTAGAGGCTATGATCAAATAGGACATACGTATTTGTCAATTATAATTGTGGGCTATATATTTCATTCATAAACACAGTTTTTTAATTAGTCATTTTGAAGGCATTTATGGTAGAATTTTAACGAACCAGTTGCTGAAAGACGTAGATTTGTCCGAACCATTTTTTTTTTTGTTTATTTTGTCATTATTTTGTCTTCATATTTTTTTCAGTTTCTCATGATGTTAAAATATTTTGGAAATTTCCGGACAAAAAATAGAATTTGTGTTTATATCATAAAAAAATGAAAACGCTCCACAACAAAATGTTTACCAAATAGATAAGTAACGATTACGAACCTATTGGTGCATGTGACAAGTGCATAAAAATTTGCCAACAAATAACCCCAGTTTTAAAATAAAAACACCATTATTCTATATGAGATATGTAGTGATAAAATGTAAGTGACGAATACTTATGTCCATGCACTTCTATATAGAGAACATTATTTTTTCATTTGAAAAGAAAACGAGAAAAAGGAAAAGTGAAGAATACCCTACAAATCAATTAAAGTATTCGAGAACGTGTAACGAGATACTAGATGTTTTATTAAAGTATTTACCATCGAGAACGTGTAACGAGATACTAGATGTTTTAGAATCTGGACCTCTACAGACATACATTCCTTTATCTTCCATTAATGAACGTCTTATTTCTAAAGTACTAAAAAGGTTTTAGCTGATTGTCAACCTTGTTGTATATTCTCATGCGGGGCATAGTTCGATGATCAACTTTATGTCCATTAATAAACCAGTCAACTCCATCTGGAGTATAATCTCCACCAGTTATATTACAAGTAAGTAAAATTTTCTGGCCTTTACTAACAAAGTCTTTTCCAGACATAATAATTTCTGTGAAATGAATAGAAAAATAGATATTTAGATAATACCAGTTAAATGCATCATTCCCTGTACTGAAGATTATTGCATAGCTTGCTTTCTTAAATATTTATCAGATGCTTTACTAATATAAAGTAGAACACATTTAGACCAAAAGGTGATACATGAAAAAATGAAACACTGTTGTTGACTGACATTCAGTAAAACGGATTTCCTGGACAAAAATGACACAATATTCAATCAATGTCGAGCATCTAACTAATAAATTTAGATGGTATACAGGAGAAATCAAAAACAACAAGTCGAAAAAAGACAGACAACATAATTGTCAAAAGATAAAATAAACAAACAGACAAACAGACAAATAACTGTCCATAATGCAATTAAAAGAGAGCCAAAGAAGATGAACAAAACGCATCATACCAAACCCTGTGAGTGAATTCTAGTACATTTCTGCAAATTTTTGCATAAAATACGAAAATGTGAAAAAAATAACTCCTACTATCATGTAAAAAGGTTACAAAGGTAATTTAAGGTAACAAAACATTGTTAGTCAACAGTAGCCTTAAGCCATTACCATCATTTATAAAAATCAAGGAACAGAAATAAGTGACCCTAGGAAACTAGTAATACATTGTTGAAAGCTGATAAAAACTAAACACTGATTTTTAATAGCAAATTTTAAGCCACCCAGTTAAATACAAACTAGAAACAGCTTTTTTTTTAAAAGTAAGATAATAATTCTATGCATAGAAAGGTTAATTACAGAGGTTTACAAATGTATTACTTCTCAAGTATGATACTTTCTTTATATTTCCTTATTTACAACTTGCGTGATTGCTTAAAACTAATCTTGAAAATTCAAATTAGTATTATTGACTATGGAGTAGTGTTCAAATGCTGATGAACAATGCATTTTATGACTGCAGTAAACTATGTCTAATAAGACTGGAGACAAATAATTGATGCAACCAAAAACTTAACAGTCTTCAATTTCCGGAGCGTGGTCCTTTCCGTTCATCATTGGTTTTCACTTTATCTAATTTATATTATAACGTGACGTAAATAAAACACTTAACCACGTAACTTACATATATACAAATCAAATCATTCATATATTGCCTTTTCTAGAAATCAATTCTCTAGAGTCGGAACTGAAATCTATAATCAGAGCGTATGTGTCTGATTCGAAGCAAACTCAAATAATTCATCCCCACACCATCCCCGATTATCTCCACTTTTCGAGAAGCGATCGAAGCAAGCTTAATATAATGACTGGATTATTTGGGTTAATTTGTTGAAAGGAAAAGAAAGGCTAAACGTTACTCCAATACATACATATTTTCGGTTGTATTCGGATTTTGCTACAAGTATGTTGGGTTGTTATCTTATATTAAAATACCGTAAATGAACTCCGTTATATTTACAAATTAAATGAAACATGAAAAAAATATATATATCGCCCGCTCATGCTCTTCATTGCTGCAACGCGAACCCAAAAAGTTTTAATTTTGTGTATGTGGCAGCAGCCAGTTTTTGGTGGGGTTCGTGCTGCTCAGTCTTTAGTTTTCTATGTTGTTTTTGTGTACTGTTGTTTGTCTGTTTGTCTGTTTGTCTTTTTCTTTTTTAGCCATGGCATTGTCAGTGACAAGTTATAAAATATTCATAAGCTGATCATTGAATTAAAATTTCGACAATGTATCGATTATACACGGTACGGGTTTCACATTGATGAAGCATGTAACGTGACTAGTTATTGTTCACTTCTTTAACATTTGGTGTTTGATAGTTTGGAAATAATACATCTCCATATTTTTATACTGCAATGAACTTAAGAAAAATAAAAAAATACGACATTATACAATAAAACTTTATTGTGTTTCTACAGATTAAAACATGCACTGCAATGAATTTCATCCCAATAGCAGAATGAACAACAAGAATTCTGCATGTTTTATTTGAAAGATGATTTAATAACCATTTTCATGACTCTGCGATTTGAATATAGCGACGCCTTTTGACAAGAATTAAGACCGAGTAATACTGATATTTTAAATCATCACGGTGTAGTATAAAAAGTAAAATAACAAAAATATCGAACTCCAAGGAAATTCAAAACGGAAGGTCCTTTATCAAATGGCAAAATTAAAAGCTCAAACACATCAAACGAAAACAACTGTCATATTCCTGAGTTGGTACAGGCATTTCCTTATGTAGAAAATGGTGGATTAAACCTGGTTTTATAGCTAGCTAAACCTCCCACTTGTATGACAGTCACATAGAATTCCATTATATTGACAACAATGTGTGAGCAAAACAAACAGACATTATAGATAAAAATGTCAAAATTGAGGTACAGCAGTCAACACTGTGCTATAATCTTAATCACTATAAAAACAAATAACTTTTTCAACAAAGAAAAACAAAATGGCATATAGAAACTCTATAGACAAAGCACATAAACAAAATGAAAGCCAAGAATACTAAAAATGATCATAGCACAATAACACAATGGGGGAATCTATAATTCAAAACCATCATGTATTATTTGTGAAGTTGATACGGAATATTTATCAACAAGGTCTTGGTATCTTCCAATGAACTTTTTTCAGAAAAAGAACGAGACGTTCTATAACATAAACCTGGTTCATTAACTTTCTGCCCAGACACTGGTGACGTTTTATAAAGTCTGAGTAGCAGCTGCAAGCTCTTGAATACCGAATGAGTTGGGAAATGTATATCCCATATGCAGGTGAAGTTGATATATTGCTGCTAAGGTAGGGGAAATTTATAATTTCAAAATTAAAATCGTCTCGTTTGTCATAGATTCTGGTATTGAGATGACCGCTTATGTCAAATTCGAGGTATAAGTATAAAAATGAGGCGGAGAAAGCCGTGTCTGTTGTTTCTTTAATTTCGAGTTCTGGAGGATATATTAATGGAACCCAATCAGAAATGTTTGGATTGTGAATGGAAAGAACATCATCAATATAGGAATGTGAAATTAAATGATCTGGCTATTTTGATCTCCTTATTTTTGACAAGTGTCTGAAGGAACTCCGACTCATATGAAAATAAGAAGAAGTCGGCATAGGAAAGACAATTTGTTGAAAAGTCTCCAAATTCAACAAATATGTTGTCAATAAGAAACTCCAGCATACTGACCACTTGTGTCTCTGTGTAGCATGTTTTACCTTTTTGTTCACTATTAACAAAATATGCCGTTTGGTATCACAAATCATTAAATGTATAGAGAATGCTACCAATTTTATATTGAAAAGCATTGTGGATCATTTCTTTCAGATAATTTTCAATTTCACATGGGGAATGGTGGTATAAAGGGTTGAAAAATCAGATTTTGATAGAATTAATTTGAGAGAAAGATCGAGATTTAAAATTATCCAGAAGTTCTTTAGAGATTTTTAGAATCCACATATGGTTAATACACTACGCGAGTAAACAGTTTCACAGTATTTCTGAAGACCTTCTTTCACTGCGGACAGAATTGTTGTCAATCTAATGAACAATTCCTCTGTAGAACTTGCTGATGATCCGGCAATGTACCGTTGTTTGTACGGAATTTTGTGAAACAAGGTACAGTAAGTCCTCAGATTTGCTGTTCAATGTAATGTTCATTGAACCCTTGAATGACTTATGATTCGCCAAAATATCATCCTTGTCAAATGATGTTTTTGTTTGTGGGATTACCTGAGTGCTCATTTATTCCTTATTCTTTTACAAGACACTCGTAGTAGAACGATTAACATACAAAAACAATATTATTTGAAGCTTTGTCGCAGGAACAACAACATATTTATCGTGAAGAAATGAGAGACATTTCACAGCTTCTTTGTCTCTGAATACGGACTTTGGTCGATCATTCACACAGTTTTTCAACTTATGGATTCGACGTTTTATCAGAGACCTGATTTTGTTGACCCATTCTGAAAAGTGTCCACTTCAACTTCTTCTCGTTTAGCCCATTCTCTGGCGTAGTCCTCAATGGAATCCATAATTATTTTGAAGTTATGGTTCCAATTGATGTGTTGGGGTTCTCTGAACTTAGGACCATGAGATATCACCTTTCGGAGATGTTCGTGTTGAATTGTGTTTAGATCCCCAGTAATAACATGGCCAGAGGGGCTGTAATAATAAGGCGAGTGGGAACAGTCACATGTTGGAGAGTATTTTAGGTATTCTTCTAAATCAAGGTCCTGCAATGCTTGCTTATAGTTAAATACTTTAGGTGCAATGGTTTTGGTGTAACTGTAGGATACAATAGAAACACACTGATTTTGAAAATTAAGTGGAATTTTAATGTTACCTCTTTGTGAAGAAGAACGTTGCTGATGTTGATAGCATCAATTCCTTTATAAGAAAACTGAACTGGAAGCAATTTCCTATTTTCATTAAGCATCACCAACGGATAAAGGTACCCCCGAAGCGGTGGAAAAAACAAATCTGAAATCAGGTAAGGTCAAATTATTCTTATTTCTATTATATTCTACGTTTTTCTGACAAGTAACGTTTTGTGATACTGATTTATGGAACGCCAGAACTGTCTTGTTAAATGTATATGTCTTTGGTAAAGGGGTGGGGTGGGGGTCGTGATTGTTTTTTTTTTTCTTTCTTCAAGGTCAAGACTTGAAAAAAAAGAGAAATTCCCAAGTTTCCTCCCACGTCCCCAACCCCAATGAAAGAAAATTACCATAATTATAATTTATTTATTTTTAAATCTGTTCTTGTCTATACCATTTTGCAAGAAAAGGTTTCTCTATAGATAAGTTTTTTTTTTTTAAATCTATTGTAGTTAACCGCAAAATAATAAAAGCCGCCGCCGTAAATCTTCACTTAAAAAAAAATTAAAACAAAAACACAACTCTCTATCTATAAGAGACCAACAGGCCTCAGTAAACAATAAATTAATGCAGTTAATCAGTATTTTTATGTTAATTTAGACACCAATCTGAGATTAAATTACAGATATTATGTGTCCAAGCTTTGCTTACGCGGATCTGAAAACGCTCCATTCTTTTTTTTCTGTTTTAAAGACCATTGCGATTCTCTCACGGTCGCGAAACACGTGACTTCGTCATGATCAGATTCACGGAAAAATGGCGCCCGTCAAATTATTATAGTTCGCTTGGATGTAAAATTTGAACGTAAGTATTTACATATCATCATGTTCACATAGGACCCCCTCATCATATGCATATTTTTCTTGCGAATATTTTGATGCATATTAAGTTATATTTCACTATAGATTTCATAGAGAACATTCACGAAATATTTCAGACCTGCTGAAGATTGTTTTGGATTGTGTACACGATATGACCGTAAAATCACTGTTAATCCATTTGTGTGTCTTATTTTCACCAATCGTGTACAGAAACTTACCCAAATTTACTAATTCATTTATATAAACTAGCGTCAATGTATATTTTTGACATTATTGCGAGCTGAACGCAATAATATTTTTTTTGTCAATAAATGATCAGTGTTCACGGTGCATTAAGTGATCAGTTCCACGGTTTAATTCTGAATCAGTAAGATAAGATCTGGGAAGGTAACCGGCGGAAATCCAGTTGAAATTAATCAAAAGATACTGAACTCTTTGTCAGAGAAGGTAAAAAAAAACAAAATTGGTATATTTAAATTGTTTACATCTGTTTTTATGGGCTTTAAAAAAAAGTTTAATAAAGGAGCATAATTTAGGATTTTATACATTATATAATGCTTTAACTTGAATTATACTATAGAGCTTCGAGATATTTGTAAACTTAGATAAATTTTCATAAAACAGTCTAGTGTAGCCGGTTCAAATCAAAGTGGACCTTTTTTGTGCATAAGTATAAATTCAGCCAGAAAAAAATCCAAAGAAAGATAATAGATTTATCTTTCTTAAACATTAATTTGCATCTCTGCTCCCAAAGACAGTTTTTAGGGGGGATCCTAAAAATGGGCAATAATTGATTCGAAAAGAAGAAAGTCAAGTGCACCTTTTAATATTCGGGTGTGTTTGAGTTAACTGACTGTTCTGTCTTGAAACGTATAAAGCACAAATATTTGCTACATCATCTGGCTTCAGATTCTATTATTTTTATATGATTATGCTGCAGGTTGACTTAATAACATAAAAATTCAAAGTACTAAAAAATGTACATGTAGCTGCATAAAGGAGATCATGGTTTGTCCTCCTTCAGTCACATCATCATACAAAGTGTTAAATTTATAATTTCTTATGGTCAGGCGGGGGCATCATTTGTGTCTTACAGACAGCGTAACAATTTGAAGTTGTATACCAACATCACTGTTTGTCTAATCTAAAATATGTGGAACAACACTCGTGCATATGGCAGAGCAGAAAGTGGGATGGGGGCATTGCCAATATCTAGCTTTCTCTTATTATAGGTCCCATTTTGCGGGAAAAAACAAAGCTTTCACAGCAACTCCAAAAGCATCGAGAAATAAATGTCAGACAGCCAAAGAGTTAACCAAATAGACAATCTCAACGTTGCAACATTACAGACAGGAATTTAATGAGGATATTATCAAAATCGCCATACACAATACGAGAGAGGGGCGAAAGAGGGACGAAAGATACCAGAGGGACATTCTCCTTCTCCAAAACGTGAGAAAGTACAAGGGCACACAAAGCGCTCACTATTCAGTTCAACCAGAGACATATATATGTCTGGTTTAACCAAATGTTCGTTAATAGTAATATATTCTCCTTCACCTAAATAGGGAATACAAAACAAAAGACAAAGCGTGCACTCTGCAGTCCATCAAAATTACAACCACAGACATTAAATGTGATCTTATCATATTGATTCAGAATTAAACCGTGGAACTGATCACTTAAACTCTTACCGTGAACACTGATCATTTATTGACAAAAAAAATATTATTGCGTTCAGCTCGCAATAATGTCAAAAATATACATTGACGCTAGTTTATATGAATGAATTAGTAAATTTGGGTAAGTTTCTGTACACGATTGGTGAAAATAAGACACACAAATGGATTTACAGTGATTTTACGGTCATATCGTGTACACAATCAAAACAATCTTCAGCAGCTCTGAAATATTTCGTGAATGTTCTCTATGAAATCTATAGTGAAATATAACTTAATATGCATCAAAATATTCGCAAGAAAAATATGCATATGATGAGGGGGTCCTATGTGTGAACACGATGATATGAAAATACTTACGTTTAAAGTTTACATCCAAGCGAACTATAATAATTCGACGGGCGCCATTTTTCCGTGAAACTGATTACGACGAAGTCACGTGTTTCGCGACCGTGTCTCTGGTTTTGTCGGATTGATACACACCTTCATAAATTTGAAGGCTGAAATTTCATTGACTGATGTAATATTTACCAGAACAGAAGGTAAAATGAAGTGTTGTAAGATCCTTGTATCCAAAGCTTAGACAGATGATCTGTACATTGTATCTTAATCAGATTGGTTAGTCACCGACATGTCATCTAGTGTGAGCAGTAGCACGTGTATTTCCTTGTGCTTAGGACAAAACATATTTTTCGATTTTGATAAAAAATTAACTTTTTTTTTCAATAACATGGTTATTTTTTTTAAATTTCATTATTGTTTTATTTTTACCTCATTTTCAATGGAAATAAACTATTTCGCTTCCCTTCTGAAATAGATAAAATCTCTTTCAAGAAATTTGGAATAAAAAAATTACAAAACAACATGCCCCTCACTCGCCAAAAAAAAATCAATGCTCGGTACGTTAGCCTTGTTTACTTGAATCTGGAGGTGTTTATATGATCAGTTTCCCACGAAATCTTTTATATAGCGGGTTACTGTCTAGTGGCGGTGCTTTCGTGGTAGCATATTCGCCTCGAGTGCGAGAAGTCGTGGGTTCGAACCAAAGACTTGAAAATCGATATTTGCTGCTTCCCTGCTAAGCACGCGAAATTAAAGAGTAAGAGCAAAGACTGGTCGGCTCGGAATAAGAATAATGTGTCCGGTTAATGCGACATGTCTTCCTGTGAAATAGCATGTTGAAAATCCGGCTCAGGGTGTCGATCTAGTACAAAGCAGGGTTAATATTCATATCACATTAACATGTTCTCGTACGAATATGCATATCAATTTGGCACTGGACGTCAAGCATCCATCCATAATCATCTAGTTGAAGCAGTGAAATAAATGCACGAAAACATAATAAAAAGCTGCACGCAAATGTGATGCACTGAGTTGAAGTTCATCCCATATCTCCTTTAATCCATTTCGGGCAGGGGGGACTCGGTGGTCGAGTGGTCTAAGTAGCTGCGTAGTCGAACTACTGTATCACTAGCCTGTCAACACTTAGGTTGTGAGTTCGAATCCCGCACATGGCAGGTAAGCTCGACCCCAATCTTAATTGACTAGAATTGTCAGTTTTCCTACAGAAGGCCGGTGGTTTTCTGCGGACACTACGGATTCCGCCACCAATATAAACTCACCGCCACAAAATAGCATGATAGTGTCGAAAGTGGCGTTAAACACCAATCAATCAATCAATCAATCATCCATACCGGTATGATTATGCATGAGTAGATAATTTTTTGCTATTGTTATGAAATATTTTTAAAACTGACTGTGAGTTCATTGGTGTCTTTTGCAATGAATAGAAATAAGAAGATGTGGTATGAGTGCCAATGAGGACAAGTCTCCATCCAAGTCACAATTTGTAAAAAGAAACAATTATAGACCAAAGTACGGCCTTCAACACGGAGCCTTTGCTCAAATCAACCAGCAAGCTATAAAGGGCCACAAAATTTGTTTTATCATATTTTTGCCGCAGCCGGGAAATTCTTCAAATAGATACTGTATCTAATCTTCCTCCGAAATGTTTGAAAAATTGATTTTTGTTAAATTGCACTGTCTCAATTTTCCTATAATATGCAATTTCGCTAGCGAAAGCTACACATTTGAGCCGGGTTTTGTTAACTCCGCAGTAGCAGATCGGAATTAGTTATGACGTAGACAGTAATCATTCTAATCGTAATCATGTTCATTGACCATAACGACGATGAAAGCACACCATGTAATGACGTTTCGACATCATATAATGAAGTAAACCGAACCACATGATGTAAGATTACAAGCACATAATATAATGACACAACCACATCATATAAAGATGTTTGCGAAGATGCACATTAAATAAGGATATTTGCACATCATATAAGTATATTTGCACTTCATATAAGTACATTTGCACATCATATTTGCACATCATATAAGTACATTTGCACATCATATAAGTATATTTTGCACATCATATAAGAATGTTTGCACATCATATAATGATGTTTGCACATCATATAAGGATATTTGCACATCATATACGGATATTTGCACATCATATAAAGGTGTTTGAACATCATATAATGACAAGTGCACATCATATAAAGGTAAATACACATCATATAATGAAAATGGGCATAACAAGACAGTTTTGGCGTTCCATACGGATTCCTAATAATGTAGCTTATGGCTGATTATGACCATTATTTGGCTGCTTTCTCTGTCTTCAAATCGTCAGTATGGGACCGGGTGGTACCTGTTTAAAGAAGCTTGTGACGAGTTCAAACTTGTTAAAAACAGATGTATCCTTCAACTATTTATTTGACGGTTTCTTAGAACAAAGCTATATCATATTTCAGATTGAACAACACTATTTCGAAATAAACTATTTTTTTACAGATAAATTCATGTAATTAAAGTGGATAAATTGTATGTCGGATAGTTTTTACAGTATTGGAAATAGAATAGATACGTTTTGCTATCATTGTTTCTTTGATTCGAGGGTACCTATATCCGGTAGTGATGCTACACAGTGATCATATAAAAATAAGAAGATGTGGTATAATTGCCAATGCCACAACTCTCCACCAGAGACCAAATGACATAGAAGTTAACAACTATAGGTCACCGTACGGCCTTCAACAATAATCAAAACCCATACCGCATAGTCAGCTATAAAAGGCCCCGAAATAAAAAATGTAAAACAATTCAAACGAGAAAACTAACGGCCTGATTTATGTAAAAAAAAAAACAATGAACGAAATACAAATATGATATATACAGTAACAAACGATAACCACTGAATTACAGGCTCCTGACTTCGGACAGGCACATACAAAATGTGGCGGGGTTAAACATGTTAGCGGGCGCCCAACCCTCCCTCTAACCTGGGACAGCGGTGTAACAGTATAACATTTAAACAAACTATAAAAATCTGTTGAAAAGTGCTCAACTTATCAGATCGATACATAGCAGAAAAACAAGTAACAAAAACACAGACCGTACGTTGCAGGGTATTTATACATCCCTACAACAACAACAAAAAAGACAGTACAGCTCTGAGAGTACTCGCAGCTACTTACAGCTAGTTCAAAGCCAATAACAACTAATAAAAAATCATGCATCTAAAACTAAACATGTTGATGACATCATCTACTTTTTGCGACCGACTAGTTCAATGTGTAATCAATGTTATGTTCATATGTACTTATAAATGTAACTGCTTTTTGTCCGCGTGTTTGTTGAAAAATAAATCTGGAAAATGTGTGTCAATGTAGTTAGCAATGGTAAGCAATTAAAGCATTAAAAAGAAAAAGCAAATACGACTGAATTAGCTATATATTGTTGATATGATGTAATACTTACGAGGTTTAATGCTAATCTTATCTGTAAAGTAAATATTATCATAAGAATTTTACCTAAATTATATCTATAACACAGGAAAGTTAAGAAATATCATAAGTTAATAGGTTTAAATACTATGATTTCTTATCAACTAAATCATTACATACATATTTCAACAATTAACTTGGCGCATGTTCTTTTGTATTTCAAGTATATATTCATATATGTACCAAGTACGAAAAAGAAGAACGTTGAATAAAAACTGCATAAAATCCTGAATTTAATCAATTTTAAAAAGTCGAGTTAACAAATCTTCTAGTTGTGTTCCTAAATATTGTTAAATATAAAAATAAAGAGATGTGGTAGGATTGACAATGAGACAACTATCCACCAGAGTTCAAATGAAGTGGATATAAACAATTATAGACAATCGTACGGACTTCAACAATGAGAAAACCCCATACCGTAAAGTCGACTATAAAAAGCCCCGACATGAAAAATGTGAAACAATTCAAACGAAAAACTTAACGGCCTAACTTATAACAAAACAATAAATAACGAAAAACAAACATAATAGACATGTATGAACCAACGACAACCACTTAATTACATACAAATGTTTGGTTTGTAAGTTTTGAAAATGATTGATTGATTTGTAGTGTTTGAACACCATTTTAATCCCTATGGGCTATATCGAGGTGGCCCTTTTATTGGTGGAAGAATCCGGAGTGTCCGGAGAGAACCACAGACCTTCAGAAAACTAGCAATCCTAGTCAATTAAGATTGGAAACGAACGCACCTGCCACTTGGGGTTTCGAACACACATTACTTAGACCATCTAGTACTGTACATTTGTTAAATTTGGTATGTCGTTTAAACTTTTTTTCGCTATTGAAATAGAAAAGTTCAACGTTTAGACCGATATCTTTATCATTTCATTTGATCCTAAATTGAAATTGTTTTAATACCACCAGTATACTAAAATTTCAAGAAGAATTTTCAATCATTTCTAGCATTTTTTTTTCTATAATAGAGTTTTGTTCTACAATTGGATTATTTATTTTCACTAGAAGGAAGAACCCAAGTATTTGCATGTGTAAGGATATTCTTTAAGTCTCCTTTTAAAATACAAAAAGTATAAGTGTTGTCTTTCTAAAGTGTTGTTGTCATTTTGTTACAAACTATACCGCTGCTGGTGGACTATGTATCCCCAAGGGTATAAAAAGTCAAGTAGTTAGTACTTCAATACTGACATAATTTATAACAAACCTTTCTAAAATTGTTCGTTTGTTAATTCAAAAATTATTAAAGAAACTAGGGTTTCAACTCCATCAGGCAAAGTTCATCTTAGATGGATTTGGCTATTATTCTTAGGTCCTTTTTGGTCATATAGTTCTTCAACTGCGTCGGTTTTTATACATCTTTGGCTTACATGTATTCGACTTTGAGCGTTCCTGATGAAGGTAAATTCAGTAAAGCGCTTCCGACGCATAAAATGTACAAAGTGTTGTTTTCATTATTTACAAAAATGTCTCAAAGGCAAAAAGAAACATTAAACCAAGTGTTTTGTTTTTAAGGACATTGTCGAAATTAGGAGGACTGTTTCATGTCTAGATTTTGTTTTGGGGATTGTATTAATACCGATTTCAGACTAGAATCTATTACGAACATCACAATTTCAGTTTTCCCGTTGTCAACATTCCATTTCTCCATTTCCACCTTCTGTCCTAATCGTTTATGTCGTTTACAAATAGTATCTCAAGTGATACATTACGCGCATGGATGTTCTCAGAATACATCACTTTATAAGTAGGGATGAATGGATAACACAAACCTTCATCAGCAGGGTAATCAGGAAAAACGACTGACATCGTCACTGTAAAGATTTAAACAATTTCCAAAGCAATGTGTCTGTGTCTTGAATGACGAGAGACATATATTCGTGGTCTAAGATTTTGAGACACCGATTGAGTTCTATTACCATTTGTAAAAATTTGACTGTGTCTGGATTCGCATGCTCTCTTGAAATTCATACGTTTTCCCATTTTTCTCTCGATATATCTAAACTTGATTTATGAGTTTGAACATCGGTAAACTACAGTAACTGTTGATTTTCTGTATCAGTCTGATGGATTACGTCTTTTCAAATATCAAAATATTGACCACTGTTTAGTTTTAAATTGAAATTTAGAACAGAATCTTCCCATGATTCAGATGAAGTATTTATAACTCTAGTAAGATTCTTCCTACCAAAATGTTTATACTACAAACCTATGTTAATACGACTTCGACAAATTACTATTGCATTGTTGTATAACAGATGGAGTACGTTTAGAGTATTAACAAAAATATTAATTGTTCATTTACAATTTGTTTTATTTTCAAATCGGAATTCAGAACTCAATCTCACCATATGATTCATTTTTTTGTTTCTTTTAATGACTTCTTTTATATTCTGAATACTGCTTGGAGCACATTTCAAACAAATTCAAAAGCCAATTAAATTGGTGTAACACTTTAATTAAAACTGTACTGAAGTAGCTGTACTGTACTTAACTTCTTTGTCATTTGGTCTCTGGTGGAGAGTTGTCTCAATGGCAATTATCCACATCTTCTTATTTTTATATGAAGTACTATTTATATGAACAGAGGAAACTGAATATCATTCTAGATCGATAACTTAAGATGCTTCATGTCTTTCAAGAATCATGACTTGTTGAGAGTAAATAACTAACCCTTCTTAACTATGTGGAAGATTGATAATGTACACTATTTCTTCTTCGAACGCCATATATATACAAACCAAAAAATAATTTATGATAAACACTCCAAGATGACTCTCACTAATGAATTTTAAGTGACTGCTATCTGGTAATTCGAACCTCTCATATGAACAAAGATCCGGATATTTAAACATGCAATTATTTTTTTCTAATGGTCAGATAGATTTCTTGTCACATAATACTGAATAGTGTATTTCGGCAAATACACATCATCAACATTACCAATTTTACAGCCAAAGAGAGGCTTTTTTTGCTGTCCATTTTCACTTGCTCGAAATAGATTCGTGAAGAATTGTAGTTTGAAATACTCCATGTTAACATTATACTGCTATACACTGCATGTCGGAGAGCACTACATAAGTATAATTTATGTTTGTTCAATCCACTTTACTTTGAGTAGATATAATATGTCTAAACTAAATGTTTATGCCACAAAACATTCATATAATTATCGTACCAAAAGAATTGTCTCAATTTTATAACGAATTCGTATAAATACACCGAAAACTAACTAACTTCCTCGGAATATTTTTAACAATTTCAGGAGGTGCTACATTATCATACTGTCCATTTTGTCTACATATATAAGGTTTTTAAAATGCCTTTATATACTGTGACATATTGTGCCCAAATATGTGTCTTTTTTAATTGTCAATAGAACTCTTGATTCATAATTAGTGCAGTGACGGAATAGGAAAAAGTCGAATATTAAAAGAGTTTAATTTCACTTCATAATACACGGCTAAAATTTTGCACAGTCCTAGAAAAATGATTTAACTTGAATTTAAGATTGGTCGTCAAAAAGTCGAATGGTGCAGTTTTTTTATTTTTTATTTTAGCGTTTAGCTAGCAAATTTGACTTCAAATTCAGATCATTAGTGGCATGCAGTTTGGCTTGTTATTCAAAGGCTGCCCTCAAATATCTTTTTTTGTTTTTTTGTTTTATTCAAACACCACACATAATGCTCTATTCATTAAGAGAAAAAGATAATCCTAAAAGCCTTTTGGTGACAAATTATGAAGGTAAAAATTACTGTAAACGGGGACATTTTGTGTTTCACCGATTTCCAACATCATACAATAAAGCGCTGATGAATGGATTATATCGTAACTACTATAAAGTAATAAAACTGCAATTTTTCTTTTCATATACACAAGTTTTTATGAGGTAAGATTATTTAAAACGATATTTTTTAAACTTTCAAAATCTCTGCTATTCAATCATTAACTTAAAAAAAATCCGGAAAGTTGTGTCCCGTCCCTGATTGGGCTGAATACATAGTTTTCCTCAAATATTTTGGACTTGATATTACTTGTTTTTGATGATGTTTTATTGTTTCGTTGAATTACTTGGATATCCGTAATTCATTTTGAAGGTTGTGTTGAAATAGTTTTATTAATATAAGGGAGCTACCATTTGATTTTTATGGGGGCTAGGATGAAATTTGAAAAAAAAGGCAGGACAGGAGTTTTGAGTTAAAAAAAAAAGGCAGGAAGAGCAACTTGGCATAAAAAAAAAGGCAGGATGACAATTTATGTAAAAAAAAGTCAGGATAAACTAATAAAAAAAAAGGCAAGACCGAATTGAATGAAAAATAAAAATGCAGGACAAAGATTACAACTAAAAAAAAATGCAGGACAAAAGTTTTCATCCTAGCCCCCCCCCTATAAAAATCAAATGGTAGCTCCCTAAGAGGCAAAATAAGTTTTTCAGTTGTTTATTTAAGAAATGGGGATCCGACAAAATCCCTAAAAGATGACAAAACTGGAAAGTCCGTTGAAACTGGCTTGGCTTTAACATTTCAAAGAAGCAAACATTCAGTTTAATCCCTTAAATAGTGTTATTTTCTTAAAAGCGGAAGTGGAAAAATTGTTTTATTTACCACTTACAGTAAACAGCGGTATTTTGACACAGTTGATAGGTGTAATGATGAAATTTACCCGAAAGTGCGCGGATGATTGTGATTCTATTCGTTTGGCAATTTTTTATTATAAAAGTGTACACGAATGATGCATAAGTCTACATAACATAACGGTGTTTACAGTTCGCACTGCAATTGGAAATGCAGAACCTTTTCAAAGACCTAAAGAAAACCATTTTGCTTAGTTCTTTGATTTCAAATTCAGATATATTGAAGATTTCCTGTCTCTCCATAACCCACGTCAGTCAGTAATTACTTACATTTCATATACCCCAGTGAGCTTGTGATAAAGGATACTACAGAAACTAGAATGTCTGCTTCATATCTTGACCTTTTTTTTATATTGACGACTTCAAACAAAAATCTATGACAAACTCTGGAGGACGATTTTTAACTTTCCAATTGTCAAAATCCCCATGTCTCAATAATACTATATCCTCTGCGCCATCGTATGGTGTGTACACATCTCAGTTGATACCTTACGCTCGTGCATGTTGAGTCAGTACAGACTTCATGAACAGGGGTGTACTCCTGACTACTTACAATAGGCCGCAGATTTCAAAGGGATATTCAAACTTATTAGTCGACGAAAATATCACAATGTCATGGCAAAAGTCGTAGAACGACGTAATGACAAACAAAATTCTACAAAACACTACATAGAAAACTAAAGATCAACACGAACCTTACTGAAAACCGGGGGTTATCTCGTGTGCCCCCGAAAGGTTTAGCAGATTCTGTTCCACATGTGACACCATAGTGTCGAACGTGGAAATTCAGTTTTGGTGACATGTACTGAATTATGAGGAAGAACCGGCGACTGAAATAGACACAAAATAAGTTTTTAGATCACCATCACGAATAATGTTATCTTTAAGCTCTGCCGTGTCTCAACTCACTAGCAGAATCTTTTCGCAGTTGAAGATCTTTAAATACTACATGTACTAAGTATCAGATCAGATCAGATCTGAAAATTTTCCGTTTGTGTCCCATGCCTTTTATAACATATTGATAATTTTGATTCGCATGGTACGTGATACATGTTGACGCAACCGATCTGAACTCTTTTTGAAGTTCTTGGAATTCCCCCAGTTTTTGTTTGAAAACATGAACATCGGTAAACTACTGTTGCCTCTAATGTTTCTTAGAGACATACAGATAAAATAGCAGCCGGCTCAAGTCAAGAAATCGAAGTCACGGGTATCAAAGGTTGTGTAAACTACTGTTGCCTCTAATGTTTCTTAGAGACATACAGATAAAATAGCAGCCGGCTCAAGTCAAGAAATCGAAGTCACGGGTATCAAAGGTTGTGTAAACTACTGTTGCCTCTAATGTTTCTTAAAGACATACAGATAAAATAGCAGCCGGCTCAAGGTTGCACTTTGTAAATACAGCTGTTTTCAAACCACGCCTCTTTTGGGAGATATAGAATATTCATAGACAATTAATTTTGTTTACGTACTGGTTCCCGGATAAGATCTCTATGTTTCATCTCATAGAGACATAACTTGGGAATGTTACCAGTAAATATACATATTCATAGTGATCAAGTTGAAGTCTGTGGAAATCCTTAAGTCAAGGTTGGGGTAGTATAGAAATTTAATGTAAGTTTAAACTCTTAGAAGTTCGGGGCATATAAACGTTGAAAATATGCCGCACAGCCCTATATTTTGACCTTTGAAAAAAAAAGTAGTGCATATGAACTTTCCATTCTAGGATATATTTTTTTCAAAACTTCATAGTAAAAGTGGTACAGTTTTAGCCGTGAAAGGAGTTCCTATGGGAAATTGCATTGTTGATATTTACAGAAATGCAACCTCAAGTCAAGAAATCGAAGTCACGGGTATTAAAGGTTGTGTTTTGTGTACTATTGTGGGTATTATTCTTTTTTGGCCAAGGCGTTGTCAGTTTATTTTCGACTTATGATTTTGAATGTCCCTCTGGTATGTTTCGTCTCTCTTTCATATGCTTGCATATACTTTAATAAAAAAAAACTACAACCAAGACAAGGGATTACACTCTCTTAAACAATATATTCAAATAAAGGCTGTTTAAGGCTAACTTGTCATACAGCCACTGTAAACCTTTACTGGGATTCAAACTTTATTCATGAATTACAAAGACATTTACAGGAGCAAGATTTTTTAACATCAGCAGTGCGATATAAATGCTAACCCTAGTTCAGATATCAAATCAATTATACAGACCAGACTGTAGGGCAGAACGATCAAGACAATAGGAAACATTCTACAGACTACAGTCATGTGATCATGGCAAGTGTATACTGTCGATCAGAGATGGCTTTTTTTCTTGACTTTTGTTTAAAGATATTTAGAGTTGCAAGTAGAAGGACAAGCCATTCCTTTCTGGAAGGTTTCATTGGACATTTGTCCTAGAGGCGACCCGATGTTACAGTTGTTTTATGTCCCCCATTTATAGATTGATATGGCCAAAGTGTATTTCGCAATGACGAAATGTTTTGAAATTAATGTCCAATGGTGCTGGATAAAAGCACGCTACATGTGGTATACAAACATTTGACCACCACTCTATTCCAATGCACAACAGGTTAAATGTCCGACGCTTAACATTCATATTCGCAATATTATTATAGGTTTCGTGCCTTAAGAATTTTGTCGTGTTATTTAACCACTTTGGACCAATATTGATATTCGAGATTTGTTAAACCTTCCATATGAACATACGAACATATGTATTCCAGCCAAGGATCAGAACCTTGTAATAACGTTCCCACAGTACAAAAGTCATTTGAGGTCTGAATTACTGATTAAAGTTACGTATGTTACGTGCTATGTTAAACCATCCTGCATAGAAAAAATTCTTATCTTGTGTCAATTAGTTTGGGAATGAATAACCGAAACTTTCTCCATTTTTAAACGAATAAAAGGCGGTTCTATCATTAAACATATCTTTTTAAAGTTGTTAGTCTATTTTACAATGATTTATATTCCTATTAATACATTTTATTTCATAGAAATCGTCATGACATTGTTAAAACTCAATTATAAGTCTGTTTTGAAATAATTTTTGTTGCCAGTTTTGCATGTACCGAATTCAACATATATGGCCAAAACTCAAGTTTCCACTTTCATTGAGGTATAATAGATGGTTATATTATTAAATACACGTTTGCTCATAATTTTCTATAAATTTTGTAAAGTTTTGACGACCGTTGTTCTTATTACTTGAAGAAAATACATCTTTTAAATTGAAAACTACCCCTTTTGTAAAGTCGCATACATGTTCTCGGAAAACTCATTAAATGACGGGTTTCTACTTTGCTGATGAAAAATTGAATAACGAAGAAAATAGATTCAAGTTTTCAATCATTCTACTGTAAAAAGGGTAGTTAAATTGGAATTAGATATTCAATTTTGTTTTTCCTTGAAAACGACATGTGACCTTTGATCTTGATTTCTGAAAAACTGCACCATATTTTTCTTTTGACGACCAAAATAATCTCAAAGTACACATATTTTCGAATCGAATGATATATGATATAGCCGTGTAGTATTTTTGACGATTAAAATTTCATAATTCCGACTTTGGTCACCGGCCTAAATTGATTGAGGATTGAAGGAAAGTAAAGATTGATCATATCTGTATGTAAGCCAGATATTTACTATCTATTAATGACATATTTCAATCTGATTCATACTGTGAAAATCGAAAAGTCGAAATAGATTGGTGTGAAATGATTGTTCAAATTTGAAAGCTATATCGCTATTTTCTTTAATTCACTGTTTATCAATATTTGTCAATTAAAAACTAGTAGAAAATCAAGGACTTCATGAAAGTTTTCCGTATGTGTCAAACAAACCTTACAGACCGTTTTAATTTCGGCATGTACTAAAAGGAGTGGAGTGGTGGAGTGTTGGAGTCCTGGAGCGTTGGAGTGGAGTCATGGAGTGAAAACATGGAGTAAGGAAATGGAGTGTAGTTGAGTTGTTGGGTCAACAGTTTTAAAATTAAACCAATTTATAAGATATGTTTTGTTATAGCTTTAAAAATCATAGAATGAATCTGGATGTTTGGTCTCAACAACGTGCAACTGCATTCATGTACCAATATAATTCACCTTGAATGTGTCATAGTTATGATTTAAGGTTATATCTCAAAACATGCATTCTAAGTCGCACACACATTTAAACATGTCCTGAAATGTGTAAGATGCACCGTGAGGGCGTTGGCCCGAGTAGGTGTTAAGTATCTAATTTACACCCCAAAATATTATGATTAATGTTAAATGATAGATTTCTATAATTTAGGAGGGAGTCTTTCAGCAATTTTACCTTAGTTAACAACATTCTTGTGTAAAAGAGAGGCGAAAGATACCAGAGGAACATTCAAACTCATAAGTCGAAAATAAACTGACAACGCCATGACTAAAAGAAAAAAGAAAAAGACCAACAGACAAACAATAGATCATACAACACAACATAGAAAACTAAAGACTGAGCAACACGAACCCCACCAAAACTGGAGGTGATCTCAGATGTACCGGAACGGTAAGCAGATCCTGCTCCACATGAGGCACCCATCGTGTTGCTCATGTTAGTACAAACCCGGTAATAAGTCCCGGTAGGTCACATTCGGGAAAAGGGGACGGGATTGTGGTTACGACATTAGGAACATATCCGCTATCATCTGTGAAACGGATATTCCATAAAGGTCAACTGGGTGATATATATTGCGTATGCAAGCACTGCTGGAATGTTGCTACATAGAAATGGAAAGTTCACAAGAAGCTGAATTCATCTCTTTTGTCGTAAATTTTGTTTTCAACCGATCCTCATTGTTAATTTCTAGATGTAAGTCATAATATGAGGCAGAGTTAATTGTATCTGTTGTATCCTTTATCCCAAGTTCGATGGGATAGATGCGTTCAACATAGTCACAAAATTTTGAATTATTTAGTGAGAGAATGATTTTACTTGCAAAGCAAACTTAAAGGTATAAACTACATGTACAAGTATATACAAAACCACAGCATAAACAGAACAGTGCAAGAAAAACGACACTTGGATTCTGTATGTTTCATTTGAAAAAAATATGAATTTGCTTATTTTTTCACCCCATGACTCCAACACTCAAACACTCCACTCCACCACTCCACTCCAACACTCCACTCAACGTTTTAGTACATGCCTTTAATTTGTAAGTTAGCTGACAAAAATAAATCTACACATAACCAAATTAGATAAAATATATTTGTAACAGATTTCTGAAACATATTACCGTTTTCCTTCTTTAGATGCAACTTGTTTAACATCTGTGTTGCAACTGTAAAATAAAATCACTATACGAATTAAGATGAGGAAATTTGATATGAAAAAAAACCATAAAAGTCAGTGCAGATTTATTAGTGTCTCGCGAGAATTTAACGATTTCTTAGCAGATCAGGCGACAGTTAAAATAAACGGTCATAGCAGGACTGGCATAGTAAAGAATTGTGGGATGAGAGCGAGCTATATTGACAAATTATACATTTGAGACTTTGTTACAATTACTTTCAATATCATGTTACAGTTGACCTTTACAAATATAATTTCAAATTTGTTTTGGAAAAATCTCTGATTTCTTGTAATAGCAGAAAGGGATTATTTGGTGTTTTATTAACGTGGCCTAAAATTATGGGGTGTATTTGGTTCGTTTTTAATGTGACCTGAAATGATATCAGGAGAATGAGAAAAAGCGTCACATAAACAGATCAAAATATAACACGAAATGCATCATCAATAGAAAAAAACAAAGCAGATACGAAAGCAAAAGCAAGATAGGAAAACTCAAAAGTAATAAAACATAAAAACTAAATACTGACTGATATAAATTATACGATCTTTAGCCAAAGGAAATATTTTATTCACAACAATAGCGTTCTTAAATCGAATGAATTAGTGTGTATTTAGGCTTTAGATAATTATTCTTGCCTTCCATACTTTATTTCCATGAAAAAAAAAACTATAGCAGAAATACTCCAGTTATATTCAACAAACGAGGATATTTTGTCATAATACTGAAAATATTGCTTCATATTAAAATGTTCCGAGAAAAAAAATCATCTACAAACCATTTACTCTAAGGATTACCAGTCTTCTGATATCTTTTTCTTTTGTACTAATTGCACATTCATACACTCCCGCATCATGAGCATGTAGATCTCTTATAACTAGATTCCATTCATTTTTCCTTGCTACACGTTGTACAGAATGTCGTTGGTCAGGACTATATACAAAATCGCCTATTATTAAAGGATGAGATTCAGATGTACGTCTCCAATAAACCTAAATTTGGTAAAAAGAGTATTATTGTAACATTACTTTAATTTGGTTTCATGGTACAATTGATCATACCCTTCCCCCCATAAAAAATTAAAATACACACAAAATTTCCTCTGGTTTATTTGGTGGAAAACAGAAAACATAGACTTAAACAAACCATTAACTATGTACTAATCGATAAATAAACAATGGCAAGACAATTTACATCCGGGAAAAAATTAAAACATTTGATTAGGTAAAGTTTCAATATCATCAAATAGAACAATAACTTCATTTAAAGATTGTTTAATTAATCGTCATTTTAATTCAGACAGAATTCTACCATGTCTCTTATCCAGTAACTTAGTTATAAGCTATTTATAGAATAATTGGAATTTGATTTCATAAAAAAATTGTCTGTCATATTGATTTACCATTTGTCTCGTTTATTTTAACAGGAAAATAGAAAATTATATACTGGCAAGAATAAGTTTGGAGTTATATAAAGATAAATATGTTTCTGTCGCTTACAAATATTTCATATTTTTTGAAATGTAGTCTGAAATAATTTAGACTAGACAAGAACGATAAATTAAGAATGAGTTCGATTTTACTTTTTTACAATACAATAATATGCATTGTAGTCTGAAAAAAAAACTAAATAAGAAAGACGAAGCAAATGATGAAAAAATCTCAAAGATTATGCTGAAAATTTCATAAATTAAAGTTTAAACACTGGTAATTTATACTGTATTCCACAAAATGTAATCAGACTAGACTCAAAGTTGTACTCACAAATCTAGTATTTAAATTAGCCACTGCGCATAATAAAGTAGCTGTTTCACCAATGCGAAATGCTACATTGTCATCCCGTGCTTCAAAATAAGGAACAGTTGCATTTTCATCATGTATGTGTAAGGCTGAAAAATATTTGCAATCATTTGACTAAGTTTTTCATGACAAACAAGCGGCATTAGAAAGGTTATCTGAGATGTTCAAAAGTAAATAAATATATCGGGCAAATACTCAGTATTAGAACGAATGAAGCATACATAGCGCTTGAAACTTGCAACTATAAAGATTGCCATATGTATCGTATCCTGCCGTATCAGACATCGCCGTTATTTCCCATTGCGAGTTCTGTCTTATCACCGGTCGGAACTATGGATTAAGGAATATAAATAAACACTATGCAGTTTGAAATAATCATTTTGTTTAATATAGTCGTATAACATTAACACGGAGATATGTCTCGCATGTTAAGAATTTAAACGGTTCATGCTATAACAGGGTTTTTTCCGGTAAAGATAAATTAAAAAAAGGACTACCAATACTTGAAACTTTATTAACAAGGTCCGTACTGTGCAAGATCCAATACAACCGACTACAAAATAATATACAAAAGTTAATTTACAAAAAGTATTTATTTAGAAAAGGATAACGCATTGTGTGAAGTTTTTAATTTCTTATGTCGATTTTTCCGAATTAAATAATGCACATTAGTTATAGAGCCGCAACATGTAACTTCGAGATTCGAGTGTACCTTACTACTTTCGAGTGAACTACTAAGAATAACCCTAAACTTGTATAGTTAGAATTATCTGCCGTTTTTCTTATGTACTAAAATATAAAGTAAGATTGTGGAGAACGAAGGTCATTTGGGCATTATCACAAGAAAAATTTGGCTAAATGTTAAAATGATCCTATTTAACTATTTATAATTCATGCAGGCATGCAAGCTTGGAGCATTTCATATAGTGCAATACGTTACGGTACATCTTTATGTTCGTTAAACATTTTGTGAGTATGTTGGTTTGCTTACTTATCCCTATATAGTTACTGTACTGTGACAGAATTCAGAAAAAAAATAAAAATAGTTTTAATTAAATACAAATTGTCACAAATTTACTGATTTTGATAGGTTATATCATTTTGGATCTTGAAGATGCATACATAAAATTACATTGAAATTAATTTCCACATAATCTATCTCTGCCTCGGCAACAGTATTTTGAAGAAAAAAAATCCTTAAAATTTGTAACAATATCATGTTAAGAAAGTCAGGTACACCTTTTATATTGAAGCGAGTTTTGGTAACCTGTTTCGTCCTTAAGTGTATAATACAGAAACAAAGAGTATATCATCTATTAACATTCAAATTTCATATTACTAGAAATCAAAATATATGGGTCAAGTGAAATATCTTTGTAATGAATCATCATAACAGGGTAGGCGTGTTTGAATATAAAAATAACCTTGTGCTAGATTGTTAAACGTCTTACTGGTAAATGCATTTAATTTCATTTGACCAATTATTATAATAAAATTAACGCATACTAATTATCTTATTCTTGGAAATGTACTTTAAAATAGAAGGCGGACGTTCATCCCTTTTCCCCTTTTTATGACAAAAAACTTGACGAGCCTTTACTTTTGGATCTTTAAAATGCATAAGAATAATAAGGGAAAAAAGAAACTTTTTTTATAAATGTTTTCAGTAACTATAAGCCTTTAACTTCTGAAATTTTCTTGTCTACCTTTTTACGAAATATTTTCATATAAAGTTTAAAAGTAGTAATGTTTTATTGAACTTTCCAATATTCGCCGTGACAAACGATTAGACAATAACTTTAAGTATTATAAAGAAATACACATATAATAAATGATGAAACATTTGCCTATCCGGATACAAATTTCACGTACAGATCGTAATGAACATGATGAAGCAATGTGAATAAAATTAACGAAAACGCGTCATCTCTACATGGTCTACCGTTTTCTTGATGGAGAAAAAAACATAAGATAGTATATATACAGATAACAAGATAAATTACGATTTTTTTTTTTTTTTTTTTATTTACCGAAGAATTTTGTGCAAGTTCATTACACATACATTATAAAAATACAGGAATATAAATAAATTTGGTGTATTTACTGTCTTCTGACAGCATTACCTTTATTTTCAATGTTGTCAATTTTTATGGCGACACGCCCACTCTGACGTTGTGTATTCATACGCCAACATGTGTGTACGTTGTTATTGTTAATATAAATAATATAAAAGCTCTTTGAGCCTTATTTTTGATAGAAATTTATTTATAATGAATGGCAATAATTTATTTTGAATTTATTGAACCATAAAATTAATTTTGACTCTTCATTTTACATAATCCGCTTCGCGGATTATTCAATGTGAAGAGTCAAAATTAATTTCATGGTTCAATAAATTCAAAATAAATAATAACCATTCATTAAATAAAAATACAAAAATTGCGGGCTCTACAATAATTTAAATTTAAGATTGGAACGCGGAATATTTTATTTTCTATATATTTTTGGAACATTGATGAAATACTAAAGTAACTATTCCAATGTAACAGCCATTTCAGATGACAACTTTTGCGTTTATTTTTCAAAGCAAAACTAATTTATGTCAATAATTGTATCTCTCCTCGTAAAAAATGTTTTTTTTCGCTCTACAATTCACAAGTGAAACAATTTCTTTATCCCAGTTTACCCCTACCTTATAATACCTACCCATTGTATTTATTGATATTTTTGTTCGTCCTGAATATGAAATATTTGCCACTAGACATTAAACAAACAACAACCAATCATTATATATAATTGATTGATTGTTGGTTGCTTAACGTCCAATGACAAATATTTAAGCAACCAACAATCAATCAATTATATATTATGATTGGTTGTTGTTTGTTTAATGTCTAGTGGCAAATATTTCATATTCAGGACGAACATAATATATAAGCATCTCTGTATACAGTGGGATTTACTGAATTTTAAAGGTTCGTTAGTAAATGTACAGATATGTATATATAAACAGGCTGTTGAAATAAAATATATTCCCATAAAAGTTATTAATTCTAGAATTTTCATATTTTATTTTTGCGATTTCTTTAAGTTTCGGTAAGACTTTCGATCCATTGAACAGTTATTTATTCAATCTGAGTTGTGCAACTGAAAGCGGAGTGCTTATTGTCCTTAAGTTAATGAAACGGAGGAGCATTTGTTTTTCTTTATCAGTCGCTTTCCCTTGTATTTGAGATTTTAACCCTTTTATGTGTTTTGTAGTCCACTTGATTTCCCGTGTAAAATGTCCATGTAACAGAAAACGTAAATCACAAAACACCGATGGTAAGTTAAAACATTCGAGGTCTTATCGAATCTGTATAAGGAGTACACCTCTGTTTATGAAGGTTTCAAAGGATGCAAGGTTGCAAAACAAGTCGATACAGGTATCTTATAACATATTGGGAAACAGATGGAAATTTCTAGAAGAATGGTAGCTTTAAAGTTTTTCTAATTTGTGTTTTCCCAAAGGTTTTTATATTCCAAATAGAGGAAAAGATACCTTTCATAGAACAATATCTCTATTTTCTTTTTGTAAAACTAAGTAAAACCTTATTTTTACTATTATATGTGAACAATTTTAGTAACTGTCAGCATTCTTTAATACAGTATACTAGTAATATGTTATTTTTTTGTTGTTGTTGTTGTCTGTTATACAGTTATTATAGAGTAAATTGATTTTCTGGTACGGTTTTCATTGCGTGATCTTGTATGTACGTTTTGTTAATCTACTGATCAAGATCTAAAACAACTTGCTTAATCCTGCCACATTTTCTTATACATGTCATAAGCCAAGAACCTTGTCAATAGTTGTCGTATTTCGTCGTTATTTGGAGAACTGGGTGTTAATGGAAGATACTGTTTCTGTTCAAGGAGAAGGTAGGATAGGAGCCAAGATATTGCAAAAACAGAAAAAATAATAAAGCTTTTCAAAATTATGTTTTTTATAGGTGAATATAGGCTGATATAATCTGGTCACTTTAGTACAGACAGATAACTTTTGATGTTACTATGGTGTCATAAATAGATATAAGAAGATGTGGTATGAGTGCCAATGAGACAACTCTCCATCCAAGTCAAAATTTATAAAAGTAAACCATTATAGGTCAAAGTACGGTCTTCAACACGGAGCCTAGGCTCACACCGAAACATGTTAAAACTGCATGGCATATTTGATCTAAAATGGTTATTTTACACAAAGTTTTTGGACAAAACAGATAGGAGATAAGGTTACAATATAGATCTTTATAAAATTCATCTTGTAGCAAACTATCTTTTTGAGTAAAGCGCTATCTCATATCTATAAATACAAGATCTCCAAATGAGGCTATTTCGGCAGATTATATGTTGTCCTTTAGATGTCTTTTGGTAATTATTGTCGTTGGATTGCTGTGCCATTGGCGTGTACCCACATCTCCTTTTATTTATATTTATTATACGCATATCAATCTTTAAAACCTAATAAATACTTTTTGCTAGTGAATGAACTACCAGACAAAAATAAACAGGAGGCTGTCAGAGTGACAGCAAACCGAATTTTCCTGCAGAGGTCGAACCCTGAACAGTTGAGCAAGTATGGACACTACATTTAAGCTTAAAACAGCTCTGAATTTGGATTGTGATTGAATATTTGACACAGCATAGGTTTGTGACACAAAATGAATGTGGTCAAAGAACTGAAATATTTGAAATTGGACATTTAAATACCTATTATGGTCCAATATCCAAAATCTAAGTTCATATTAGAATCAGCATATCAAAGAACCACAAGAATTCATTTTTGATGAAATCAGACAAAAGTTTAATTTAGGACCCTTTGGACCTCAATTAGGACCAATTTGATAAAGGAGCCCACAATCCAAAATCTCTCAATAGATATAGGAAGATGTGGTGTGAGTGCCAATGAGACAACTCTCCATCCAAATAACAATTTATAAAAGTAAACCATTATAGGTCAATGTACGGCCTTCAACACGGAGCCTTGGCTCACACCGAACAACAAGCTATAAAGGGCCCCAAAAGTACTAGTGTAAAACCATTCAAACGGTAAAACCAACGGTCTAGTATATATAAAAACGAGAAACGAGAAACACGTATAAATTACATAAACAAACGACAACTACTGTACATCAGATTCCTGACTTAGGACAGGTGCAAACATTTGCAGCGGGATTAAACGTTTTAATGGTACCAAACCTTCTCCTTTTTCTGAAACAATAGTATAACATCACAACATAGAAAACACACGATAAAACATCAATTGGAAGGCTTAACTCAATCAAAAACGTAAGTTAACAATACATGGTTAGATTCAGCATTTCAAAGAACCCCATAAATTCAACTTTTGTTGAATCAAACAAAGTTTAATTTTGGACCCTGATATTTTGGACCAACTTGAAAACTGGGCCCAAAAATCTAATATTTAAATACAGGTTTAGATTCAGCATTTGAAAGAACCCTATATATATTTAATTTATGTTGAAATGAAACACAGGTTAATTTTATCCATAATATTTTCTGTGCAAAGGGAAATAACTCAAACTGGATAAATAGTTCTCTAAAATAAGATATGATGCAATTTTTCAAATTATAATCAATAATATAATAACAACAACCAGTGATGACTAAGTTCTCTAAAATTAGATATGATTTAACACTCAAACATTGTTAGAATCAGCATATCAAAGAACCAAAGAATGCAATTTTTGATGAAATTAAACAAAAGTTTAATTTAGGACCCTTTGGACCTCAATGTGGTATTATCTTATTAATAATGAAAAGAACTTGAAAATTGGGCCCAAAAATCTAATATTTAAATACAGGGTTAGATTCAGCATTTGAAAGAACCCTATATATATATTTAATTTATGTTGAAATGAAACACAGGTTAATTTTATCCATAATATTTTCTGTGCAAAGGGAGATAACTCAAACTGGATAAATAGTTCTCTAAAATAAGATATGATGCAATTTTTCAAGTTATAATCAATAATATAATAACAACAACCAGTGCTGACTAAGTTCTCTTAAAATTAGATATGATTTAACACTCAAACATTGTTAGAATCAGCATATCAAAGAACCAAAGAATTCAATTTTTTATGAAATTAAACAAGGTTTAATTTAGGACCCTTTGGACCTCAATGTGGTATTGTCTTATTAATAATGAAAAGAAATACAGGTTTAGATTAAGCATTTCAAAGAACCCTATATATATATTCAATTTATGTTGAAATCAAACACAGTTTAATTTTGGACCCCGATTTGGACCAACTTGAAAACTGGGCCCAAAATCAGAAATCTAATTATATGTTTATTAATAGACAATATAAGCTTAGTTTTTAAAGGAGTTCACTTCATAAAAAAATATATATATAGCATTCAGAAAAATTAGTTTTACAGAATAACAAACAAACTTGCCACAAAATTTACGAAGTCTCCCAAACAAAGCTCCAATAATTCGTCATTCCCATGGTCGCCTGACATTGGGCAAAGTCCAGTACAAATTGGCTTGTGATATGCATAAGTGACACCTATGGATTGACCCTATATGTCATTCAAATCTTCTTGAAATTAAAAGCAGGAATATATGGTTTAGGGGTGGAGATCTCGACCGTTTACAAGTTCTTAAAAGGGGGGTGACACCAGGGGACTCGCCTTATATTTCATTTGATTTGTTTTATTGTCCCATACAAGAATATATATGGTTTCGGGGTGGGGATCTTGACCGTTTACAAGTTTTCAAAAGAAGGGGTGGGGTTACCCAGGGACTTCCCTCAATTTCATTTGATTTTTTATTGTCCCATTCAAGAATATATATGGTTTAGGGTGGGGATCTCGACCATTTACAAGTTATCAAAAGAAGGGGTGGGGGTACCCCATGGACTTCTCCTATATTTCATTTTATTTGTTTTATTGTCATATACAAGAATATATATGGTTTAGGGTGGAGATCTCGATCGTTTACAAGTTCTTAAACAGGAGGGTGGGGGATGACCCCAGGGACTCGCCTTATATTTCATTTGATTTGTTTTATTGTCCCATACAAGAATATATATGGTTTCGGGGTGGGGATCTTGACCGTTTACAAGTTTTCAAAAAAAAGGGGAGGTGGGGGTTACCCCAGGGGACTTCCCCTCAATTTCGTTTGATTTGTTTTACTGTCCCATTCAAGAATATATATGGTTTAGGGTCGGGGATCTCGACCGTTTACAAGTTATCAAAAAGAAGGGGGTGGGGGTTACCGCCATGGACTTCCCCTATATTTCATTTGATTTGTTTTATTGTCCCATACAAGAATATATATGGTTTAGGGGTGGGGATCTCAACCGTTTACAAGTTCTTAAACAGGAGGGGGTGGGGGTGACCCCAGGGGACTCGCCTTATATTTCATTTGATTTGTTTTCTTGTCCCATACAAGAATATATATGGTTTCGGGGTGGGGATCTTGACGGTTTACAAGTTTTCAAAAAAAGGGGGTGGGGGTTACCCAGGGACTTCCCCTCAATTTCATTTGATTTGATTTATTGTCCCATTCAAGAATATATATGGTTTAGGGGTGGGAATCTCAACCGTTTACAAGTTATCAAAAAGAAGGGGGGTGGGGGTTACCCCCTTGGACTTCCACTATATTTCATTTGATTAGTGTTATTGTCCCATACAAGAATATATATGGTTTAGGGGGTGGGGATTTCGACCGTTTACAAGTTCTCAAACAGGAGGGGGTGGTGGTGACCCCAGGGGACTCACCTTTTATTTCATTTGATTAGTTTTATTGTCCCATACAAGAATATATATGGTTTCAGGGTTGGGATCTTGACGGTTTACAAGTTTTCAAAAAGAAGGGGGGTGGGGGTGAACCCAGGGACTCCCCAATATTTCATTTGATTTGTTTTATTGTCTCATACAAGAATATATATGGTTTAGGGGTGTGGATCTCGACCGTTTACAAGATAAAAGCACATTCTCAAACTGAAGGGGATGGGGTAAGAATATATATGGTTTAGGGAGACTTAATTATCTACAAAATGTTTAATAATGAACAGTAAATTTCAAACTTCATTTATACAGTCCTACTAGTAAATTTCAAACTTTATATATACAGTCCTACAGATCTTATCAGGAAACGGAAAATTTTCAAATAAATCTGTCACTCCAATGATTATCATATGCTAAGATATAACCCAGATCTAATTAATAATTAATAATGTAATTAACTTCAAAATGTATAATGATATAGCTCATAATCATCACCACTTACATGTAGGAAATACCCGGTAAATAATTTTCAAATAAATCTGTCACACAATTTTTATTGTGAGATAAGACAAGTCATAACACGAGAAAAATATTTTAAAATTCCACTTTTGGATATTAAAAATGGCGATAACTCAAAAAGGAGAAATACTAAAATCTTGAAAATTGAACTAGACCTTCATTAAGTCCCAGGAAACAACATATTTAAATTTGAAAAAAAAATTGTTAAAGCGTTTTCATGTTATTGTGGAGACACTGTTTGGGAGCCGCCCGTCCGCCCGACCGCCCGCCCGCCGTACATCCCCATTTTAATAACCGATATTTCCTTCGAAAATCCGGTAAAAAAATTAAATATTGACAGAATATGGAAGAAATAATTGTTTATGTAGACCGCAAAGTGGTTTTTGAGAATGAACGGTAATTCAGGAACTCGCGTTCAGAATCATGGTCAGAATTATTGTCAACTAGGCTGCTGTTTGACACGAAACCTATTTTGAAGAATAATAACAGTGAAAAAACTTTGATCAATCTCTAGTGTTGTTTCGGGACAAAACATACATTTCGTATCACTTGAATCAAAACATAGAATGCCATCTAAAATATTTAGAATGGTATGATAAAACTGTACTGTAAATAATTGTGAGATTACGTATCTCTAAATCTGGATATATATCCTGTATTCATTTGCAGAAACACATATCAAAAACATCCTCAAACATTATGCATGGATAAACAGAGATATGGAATATACGCCAACTGAACAGCAACCCAATTCAAAACGTTATTTGTCGTTGCTTTTCTTAACAAAAATACATGTCGAAAAAATACACAAACGAAAAAAAAAACGATAATAAATACGTCCATATGAGTTCTTAGTCGAAACGTTTAACCGATACATTTTTTTTAAGAATGAACGGTCATCATATTAATTTCATGCAAAAATAACCCAAATTCACCTCGAAGACTTTATCAAGTAGTGTTGTAATATTTTGTATGATCACAAGAACTTTTTACACATTGAAAAATTATGCGTATAAGATATGCTTTTTTATAGCAAGTATTTCGTTTTTCTCCTAATGTCTTTTAAATGTTAAGTAAAGATGGTAAAATACTTACAGCAAAATGATGACGTGAACACAACTGCTGATAATATATAGTATTCCAATGACATCAAATTTATGATCTTACAAAACCTTGCATAGGAATCCATCACTTTTCTCACTGCTTAATCTGTAAAATATGATATCTGTCTACGAAGTCAATAGAATTAATAAAAATGATTATTGATAGACAAATGTCTTAATTACTTTTCTATAGTGACTAGGGTTAAAACTTGCATCAGTCGTTTTATAGTAATTACTTTTTCCACAAAGCCACATTGAATTTGCTAAATATCCCGAATCGTTAATAAAATAATGTTGACGATTCCCCAACACAAATGAATTACAGTAATTGTGGCAGTGTATGTTCCAACACGATGTCTTCTATCTGTGGTAATACAACATCACAGAAAATGTAAAGCTACATATGTTACGGGTTTACAACAAGCATTTAACATAGTCCCTTGTTAGTTATTCTTACAGGACAAACACAAGTGATAAATATCCACTTAACAGTGGTATACATTATTTATTGAGCAGGGTCAATAATGGTTCTAAGTAGAAAATAACACGTTTTTCCATCAGATCCAGCAGAGACATTGATATACGTCGCATCCCCAGTATTCCGCAACATCAATAAATTTTGATCAAAAGCAGAACCTAATGCTTATGTATTGTTCTGCCGATGATGGGAAGATACAATAAAAACTATTCAACTCAGAAATAGTTATCACAATAAGTATGGCCTCTAGGGTAATATATTAAAGTTTAAGCTCAATAAAAAATATGAAAAAGTCAATTACCAAATGTCGTTAACATGAGTGTTATTGTGATGAGTCTTAATTCTTTTTTCTTGACATTTGAATCTCAGACATGTCGCGACCAGAATCCGTTGAAAATAAGAACAAAAACACAAAATCGCACGTTTCTGTGAAATTCAAATGATTGTAACAATATATATAAACTGTATATCTAAGTACAAAAGCAAAAAAGAGTTATACAAGATTCCAAATTCTGGATTCAATATTTATACCTAAAGTATGAGATTCCAATATAAAATTTCAAATTCAATAAGCTAAGTAACCAAGCAAAAACGATTTGGAGCTTTTTTTCCATAACAAATTGAGGCTTAATTAAGTAACGTTTGAACAGTATGTTAGCAAATACTACATTGTATATGAAAATGTAAATTATCAGCTTAGTTAGATGAAATAAACATTTCCGACGTTTGGTCTACTTTTATTCTGAACAATAGGTAATCAGTTGTTTTGGCAAAGTGGTTTGAGCATTGTTTCAGCGAATTTTACGTGACTTGAAAGTGTTTATGACAAAGAGTGAGATCCAAACTGTAAATGAAAGATGATAAATCAAAATCCGAAATTTGTTCAAACGTTTTAAAAATTTGCAGAAGAATGTTTACAATACGCATACAAAAATACATGTAAAAAGTAAAATAACAAAAATACCGAACTCCAAGGAAAATTCAAAACGGAAAGTCCCTTATCAAATTACAAAATCGAAAGCTCAAACACATCAAACAAAAGGAAAACAACTGTCATTTTCCTGACTTGGTACAGGCATTTCCTTATGTAGAAAATGGTGGATTAAACCTGCTTTATAGCTAGCTAAACCTCTCACTTGTATGACAGTCGCATAGAGTTCCATTATATTGACAAACATGTGTGAGCAAAACAAACAAACGTAATAGGTAACTTCCTTAACAAACATGAACTTATTTTAAACTAAAAAAAGCTTTAACGTTGGTTAAGAATGCTTGTTTTATCCATATCTGCGATAATTACTCATTTGTCAAAATGCGCCTAAATTGCCTTTTCGAAGCATCTTTATCATATAAAATTGGTTATAAGCTCAGAAGTACGCCAACAAAATATTAGAACCTAAATGAACACGCTTAATGCTCTAATGCTGTGAACTTTTGTAAAGATTAAAAGACAATTTGAAAACGGTACTGACGTAAATACAATCAAGGGGAATTAGCACTACCACATTGATTTATGCTCTAACTAAGAATTGTTGAGTTGTAAAAACTCTCAAGACACAGTTTCATGACTGTCTGAAATTGTACAATAGATTACCAATAACCATTCAAATATGTAAAACGAAAATATTGACTTGATTGATTTCTATTACAGAAGTATGAAAATAGCTGCAGGCCGTAGGCAAATTTAAAAACAACTCTTTTAATAAACTTTCATTATTTTCCTGGTATAATCATCATAAAATATCTTTGCAAAACGTACCTAAAAGCTAAGGCTCAATTCTGTTCACCCTTTAAGATTAATATACTGTTTACGTATACTGCACATTTCTTTTCACCGTTATTCTATCCTATTAGCACTGACGTCTTGTAATTTGACAACGACGTCTACAATTCTTTTGAAAGTGAAATCTTTATATTCATAGTCGTATCGTTTGACAGAATTTATATAACTTTGCAACTTTGGCATCAAAATTGCATCTCCAGTATATTTAATCTAATACGTGATTTCACTTTAAGTATTCTATTCCAAAAATTTCCAAATAATTAATATAAGTTATATACCGGATATATACCCCCAAGTCATGTTTTATCCATAGAACTGTCTTTTACAATTATCAAAATGACCAGAATTTATCTTTAAGGCACACAAACTACGCCAAGAAGATTTCTATATTTCAACGCTGCTGAATCGATTTAATTACTCCAAACAAGAATACAAAATCACCTACGTTGTTATAATTAAATGTCGAGAAAACAAGGAAGTACCAGGGGTAAATGAAAATAAATTACAAGTCTAGGGTATAATACAACGTCACAACATCATAGAAAAGAAACAGGCCTAAGTATAACGAAAAAAAATAAATGGCTTATGATTGCAATTATTTTTGTCAAAGTCATAGAAGAGTGCACAGAAACAAAAAGCCAAAAATCAGCGGTTTTTTTTTGTCGGCACCAGGCATACATTTTGGTGCTCGATCAATTCGTTTGGTAATTTGTTTGTTCGACTTTTTTTTTTTTTTTGAGAAGGGGGGTTAAGGGACATTTTACGAACATCAATTCGCTAAATTTATAGTTTGCGTTGAAATTTTTTATAAATGTTTTTCCTTTACTATTGATGACAATGATGTATAAAATATATTCCAAATACCACCGATATTGCAGTTCACTGAGCTTCTTTTTCAAGTCGAGTAACTGCAGACAACTTTGAGATGGTATAAATGAACATGCGTTTTATTGTGTATGAGTGGTAATTATAGAATTAAATGCTTTTCCTGTACTGACTTTAATTGTATGTCTTTTATAAACCTATTGTTTTTTTCAGTTGATGTCGAGGAAAAGGCGGGGGAATTTCCAAAACAATCGGCCAAACCTCGCCTCATGTTCATGTGTATCCAATATGAGAACCCTCGTTAGTGGTGTTCTTTTGTTATATCTAACATGTCTTTTGCGATTTAGGGATTTTGACATCAATAGAAGACAGTGCATGGTTGGTGTCTTCTGGCTATTACATTTGAATTTTCATATTCTGTCTATTCCTAAATGTTAAGAACAAAATATGTTGTTATTGCAAAATATGTTGTTTAGTCATTAGTGTCTAATTAAATAACAGTAAATTTACCCTTTGAATGTAAAGGACAAATCATTTATATGAAATTAAAGGTTAAATAATGACTACAATTTAATTTGTTAGGAAAAACCATTTAAATTTATAAATTTGTATGGTTAAATAATGAATAAAATCCTTTTTTTTGGAAAAGATGCCTTTATCAATTTCACATTTTGACGTCGCGTACGGTGTTGGTGTTAGTTTTGGTAACGTTAATTTGACGTTTTTTTATGCATTGTATGAATACGGATCATAACGTCGTACTTATTTCATTTCGTGCAGCTCACAGCATAATTTATATGAGCGGTTTGCTTGACTTGCTACGTATAGAACCGAAAAGCAAAAGCAGCACATATTTCTTAAAGTGAAGTAAAATTAAACTCAGAGAAATAATATTTATCAATATAGTATCACCTTGGAGCAAAACATTTCTCTTTCTTTTGTAACAGGAAATTTTTATTTTTTTAAACCATTGTCTTTTTCTGTTGCTTTTTTACCCGCTTTTGATAGTTTCTGGATAAAATGTTATTAGTTGAAGCGTTTATGTCATTTATACCTGTATTGAAGGTTGAGTATCAATTGTTGAAAGCAAATTCAAAATTTACAACAACAAAAATAATTTAATCTAATTTGCAAACTACATATACAAAAGGAAATCTAATCTCAACTATGAACAAGTAAACCGATACAATTATTAATTTTATTTAGATTCGATAAAAATCTGTTGAGAAATTGTATAAAATAATTATAAAAAAGTTATGGTTTTGCATGAGATTTTTGCGACGTATGGCACTACATGTCAAGTTATACAGAACATAACGTCAAAACGAGTAAAAAGCATGATGTGACATTATGACTAGACAAAAGTAGTCGCTGACTGTGACGTAAATACTTCCGACATATAGTCGAATATAGGTTCAAATAAATCCCTGAAATGTTTATTTTAATGTTATATAGTATTTTTGCGCTATTATAATTTCAAAATTTCCCCTCAAAAACTGTATTATATGACTTATCAAATGTGTAACAAAATTGTAAAAACGGCGTGATGTGACATTTGACTAGACACAAACAAAAGATCGCGTTTATTTTCTTTTTAATATTTTCCCTTGAATCTTCTACATATTTTTTTTCATACACTTAAAAAACATCTTTTCACGTTTAAATAAAATTTCAGATCGTAAAAAAGATCGCAAATGCCGATTGTTTTTCATAAGACACTTAACAAATACGCCGAAACGTCAAAAAACGGCAAGTGTGACATTTCAACGGATTTAATAAAATGAACAATATAGGACATAATTTAAACAATATTTACTAATGGAAGACATAGAAAGTTTATAGGTATTGTATAATTTTGACACAGGAAGGGTGCATATGAAAATTGTGATTTGGGTCTGCAGCATTCGCTCGAATTTTGAAGAGCTCTTTATAAAATGAGAGATTTGGGTTTTGTGACAGAAATAAAATTTCCAATAATCATAAATTCTGCCACGATACTTTGAAATGTTGTAACAAAACTTTTATTTTTTCCTTGTCATATACGGAATAAAATGATATATTATTTTCGGAATAATCTATTTGAATTATTTTTAATATCACTCTTACTTTCTCCCTATCCATATTTTTACTATTTTCGGCTTGGCCACAAAATAAAGTGAACTCTTCGTCCTGGTCAGACGCGTCCAGTTAACGATTACGTCATAAATAAAACATACGCTATTAACACCAAAGACTGTTCTTTCTAGGGATATAACTTTTTTTTAATAAGTTTGAACAATGACAAGACTAGCTTCAAAGCAACGCTGGTCATATTTTTCGGTGTTACTTGTCCACACGCGCAAAATCAGTTATAACGGATCATACGAGTTACAAAATGAAAATAAAGTATTGATTTTAAGGCATATTCAATTTCTACGTTTAATTACGCACATTTTGATGTATACATTTATATTATTATCAATTCCAAAACTTCGAATAAATGCAATAAAAGCGAACTTGAAAGCAAAACGTCGTATTATCACCAACACCGTACGCGACGTCTTTACATTTTTGTGTTCACACCTACAAAATTACAATTCATTATTTAAAAGGAGTGAATTCAATCATCTTATAGTAATTAAACTGCTTGCTTCAGAATCAAATAAAAAGCAATATTTACCAGGAATACATTATTTATTTCAAAGGAGATTTCACAATCAAATATCATTAACTATTAATTAAAAAGAATTGTGAGCAGTGCAGCAATTTCAATATTAAATTTTTCACTACACGCAATGTATATGGAGGAAAGAGCAAAAGCAAGGTTTGTAGAGAGCATACACAGAAGACGACAACATCCATCTACTTGTTAAGAGAGCTGCTGTTTTAACACTTCTGCCACCGATTGAGTTGAAGATGTTTGGTTAAATTCACTAGAAGACGTCGATGATGCAGATACTAATATACCAATACTTGCTTTCGCAGACTATGTTACTAACTTCTGGATGGAATTATTATAAAATATATAAAAAGTTTTCATTCTCATTTGTGCAAGGTTTACCTTTATTTATGTACCTTTATTAATTAGTCAAGTATTGTTACAACTTTATCCAAGTTAATCTCTTTGTTTACAAAATAGTTCTGGGAATTCCAAAACGAATTTCCGTTTCTGTTATCTATAAAATTCAAAATGTAAAAATAGCCAGAATAAACCGCATGGATATTCTCTGTTAATATATCAACAACTTTTCTAGACACTTCAAGCGATTTATAGCGTGACTTACCATATACACACCTGGAAAAAAGAATCGCACCACATTTATTTTTCTAACAAACAAATATATTAGCATATACATGTATTATAATTTATGGCCCGAAAAAAGTATATATCTTAAACAATTTTGTTGCTGACAAGACCACTGGCCAAAATAAAATAAAAAAAAGGTTGATAAAAATAATGAATCAAATTAACTAAAGGCTGTCAAAGCTACTAAAATTGACAATATTTAACTTTGGATACATCTAAGAAGAAAAGTTCAAAAACACAATTAATTTTGTTTGGAAAGTGACAATCTGTGTCAGCGGTTTCAATAAACATGAAAATATTCAATACCGAGTGTAACCATCGTTCGCACGAATCACCAATCCTACCCATCTTCTCATTCCTTGAATCAAACGTTGAATTTGGCGTTGTGGAAGTCTTTGCCATTCGGATGCAAAGCTTGCGTTAATTCAACGAGATTCTGAACAGGCGGTACTCTCTCTCTCTCGCATACACAACGACTATGTCCCAGATGCTCAATAGAGTTCATATCTGAGCTCATGACAGCCCTTTACTTGTCTTTAACACCATATATGAGTTAAATCTTTCGTACAAGACGACTGATGGTTGTGTGATGATGCCTCATCTGCCTGGCAATCTGTCTCGGTGACAAACCAGTATTCTCTTCCCAAGAATTTGCCATCTTTTCTCATTTGAGAGTTGTGGTGGACCCATGATTTCAATTTCGTAACTCAAATTGAAAAAGACTGTATAAGTTATTACAAATTGCAAACGTGGTAACAATAGTGAGTTTTCTGGTAATTGTGAGTACAATAATTTACGTGACAGTTATGAGTTTTTTACGATAAACAACAACCGATTGGACACAGGTAAGATACGAACAAAGGTAAACATTATCCATTTATTTTTTTAGAATGGCAAATTATTTCTCGGGAAACTTTTACCAGTCATTTGTACAAGGTGGTGCGATACTTTTTTCCATGTGTAGACACCTGTCTATTGTTTATATTTGCGAAATCCATATACAGTCCATAAGCTGTATATACCAGCTTCATTGAACATGCCGGGATCATAGTTTGACTTTAATTTTCGACCCTTTTTTCATTTTTGTAAGAGTCGTGTCTGACAATTTTTAGTTTCAAAACTGTACTGGATATACTTCTTTTTGCTTGAAATTATCTGTAGAAACAATTAAAAAGATTAAACGATCAATATTAAAAAGAAACAAAGGAGGAGGTATTATCTGGCTCCTGAATTTGCAAATATATTAAACTTATGTAAATTTTATTGATAAATGAACAGGTTAATATCATATGGACACTTTAGTTCAAAAAGGTCACTTGTGATGTCACTATGACGTCATAAAAATGTTGAAATTTACGTATTTGACTTAAAATGACCATTCCACAAAACATATATGATCAACAGCTTTACCCAAAAATATATTTTACACACATTAACATCTTTGTTAAATACATTTTCTAGCAAAATATCTTTTTGAGTGGAGCTGTTGCTCATTTAAATATTAATGACAAGATATCAAAAGGATATTATTTTGGCAGTTTTTCCTGTTTTCCATTAAATGTAAGAAAAATTGAAGCCCTTAAGCCAATATGTTTGTCAAAACTCAAAAATATAAATACTAATGTCCGACAGACTAATGTCTTGTAAATATCTGGAGGATGTTACTTGGTAGATATATACAATACTTTTTTGATTTTCGAATTCAACGAGCCATCATATCTTCTCCTTTTGTATCTAAAAAACGAAAACATTATCACTGAAACATCAGAAAAAATATCATGATATAATTTTTCATTAGAATATCTGATAATATTTTAAACAAAGTATAGCAATTAATTAACTGAAATGAGAATTTAATACACTTACTGTTCCTGAATACCAGCACTAGAAATGAGACAGAAAATAATATTCCTCAGATTATTTCAAAAAGTCATCAGCGTTATCGATCTGAAAAGACATTATTAACTTTAATCAAATTAGCCACTTTTACCAACAACGGTATTACTAATGAAAAATATCCCAATTTATCTAAACATTTTTACAACATTGTTGTAATTAATTTTAACGCATACACTTATTGAATTAAACATCATTATTAGCTTATAAAGGGATGCTCTTGATTCCTCTTATGACAATAACTGAAATAAATGTGGATTGTGTCCACAAGTGGACACAGATGATGCCCCCGCTTACATATCATATAGTTATAAAGGGACATAATTGAAGAACGGTAAAAATGACGCTACCCAAATTTGAACTTGATTTGAGTTTTGTGTTAATAAGCATTGTGTGTAAGTCTCATAACATTTGGTTGAGGCAAATTTAAGTTAGAGAACGGAAACTATAGGTTTTCCAATTTTTCCATTTATAAAGGGGCATTACTCTAGAACGGTTTGAGTGACGCCACCAAAATTCACCCTTGATCTGTGTTTTGCGTTACTAAGCATTGTGTATAAGTTTCATAACAATTGGTTGAGGCAAACTTAAGTTAGAGAACGGAAACTAAAAATTTAGCATTTTTTCCATTATAAAGGGGCATAACTCTAGAACTGTTTAAGTGACGCCACCAAAACTTAAACTTGATCTGTGTTTTGTGGTAATAAGTATTGTGTATAAGTTTCATAACAATTGGTTGAGGCAAACTTAAATTAGAGACCGGAAACTAAAAATTTTGCAATTTTTCCATTTATAAAGGGGCATAACTCTAGAATGGTTAGAGTGACGCTACCAAATTTCACACTTGATCTGTATTTAGTGGTAATAAGCATTGTGTGTAAGTTTCATAACATTTGGTTGAGGCAAACTTAAGTTAGAGAACGGAAACTAAACATTTTGCAATTTTTCCATTTATAAAGGGCATAACTCTAGAACGGTTAAAGTGACGCCACCAAAATTCAAACTTGATCTGTGTTTTGCGGTTAAAAAAGTATTGTGGATAAGTTTCATAACATTTGGTTGAGGCAAACTCAAGTTAGAGAACGGAAACCAATTTTGGGACGTACGGACGGACGTACGTCCGTACGTTCAGACGGACAAGGGTAAAACTTCATGCCCCCTCCGTAACGGTGGGGGCATAAAAAATGGGGGCCACGAAAACTGTGTACTTTGAATTCATTTATTTTCATGGGTATCAATTTTCGTGGATTGAGGGAAAATTGTATTTTTTTGATATTTTATTTAGTCGTTTTGCAAAAGTCTACATACAAGCATTAGTTAATTTGTACTTTGTTTTCAGATCTATAAATTCGTGGTTGACCTATACCCACGAAATCAAAAAAGTTGGTATCCCACGAATATAAATGAATTAACAGTATTCTTTAAAAGAGAGACGAAAGATACCAAAGGGACAGTCAAACTCATAGATCGAAAACAAACTGACAACGCCATGGCCAAAAATAAAAAGACAAATAGACAAATAATAGTACAGATGACACAACATTGAAAACTAAAGACTAAGCAACACGAACCCCACCAAAAACTGGGGTGATCTCAGGTGTTCCAGAAGGGTAAGCAGATCCTGCTCTACATGTGGCACCCGTCGTGTTGCTTGTGTTATTACAAATCCGGTAAATAGTCTTATTCGGTAGGTCACATTCGTGAAAAGGGAAGGGTATTGTAGTTACGACATAAGGAACACATCTGATATCATCTGTGAAACGGTTATTCCATAACGGTCAAATAACTCGTAAAACTTACGAAGGAATGATTTCAACTTCACCATTTGGAACTCTTGGTTTAATAGCTTCCTTGTGAGCAGCAATCCTCTATCAAGGAAATCATGATAGGAAATACAAGCCCGGGAATATCGTATCAATTAGGAGATATATACTGCGTATGCAGGCGCTGCTGGAATGTTGCTACATAGAAATGGAAAGTTCACAGTTGGGAAGCTGAGATCATCTCTTTTGTCGTAAAGTTTTGTTTTCAACCGACCCTCATTGTCAATTTCTAGATGTAAGTCAAGATATGAAGCAGACTTAACTGTATCTGTAGTATCCTTTATCTCTAGTTCGATGGGATAGATTCGTTCAACATTGTCACCAAATTTTGTATTATTTAGTGAGAGAACATCATCTATACAGTTAAAGGATATTGCTAACTTCTTATCTTTCTTCCTAAGAAGTTCCTGTATGAAGTCAGCCTCATAATAATAAAGAAACAAGTCGGCAAGAAGAGGGGCACAACTGGTTCCCATTGGAATTCCGACAGTCTGTTGAAAAACACGTCCTCCTAACGTAACCTTGATAATGTCAGTTTCAGAGAATTTTTTGTTTGAATCAGAGTGATTCTTTACAAAGTAGGATTTATCCCTCCCCAAGACAAGATACTCTACGTTCGCCATTCTTTTTAATGAAACAAAGTAATACCAACTCTTTCAATTTGTCGTTTAGTTTGGAATGGGGAATACTTGAAGTCAAATGTTTTAATACTATTGCAAGATGAGAGAGTCTTAGATTGTATGTACTCTAAAAGATCTTTGGAATTTTTTAGTATCCACATCTGATTCACGCCACCTCTAGAATAGGCAGTTTCACAATAACTTTGGAGCCCGGCTTTGATTGCTGATAAAATAGATGTTAATATATAAAATTAAGTATAAACTGCAATTTTGAGGTTTACATCATTTGATGGTCACCGCAACTTCGAAAGGAGAATGTTGTTCTACGTTGAAGAAAATTTGCATCAACTCTTTTAAAGTCCATAGTACTGTTGGCGTGCTGCAAGGCAAAATTTCTGCCCCTGTCTAACATACCCCATTGTTGTATATGTCGTTAATTTGTTTTCTTCCAGAAAGTGCATTAAATATTTGCCACTAGACATCGAGCAAACAATCAATCAATCAATCAATCAATCATATGATATGTCTGAATATGACACCGATTTTTTTCAGAGTTTAAGTAATTTTGACATTGCCTATAAGTAAACTCAGTACATTGGAACATTTCTTTTGCAGTCAAAACATAACTGTTAAGTTACTTTTGTACACAATTCAGTATTTAGAACTTTGCACAACCACTGAACATTATCAAAACAGAAACAAACTAGTTTGTATTTATCCTCATTTTAAAAGAAGTTAAAAAGCTTTTCCCGAAGTTACAAAGAGTAGAAAACCAAAACACTTCTAGATAAGTACATGTCATTTGTCGAGAAAAAATAGGATGATGCATCGACAATTGCGGTTTTCTTGTTTAAAACTTTATTTAAATTTCAACTATGAATATAAATAAGAAAAATGATTAGTTAATTGGTGTCTTGATCACTTGTTGCGTTGCAATGGTAGTCATGTATTGTTTTGTAGACCTGGCTAATCACCATAAATAAGGATATGCAAAACATTTATGAACGGCCTTCTGAGTGTGTTAAATATCAAGAAGGCAATAAAAACATCAGTTGTGGAAAAACAGAAAACATCACGACAAGAATGAAAACGACAATTAGACAAATAACAATCGACAAAAACCTGAGGATTGAGCAACACGAACTCCAAGGAAAAAGGGGTGAACTAGGCCGTTAGTTTTCTCAATTGAATTGTTTCATATTTTTCATGTCGGGGCCTTTTATAGCCGACTATACGGTATGGGTTTTTCTCGCTGTTGAAGGCCGTACGGTTGCCTATAATTGCTTACATCCACTTCATTTGAATTTTGGCGGATAGTTGTCTCATTGGCAATCTTACCACATCTCCTTATTTTTATATAGTACGATTATTTATAGAAAAATGAAAATTCGACTACAATAGTAAAATGCTCTTTACTTCATTTTATTACTGGTTCGTTCTAATTCTTAGTAGCACGGGACTGTTTACTTTCAAACACTGGTGTGTAGGATATATTTACAACTATGCATATTTAAGCCATATATATACATTAGACGAATTGTCATTGTTTTAGCCAATCCGAATCGTTATAAAACAAAGTCATTGTGTTGTGCTCAATTTAAATGCAGATTGGAAGTGTTACTAGTCAAATTAACTCATGACTTAAAAATTATGACCTATTAAAAATAAAATAAAATAAAAGGAATGTGTCTGAGAACACGAATGCCCCCGCTCAAGCTTTGCAATTTTCCAAGTAAAAAATGGGCATAACTCTAGAACGGCAAGTGATATACTGCCTAACTTCTAACTTTGTCTGTTAGTTTTTGTTCTTAGCATTGTGTATGAGTTTCATAAAATTGCTTGAGACAAACTTAAGTTAGAGTGCGGAAACGACAATGGGACGGACGGAAAGATAGACTGAAAGACGGACGGAAGGGCTGTCAAGGGTAACACGTAATGCCCCCCGTTGCCTACGTCGGGGACATAACAAGTAATGGTACTATATAGCCATAATGAAAGAGATAGTGTAGTCATGTTGATTCAATATTGGACAACGAAGTGTTCATACACATATCGTTCTATACCAAGAGGAACTAAAGTAAGTACGATTTGTCGTTGCACTTAATTATAAGATATGCAAATGTTATGGGAACAATGAATCATATCTGCAGTTTTCATTATTTCATAATCTATTTCATAATCTTAACTTGTATTTTTAGTTTTTGTTTTGAAAATCAAAATCAAATTAAAGCTAGCCTCAAAAGTGTCAAAGAAGTAGCTGCACGAGATGTATAATGGACATTTTTGTGATTTTAAATTATAAAATGAGAATTGCCAAAATAATTCGCTTTTAAAGATGTTTCTTCCAAGAAAATATCAAACCCAGAAATGTATAATAGCAGAATAAAGAAAATGTGTAATCAACATTGTTGATTTAAGGAATGACATTATGAGTCTTTCGAACACAGCAGAGCTTAGCCAATTTTATTGCATATCCTTGATGTTCACTGGACAGGCTAAACATGTATTTACTCGTGTAAATGAAAATAATAACTACAGGTTACTAGACAAAAAGTTAGAGTTTTACGTCATCAAATGTCTGTTCTAAGAATTAAACTCGAATGATTTTTTTTTTTTATTTAGCTCATGAGACTTTTGTACACATCCAAATTACATATAGAAAACAATTACAATGACAGGTTTATCGCTTAAGTCTTGATTTCTGTAGGAGTTAATTTACATAAACACGTTTCTGTTATCCCTCTATTGGCTGTGTGTTCATGTTTTATGAGTCAACCTTGTTTAAACATTTTAAATGAAGGAACACATTTACATGACAGTGTTCAGGCTATACTAGTAGTGTAGTTATTGTGGATCAAGCCATCTCAATGAAGCAATTGCCTCCGAGATAACGCAGTTACTGTGGATCAAGCCATCTCAATGAAGCAATTGCCTCCGAGATAACGCAGTTACTGTGAATCAAGCCATCTCAATGAAGCAATTGCCTCCGAAATAACGAAATAACATATAGACGGTTAAGAGAATAATTTCAAAACAAATTCGATACTAAAATCTGACCAGTCCAATATGAAGCGTCAATTAGCATGTAACACTTTGAGATATTTGATTCAAAATAATAAATTGATTCTTTAATGAATAACAACTGTCTATTTATATCAATATGACATTACTCAAGGGTTTACCATGTTTCTGGCCTTCATTTAGTTTGGGGGACCCTGTACATTTAAGGGTTCAGTTTAATGTTATGGTTAAGTAATGATTTCTTTAAGGTTAGGAGTAGGTTTTAAGGCTAGGTTAAGTGTTAAGAGTTATGTGGGTAAGGGTCGCAGTAGCGTTAATTTTAGTATCGCTAAATATGGGTTTGATCCCCTTAGGTAAATGAAGGCTATGTTTTCGGCTTTCACACTTAGTACTTAGTCTTGTGAAGGATTACCTGTGAATAGCAAAAGATGCTTACTCTTTCAGAGCACTTAATATCATCCCGTTTGAAGTTTATTTCGATTCCATTTGTTGTATTTTCCACGTTTATCAGTTATATGTCTAATGAGATAAATACGACTTTACTACCTTAAAGTTTATATCATTTACATACTATGATCACAAATAATAATAGCCAAAATATATTCAATAAGACATTTGAATTACGTTCATCATCGACAGCACCTGATAAAAGTTATTTTTACAGGACCGCCTGTTTTGGGCATCCAGTTAAGTATCGACATATCCTTATTTTAGCAAACGTCTGGAAGACAAAAACGGACAACTGTAGATGTGATTGTTTGCAATTTTCTTTTGATAGTTACCAGCCAGACTGAGCAATTCATAGTCGAAGAGTTTGTTTTGTTTTACTGCAACGCAAATTTGGTACGTATCAAATCATCTGGACCTACAACCTTCATAGGGTTTGATGTCGGGATCATGTCATCAACATCCGACTCATCTTTTCTTGTTCCTTGTAACAGAACACAAATACCTTGAATGTGGTACATCTTTTACCCTTCTTGTCATACATGTATGTATCTTCAGGTCGTTATTTTTTAGAACAATTTTCTTTTGCATAAATATTTTGTCGTTGTACTTCAATAAAATTTCTGCAAAAATTCTATATTTTGAGGTCAGATCTATTCCTTGAAAACGGGCGACACAGTCTATTTTATTTCTAAGTCTTGTAACTTTCCGTAGGTCGGAGTCAACCAAATCATGCCGTCTTCTCGAATTTTAACTGTTCGGTATGTGATGCATCGTTTACACTTTTGTATAAGGTCTTGGATATTTAAATACTTTTGCCTTGAGCATCACTGACGAGACATTAATTGTTGACATGCGCATCTGGTGCAGTAAAATTGGTAGCGTTAATGATATTATAAATGTTGAACACGTGAATGTAAAGCTTTCGTATGCTGTGTCTATGTTTGGGTCCAAAGCTGTTAATATAAAAATTAGGAGATGATTGTGAATAAGCCAGCAATCTACCAGAGTTCAAATAATTGTCTCCCTTACTGTTAAAAGATCGTTATTACCCGTTTGTTATTCTACTCATTTATTTTCTTGTTTCAATGATAAAAAGATATCCGTCTTAACACATAAAACTATAAAAAGAAGTTTTCTGTGATCCGACGACTAAAACATACATTATTATACTTACATTAAAATCAAATTTTATTCCCAAACGAGCTGAATTGGCGTAAAGCAATAATAGCTGTTAACATCAAAACACCATACGTAATATGTTTATAAATATGAAAAATTATATTATGCATTAGAATCATTTACCGTATATTAATTTTAAATTAGTATGTCTGGGTTTATTTTTATATATTGAATAATTTGTAAATGATACAAATATTGTAACCACTCTCTTTGAAATGCAATAGGAACAATTATATATAGTGTACGTACATATGTTAATCAATTGTCCTTTGCCAAATATTATACATTTTAAATGTTTTTTCAAGTGGTTTATAAATTTACAGTAAGAGCTGACAGCTGTTACCAAGTATTCAAGTATAACCATATTAAATTGTTTGATGAGCATTCACAATGTTACGCAGAAATCTATTCTTTTTCATACTTAAGTGTACTTAATACTTGGTTGCGTTTTAGTCCTTTCATGAACAGAAAAGACCGTCATCATATTATACTGATATCAAGGAACATAATTCTTTAATGATTGAAAAGTTAAGCTTGAGTGTACACATGTAGCTCTGTAACTAAACATAGTTTCATTAAATGGAAAGATATGGTCTGCCTCCGAGTTATGGCATGATTGCTTTTGGGACACATTTCCCAAACATCCCTAAGGGCGAGGATGTAAACAACTAAAGGTTACCGTACGGCCTTTAATCATGAGCAAAAACCAACACCGTATAGTAAGCTTTAAAAGTCCCCTGTATGACATAAAATGAAACAATTCACAAGATAAAAAACCAGCCTGAATTATAATAAAAACAATAAACGAAAAAACAAATCTGTGGACCGTAATCAAAGACATCCTCTGAATTAAAGACTCCTAACAAAGGACAGACGCATGAAGATTCGGCGAAGGTAAACATGTTTGTGAGCGCCCAACCCTCCCCTATGGCAGGGGTGTATTAAATTAAGGCGACAGTAGTTTACCGATATTCAAATCTCGTAAGTTGATTAGGAAGAGACAAATTAAGGTAACAAACAACAACTGAGTGAATCGCATGAAGTTTAAAAAGAGCGAGACCGGGTGCGTCGACAAGGTAAGATGCCATCCACGCAATAACTCGCCATGCGAATTCACATGCAGTTAAAATGTCAAAATCGGGAAAAGGGTAAGAATGCAGATCAGACGACTTAACTGGTATCAAAGACCACAAAAACATCTGGCTATTGAGTTGAGACACCAACATATCGCATCAGTCAACCAATTCGTGATGGTGACCGTAAACATTATGTAATATCGATTTCAGTCAATAATACGTTTTATGTTTCACTTCAAATATCAATGTATTAACATGCAATGAATTTTGCTCGAACTTCTGATACATGTACTTTTTCGAAGCCGTTTTCAAGTTTGAAAAATTAGGACAGGTACATATGCAATCCATGTCACATACCTATATAGAGCTGCTTGATTTTCCTCATTTTAAGAAACAAATGACAAAACGTATTGTTTAAAAAGAGAAGATATCAAGGGGAAAAAAAAACCCAAAAAACAAAACAGAAACACCATGACCATGATGACCAAGAAGAAAATTGACGAAATGACAAACAACAATAAAAATCACTACAAAGAAAACTAATGATTGAGCAACACGAACCCCATCAAAAACCCGACTGAAAAATTCAAAAGACGGCACTGATCTGATGACATATGATTCTCGAACTCAATAGGTATGTTTAATGATGATTTTTGATTTTGCTTTTTGTTCTATTTATGATTATTTTGTTTGTTGTATGTTGTATGTTGTTCGTTTATTTATTTATTTTTTTTTGTTCATTTCGTAAAACAATATGTGTTTAATGAGAAAAGTCCAACAAAGCTTTGATTTTTTGGGAACAGCACTTTCACGACGACATTTTGTACTTACTTCTAACCAACTACATATTTCTGGATATCAACTGTAGAGTAAAATGAAAGCAGTTCTGAAGTAGAAGTAATTGTATATAGTTACTAAGAACGACAGTAGTGGTATCACCTGTAGGTTGAAATTGAAACGTGCTAGATTTTAGATATTGATTGCTACAAACTAAGCCAAGAATTGCTATCCAGGAATAGATTACAGTCTAAACAAGGGTCCCTATGGAAACATTTCACTTATGCTTTCATAATTAGTAGTAGTAGTATCATGAAGAACCTACACATTTGTTTATTACAGTTACAAGATAAATTGATTTACAACGATTTTAAGATAACTAAATAATGTATGGAGTTGCATTTTGGGATTCCATTTATTTCGGAAAAAATCATCTTTATGTAAATCATTCTGATAATAATGACAGGAAAATTTCAGAGCAAATTACTCCTTCCGGTAATAAGAGGAAGAATCGATATGAACATTTTTGCTTCAAACTTTTGAAAAATGTTATCAATCATTGTATGAACGTCTGTGATAGATTTTCTTAAATTGGGGTTAATATGAATATATATGTCGGTTTGGCTCCAGCATACCGTATATTGTAACTGTAACCTGGAATCGCAAATGTTTATTAGAGAACTAGGTTTCTTCAATTGTTTATTCGGTGAAAGTAAGCTTCCACAATTGAAGTCGCATATTTCCATCAAATTTGTGTTTTTTAAAAGACAAGAAAACATATAAAATTCGCAATGAACTACAAAAAGTTAAAAATGGTGAACTGAACCGTAAACCGAAAGACAAACAATACCATGAAAAAAATAATAAAAAAGACAAAACTGCAAACAACAGTCTATAAAAAGTTCTACAGAAAGCATTGAACAACCCTAGCACACAGCCACAATTGGTGAACTTGTGTGCCCAACTGGGATAACTTAATGATTCACTGTCGATGTTTATTTTAGATTTTATCACAACGCACTAATTACTTGTATTCTTCTCAAAGGTACGGGCAAAACACATAGTAGTTACAACAGAGTAAAACCCTCTGGTAATGCATCACCATTCATGACATTTTAAATATTATGTACAGTATAACAATATCAAAAAACATCAAAACTGGTTATAAACTATAAGCGATAATGGACATATGCTAGTTTTGGCAGTAAACTATTAAGTTAGTTGAGACACTAAGATACTTTATCGATCAACATACTGTAGAACTTGTAAGGTGCTGTTTTTTAATTGGAATGGTTTTAACATATCGGAGAAGTTTTTATTTGAAATTTGCAAACGACTCTGTAATTGTATACAGAGATAATGCCGATACATATGGTAAAAACAGGAGGAATGTAAATTTTGTCTTTGATTAGAAGGGAACTCATATTATGTAATCAAACTATATGAGTGAACTATGAACTGTGTTTAATTTTCCTTTTGTTTCGTTTGTTTTGTTATATTGTGGTATTTTTTGTGGTCGAAAACACAAGGGTAAGGCACTTCTCAAAACGTATAAAGTCATCAAAGATACCAAGCTAATGATTTTGTACGCCAGAGGCTCGATTCGTCTAAATTAGACTCATCTGTGGCGATCGAATCACGCAGCACCAACCATGTGTAATGTTTAGGCTTCTCAATGTTTTAATGTTACTGACATCATTATTGAAACTATGTCAGTCCTGCTTAATATTACTTATTGCATGCTGATTATGGACGAATATACTCCACCAAGCAATACTGTAAGAGCGTATGTTTGATATTTAAAATTTTAGCCATATACTAGTAGAGGAACACGAATCTTATTCGATCACACCAAACAAACATGTTCTTGTGTTCGTGGAGGACAAAGTCAGTAACGAATTAATATATTTTAAAAACAAAGATACTCCTAAAAGGATAATAATAATATGAATCATTTACTGATAAGATTTTTTCTAGTTTACAAATTTTTCCTTAAAGTTCACTCGTATTAAAACAAATTGTTTTGTTATAAATAGCTGTTTTTACTATTCATTTGAAAAAAAATTCCCAAATTTTCATGTGAGAAAAAAAAAATTAGTAATATCCATAATATAAAAATAGAGAAAAACCCATACCGTATGGTCGGCTATAAAAGGCCCCGACATGAAAAATATGAAACAATTCAATTGAGAAAACTAACGACCTAATTAATATCAAAACAATTTTCGAAAAACAAATATGACAGACATGAACCAACGACAACCACTGAACTACAGGCTCCTGACTTGGGACAGGCACATATATAAAGAATGTGGTGGGGTTAAACATGTTTGTGAGCGGTCAACCCTCCCCCTAACCTGAGACAGTGGTGTAACAGTTCAACATAGGAACAAACTATAAAAATCATTTGAAAAAGGCTTAACTCGTCCGATGGATACAAATAGAAATACGTCTAACAAAAACAAGGAGTGGACGTGGACGGGTACTTATACATCCCCACAACAAAAAGACGCTAAATACAGATCTAATAATGACCATTTCATCTACAATAGCTTAGACATATCCCAATAACGAACCTTTCAGACTAAAAGTAAATATTTAAATATGAAGTGACGTGAAAAATGAAAGGAGAATTTTTAAAAACATTTCTCGAGTAAAATTGATGTTCATGGACAGATGATCAATATAAATAAAACGAAATCACATTTTAATACCATTTTGTTTGAAAAGTCTTTATCTGTATCAATATATTTACAATATTCTTGATTTTGCATGGAGCTTATTCGTGATTTTGCATTAACTGTTTCGTATTTCCTAAGAATGTACAAGTTTTATGTCTGTACCATTGCTGTACCATTACAATTATATATTTTATAAATAGGTAAATACATATGCATGCCTTTCTTTTGGTCTTATCACGTATTACATCGTAGTTTTGTGTATGAACAAAATCCGACGTATTTATTTTTATAATTTGCTAAAACCAAGTTTACAATGTGTAAAATACAATTAAAAGTTCATGTCACCGAGTTTTCAGGCTACAGGTAGTTTAACATAATCTTATACATATAAAAAAAACCCGATACAAGACAATTCATGTTCCATATATAATGAAATCGGATACCCAGTACCGAAATAAATAGTTTATCAAGCTGTCTAATATTTACAGAGTGTTGTTCTACCGAAATAAATAGTTTATCAAGCTGTCTAATATTTACAGAGTGTTGTTCTCTTATCAAGAATTTTATTTTTTATTTGCATTTTTTGTTTGTTTCAGAAATAATGTTTTCACCCAGAACTTCACAAAACCGATATTAGAACAAAACTTGAATTATGAACATGTTCTGATGATAATACACCAGTTTCACATTTAACTGCGCATGTCTAATCTAATTAGCAAAACTATGAAATCACGCGATAATTCCCGAGAGTTCATCAACTGGGGGCTAACGGTGATTAGCATACACAGTGACCATGCAGACTTCGAAAAAACAATCATCTGATTAAGTGTTTTCGTTTACATGTCCATGCAAGCAACATTAGCATTATTTGAATTAAAATATTAAAATTATATTGACGAGACAACTTTATTAACAATGACACATTAAAAGATTTTAAAACGGACTACGGCTGTGTTGTTGAATATACAATTCCTTGGTTGCAGTAATATACGATCTGATATGCCGCCTGGCTTTAATTATAACTTTAATTGTCACGAATTCACGCTGAGGTCGTTCACTTAACAGGAAGAATAAATTAGGTAAATAAGCGGGACTCACTTCATTTACATAGTATTAGGTCATAAATTAAGAAGTCAATTAACACCTTAGCCATATGGAATCCTCGTTTTACCTTGTACAATCTCACCAGGTGACACCCTTTTCTATACATACAGTTACTGAAAAAGGGCGACGACCATTTGATTAATTTATTCAACTTTTGAACATAACTATTTCCTGCTTTTTGTGTTGCAGACTATTCTTTTCCATCCTGCCTTGGTCATAATTATTTATTTTTACTCCTATTAGAACATTAGTTTTCTAAAAAAAAAAACCCTCAAAATCAAATAGTCATCCCCTAATACAGATGTTTAAAATGTTAACCCTGGTACCTAATTTACACTGATATCATGGCCAGTACGGTTAATGCCACTTGGAATATTTTAATAATTTTGGAGGGGTCATTCAGCAATTTGATATTATTGTATGGCAAAGCGTGGTAAATACAGGATATTCAATTACTTTTAATGGTATGAAAAATGATAAAGTTGAAAATATGTAGAAAATTACTCTGTCCGCTGGCACTGAACCTCTGCTTAGACGAAGCAAGGAATTGTATATTTAAATATATAATTCCTTGGACGAAGTCGATCATAAACATAGCTTAGAAATTAAAATTGTATTGAATGCATTGTATTATAGTGTGATGTTTGAAAATTGAAGATAAACATGTAATTCTGATACGTATTTAAAAACTGCCTTTTATATCTCACTTTATTATCATGACCGTCTAAAACGTCACTGACGCAGAAATATTTGAAACAAATGTACATAAAAATAAGATGTGGTATGTGTGAATGTCTTCGCAGATATTTTGAATATTTAATTAGTTCTTATCTTCGAAACGTGACACCGATTTTAGTTATCATTTTCTGTAAAATAAATTTGTCCACTGTGTTCATTAAGACAGTTTTATTACCATTTTGATAATTTAACAGGTTTTTTTAGATATTAAATGTTATGATAAATTGAAGTTCAAAGTTGTGTATTGTTATTTTTGTTGCGCTAGTATATTTCTTAGAAGATTATACAAGAAATACACATATCTATGTCAATTGATAGAAAATAAGGTAATATAATTTTAGTAGAAAGTCTGAAAAGGTAGTTTGCAATTAATACTTTGAAAAATAGTAAGAAAAAAGGTGATCAACAAACTTTTTTCTTGCTACAAAATAAAAAAAATTATTCACTGTACAATTCATTATAAATTTAATAAGTCTAATTCGGTAGGTCACACTCTTAAAGATGACGGAATGGTCATTAAGACAATTATAACATATCCGTCCTCATCTGGGAAACAGATATTCCATAACGAACGGTCAACCAATACGTGATGGCGTCCGTAAAATTTTCGGAGGGAATATTTAAATTTCACCATTTGGAACTCTTGGTTTAATAACTTGTTTGTGAGCAGAAACCCTTTATCAAGGAAGTCATGAAAGAAAATGAAAGCCTTGGAATATCGTATCAACTGGGAGATATATACTCCATATACAGGCGCTTCTGGAATGTTACTTCATGGAAATCAAAAGTTCACAATTGGAAAGATGAAACCACCTCTTTTGTCGATTTTTTTCTCTCTCAATCGATCCTTGTTGTCAATTTCTAGACGTAAGTCAAGATATGCGGCATACTTAACTGCATCTGTTGTATCCTTTATTTAAAGTTCGATGGAATGGGGCATACTTGTGTAAAGGGTTTTTGTATTCACATCTGATTCACGACGCTTCTAGAATATGTAGTTTCACAATAACTTTGAAACTCATCTTTGATTGCTGATAAAATTGATTTGCTCAGTAGACTTTTATGTACGGTTTTGTAAACTTGTTTGTCGTTTCGTCGTCTGTCAATTTTGTTTGCCATCACATTGTCAGTTTAAGGGCATCCGATACAGTTTCAAGGGAGTTAACTATAAGCGCGACGTTTAGGGTTCGAATTCTCGCAAAACGTCACTTTCGGCGGGACATCATGCGTGTATTTTTTACGTAATAAAAAAGCCGCAGAACGGTATTTAGTATAAACGATGCTCCAACTTATGTTTTATTACACACGTCAACTTCTATACCTTAAAGATTGGTGCTTTTGATTCTAACATTTTGATATATAAAATCATAAGAAATGAAACACTTATTACTGTTTCTGCTGTTCCTCATCTTGAAGCTTCTGTGAGGTCTTGAACAATGAAGTCAACAAAATGTCGTATAGTGAGCAATCTCAAGACGACTGTCCCTTTTGGTGTTAACAAAATGCATACCAATTATCATTTCTATTTTCATTCATTCCTGATCGAATTTTGATTTGGTTCCGATTTTCTGACAGCACACAAAAAAATAGTTTTACGGCGCATTTTAGAAACAAGCAAAGTCAATATCAATTTGTGTCAAATTTCATATTGAAAGTCCAGATAATGCAAAAATCTAGTTTTAATCATTGTAATTCCACATCAGCACTTCAAAAGAAGTAAATTTTCTCACGGAACATTTTATTCCATATATTTATGTAAAATATGAGAGGACGCAATAATAATGGTATGCCGCAATTATTAGCGATGATACAACTTTTAAAATAATATATAGTAATGTACTTCTGGTAAACTTATCGATCCTTTAAATAAACTTATTCTTAAAGGTTACCAATTCAACACTGTAATTAGATCATTAAATATTGTTTTTATTTGGTACTAATATTGATTTTGTTATCAGTAAATTAAAAGCAAACTAAATATTATTGTTATATACATATACACATTCATGGATCTACAATCTGTCGATATCTGTATCTTGGCATTGCACAAGGTCATGTTTTTCTCTGACTGTTTATGACGTCTTTACACTAAATCCATTGGATGTTGGATGTGTACGGATTGATAATTTAGTCTTAGATGCATGATTTTTTTATTAGTTGTTAGTGGCTTTGAACTAGCTGTCAGTAACTGCGAGTACTCTCAGATCTGTACTTAGTGTCTTTTTGTTGTTTGGATGTACAACCACCCGGCCACGTCCACTTGTATTTGTAGTATTTGTATTTTATCCATCTGATGAGTTAAGCCTCTTTCAACTGATTTTTATAGTTCGTTCTTATATTGTACTGTTACACCACTGTCCCAGGTTAGGGGGAGGGTTGGGATCCCGCTAACATGTTTAATCCCGCCACATTCTGTATGCCCTGTCCCAAGTCAGGAGCCTGTAATTCAGTGGTTGTCGTTTGTTTATGTGTTACATATTTGTTATTCGTTCATTTTTTGTACATAAGTTAGGCCGTTAGTTTTCTCGTTTGAATTGTTTTACATTGTCATTTCGGGGCCTTTTATAGCTGACTGTGCGGTATGGGTTTTGCTCATTGTTGAAGGCCGTACTGTAACCTATAGTTGTTAATTGCTGTGTCATTTGGTCTCTTGTGGAGAGTTGTCTCATTGGCAATCATACCACATCTTCTTTTTTATATATAACAAAATTACGCTTAATTAAAGTATTATGATTTTAATCGAAATTTTCACAAAACAAAAAACATGAAATACTGGTTATTACGAGGAGAATGTATGCCAATATAATAGTGCAAAACCGAAAGAGGTAGGGTCAGTTTTCCATAAATTTATTAAACACTGATAGTTTTTTTTAAAGGTCTTTAAATCTGTTAAAAAAAACATCACAGCTATACTTTGAGGTTTCTACCACATTATATGTATGGTATTTCTGAACATTTATTAACCAGATTATAAATGCTTTAAGTGACTTGCTTTAAAATTGTAATTTCGGATGGTATATGTTGGATATTTTGGAGATGAATAAAAAGGACACAAAAAACAAAACCAAAGTTATGAGGGGTGCATATATAGGTAACATGTCCCGTTTTTCATATATAAATTGAATCATTTTTGCCAGATAAAAAATTATGAAATATTTCAAAATTATTGATAAGTTTTCTTTAACTGTAATCAATCGCCCGAATAAAAGTTTGATTTTATGAATAAATGTGAAATTATTAAAAGCGATTAAAATGTGAATAAAAGAATGTTTTGGGGGTATGTCAATGAAACAGCAGCCCACCAACCAGAACAAAAAACATCCAAGGGTCAACATGTCTAGCTCTAAATTGCCGCGAGTCTTTAAATTTAGCCGTAAAAGAAATTCAACAGTCCGCCATAACTATACCCGAGATGTTTCTCACTTGGAACATAAACAGAATAAAAGAGAGAGATATTTATGATACAATTTTTTTAATTCCAAAACAATATTATTATTTTAAGGTAGCTCTTTATAAGAAATATATAAACACTTGGAAAATGTCGCCGATAACCTTGCAGGGATAATTGGCGGGAGACGTCGAAATTGTCAGCCAGCGACGTCGTGCATTTTCGCGCTAACGATGATGTTACCAAGGAGGACGCAATTTTTATGATAAATCGTGATTTATCTTCAAATCCAGCACGGTGACATATATTTTTTATTTGCTATTTGGAGAAAGCATGACAAAAGACAGTTAATGTAGAAAAATGAGAAAAATGACATTATAAGAACCTCTCGATTTCAACATTTTAAGGTAAAAAAATATCTCACTTTGAGCATCTTATCCGTTATTTTAAGGATGGCTTGAATAATTAACTAGTCATTCTTGACGGGATTTATTTTTCCCTTATATTCACTTATCACAGCTTCAGATTGAATCCAATCTTATCAATTTATGACGAAGAATATCTACTCCAAAATTTTTATAACTTTGCTCAACTTTTTTACTAAAATGCGAAAATCCCCAATTTTCAGCCTCAATTTTCTCGAAAACAAGCACGGTGACTTATGTTTTATTTGGTGATTTCCTTTTGTAACTCGTCTAGGGCTACAACATATTTCAAAATTATAAAAATGACAATATAACGTGAAACTGTATCGGATGCCCTTAACTCGACTTCTGAGTTTGGAATGTCTCATTGATATCTTTCGCCTATTTTCGTATAACGAATTTTACCATCGTGTTTTCTTGTTATAGCAAAATTCTAACAAACAATTGCATTCCTATTTTAAAGCTAGCTTTTTTGTACAAATTAATCAATCATAAATTTTTTTTTAGCAATTAAGATTGATCAGCGGTTGATTTTAATTGAGTCAAGATCATAACCTCAAAATGACGGATCAAAGTCCAAAGGCCTTGTTTGGTATATCTTTTACGGAGATTAGTGTTGATGGACAGTTACAGAAGTATTTCTAGTTATCAGTGCAATGGGGATCGAAAAGGAGATAATAACGAAAGCTGTCAGTAATACAACAACAAATTTAAATACATTCCAGTGATAACAAGTTAATAAGGACGACACAAAGAATATAACAACGTTTTCATGAATATACAAAAAAAGTACTGCAAATTTTCTTACCTTGTTTTTTTTCTCTCATTGTTCAAATATATACGTAACAACTGATAACGCTATTTTGTTCCTGTAACAGTCAATAATATCGGATGTCAAAATAAAAATTCAATACATCTTATAAGTTAGCTTTATAATTGTATGATTAATCTCAACAAGTCAGTAACATACGTTTTTAAGTGAACTATCCAATTATCGATAAATATGTAATTCTTCAACAATGTTTTACACTGCATTTCCTCGGCACAATAAAACTTAATCTATGATAACAAAAGAACCCAAGCCAAGTGGAAAAGCCATAAGTGATGATGCACGAACTTAGTCATTTTCTGTTTGATTCATATGACATTGAAATAATTTTATATACAACTGGAGTTAGCTTTGTTAAATTGAATACGTCCTGTTTAATATCACATTTAGCTAGCAAGTGTAGTAGTGAATATATAGAAAATTATTGTGTTCATTGTTCAACTGCATAGTTATCCTTATCATCGTAAGTGTTACTGCTTGAGCACTTGACACTAACCAGAACAAATATCTCGTTGCTTCATATGTTGATTGATATTTATACAGAAACCAAGGACCCATTTTGCATACTAGTAGAAGAAATTTGAACTTTGCATTTTTTTTATTATTCTTTAAAGACCCTATGTTCACACACACATATATATATATATATGTTTATTCCATATTAGTATTATTTTAGTAAGTTTCTCTATATGAATTGGAGTTTAAATAAAAAAGCATATTCACCTGGAAAAGTGTTATTCACCGCGCTAAACGTCACGCGTTTTTACATGTAACGTTATGGTAAATTGTTTGATGGACAATTAGTTTGGGTAAATATTTGTCATTAAATACATTGTTTTCTCTCGGAATATGGAATAAAACAATTACTGTCTTTTGTTTCGGTAAATATGTGGTTGAATTGACTTTTGAAAAACTGATTCACTTCGGCCGTCGGCCTCAGTGAATATCAGTTTTTCAAAAGTCAATAAAACCGCATATTTACCTCATTAAAAGACAGCAATTGTATAATATTTATTTAGCTTTTCAAAAATCCTGGACGTTCCTGATTACTATTATTTCAGACAAGCTCAATAAAATCAAAACACTCTCAATGGTAAATCTAGTTCTTTTCAAAAAGTAAGTTTTCCAAATCTAGTTTTATCGAGAATTCAATATTGTCCTGACATATATCAAATGCCGCAATTAGTTGGACATGTAAGCCTTTTCATCAACCCATTTTTTATGACAGACATTCGTTATTTTTATCTCAGATTTGTTCAGTTGAATTCTGGATACTTTGAAATTATCAAAATAAATTTACACCCTCATGTCTATGCATATAAAATGAGCAACGCGAACCACACTAAACACTGGGGTTGAAACAGATGCTCCGGAAAGGTAAGCAGTTCCTGCTTTATAAATGGAACAAGTCTTGCTATTCATTTGCTCTTGCTATTCATTTGCAAGTAAACATACGGTGATAAGTAGCTTTCATATGTACCAATACAAACATTGATAATAATCTGAATGAAATGAGCCTAAGTATAATAAGAGTCAAGCCCGTTCCATCTTATTTATATTTGTTTGTTCTTATGCTGTGTTGTTACACCACTGTCCCAGGTTTGGTTGGGGGTTTAGCGTTCATAAACATGTTCACATTCTTTATGTGCATGTCCGAACACAGGGAACCTGTTATTCAGTGTTTGTCGTTGGTTGCTGTTTGCCATATTTGTTTTCCGTTCATTGTTGTATGTAATAAATCAGGCCGTTGGTCTTCCTTATGAAACTCTTAACGTAGTAGCACGTACAGATATTTTAACATTACAATTAAAGTTCTCCCTAACAGATCAGCATTTGGTGATTTTTGGTTGCCACTCTTTCGCATAATAAAATCAAACGAGTTCCTATCCTTCATTTTTGATTAAAAGTTGGCCCGATTAAACATCTGTCAATACATTTTAAAGGCAGAAAAACCTTAAACAATTGGGAAGCAGAGTTCTACTGATCTGTCGGTGGGGAAGGTACTAATGGAAAGAATAATTGATCAGCACTATCATGTTACAACAGTTTTGACGGACAATGCATTTATAGCTGCTCTCTCATTGACATATGGACCATATATCATTTTATTAATAAATTATGAGGCGTAAATATACATGTGACAAAAAAATATGAAAAAATAATATGTTGATCTATAAAGAGGTAATGCGAATCCATGATGTCGGATATCAGGAAAGAAATAACACATTTGTAAAATCACCTAAACGATCAATGAATGTAATACCTCAGACAATCGCAGAATGGAAATTAGGTAGGGTGTCCGTTTTGCTGTGCAAAATGTATAAATATGCATGTACGTCCGGTCAGAAGAAGCACTTTGTTATTAGAAAAAGCTACGCACTCAGCATGAATAATAGCCGTTGCAATACTAAGTAACTCTTTTAGGAGTTCGTACTTGAACTTTTGAAAAGCAAACATTTTGTCTATTTTGAAATGGGCGAGAATTGATAACGAACATTGTAAAAATTCACAATTTTTGTTTTTTTATACATATATAGACTTTCATTAACTTAAATACGCTGAAACAATTCTGAACGGAAAAGAAATTCCGGAATACGCAACGCTTATGTTTTGTCCTTTATTAATCACGCACAACCTTTTCAAATCTTAAAGACTTTCATTATGTTTACACGTCAGTCAATTTAAATTACGTTGGCCTACAAGTGTTTTACAAGTAACAGAGTAGAAGAGTCTATATAAGGACAAATGATTGTAGTTTAAACTAAATATTACATTTTATATGCAACAAAAAATCAATATAAAAAATGTCTGCGGTCTTTCTTTTCGTTTTCTAGACGACGACAACAATCAAAATACTTTCTCCCGATTAAGATACATTTACATAGTGAGTGGGTTTAGAATTAATTGTGGGTAATAATAATTAATGAGATAGCAACCCAACAATACTTCAGCAACATGTATACAGTGGTTAGTCAACATACAGATGGGTCTCTCTTTAATACAGAATTTTATCGGTGGCTGTAGTACTGTTTTTTTATACGTTTGCTTGTTTATTTAGAACGGTGTAGGTGATTACGGTATTGTCTCTATGCTTTTAATTGTCTATTTAGAACGGTGTAGGTGATTACGGTATTGTCTCTATGCTTTTAATTGTCTATTTAGAACGGTGTAGGTGATTACGGTATTGTCTCTATGCTTTTAATTGTCTGTAGAGAATTTTGTAAGAGAATGTGCATCTGCCTTTAGAGCTTTTGATTGTATTTGTTCATTGGAAATTGAGTTTAATGTTTAATAACAAGATACTAATATTTTTAACATATTAACATGTAACTTTTACAATGTTACTTAAGTAAATATCAGTTACATGTTAATGAGAAAACAACCTAACATCACAATGAAACTAGAAAAAGACATCGGGTTTTCAACTCACAGTTTTCAATGTCAGCCAAAAGTCCATGACAAACACTAAATCCTATATAGTCTAAACTTGTCGGGAAACAAAGTAAAACGAGTGGTACGTCTGCGTCAGATGAACATCAAACCACAAGGAAAGCTAGCTCAGAGCAAAACGATGGGACGGCCAAAAATGAACGAAAGACTCTGGATAAAGAATTATGAAAATTACTCAGAAAATTTTAATCATTATACTTTAACTAATCTCCCAATCTAATTAAAAGAAAATCTTTCACTTCCGGATGACCTTTTATGCATATTTTCATGAGCCAAATGATTTTGAATGACACAGTAGAACTTTGATTACAAATCTTCCCCCGAAAACTTAGTTTAGCGCAATTTATAAAAAATTTAACTTCTGAATATGATTAACTGTAATATCAACTTATAATTTATGATATAAAACATTTTTTAAACAATTGATTGAAACTTTATTGTTTTGTTAAGTTTAAAGAGAGGCAAATGATACTAAAGGCACATTCAAACACATAAGTCGAAAATAAACTGACAACGCCATGGCAAAAAAAGAAAAAAGAACGAACAAAAGACACAAACATCAGTATACAAACACAACAAAGAAAACAAAAGACTGAGTAACACGAATCCCACCAAAAACTGGGGGTGATCTCATGTGCTCCGAAAGAGTAAGCAGATCCTACTCCACATGAGTTAATGGAAGTACAAACCTGTTGATAATTCTTATTTTGTAGGTCAAATTCGAGGAAAAGATTACGGAATTGTGGTAACGACAATTGGAACATATCCGTCGTCATCAGTGAAGAAGTGATACAAATCCCACAGAAAATCGGGGATGATTTCAGGTGCTCCAGAAGAGTAAGCAGATCCTGCTCCATATGTGTCACCCGTCGTGTTGTTCATGGAAGTAGAAATAGAAAGTTCACAATCGTGAAGCTTAAACCATCTCTTTTGTCGAAAAGTTTTGTTCTCAACGGACCTTCAATGTTAATTCCTAGATGCAAGTAGATTAAAGAATGTTTGCAATTAGGTCGGTGCATACATTGTGACTCACGTCAGGAAATTATATAAATTAGAACCTAGAATTTTCGGGAAAAGTTCACAGACAGTATTTTTGATATAGTCTGTTATAGGTGAAAATTGTCGAATCATTTGAAAGGAAAGATTTGATTGCATGCTTAAAGGTCGCTTAACATTACCAATTATGAGATGTGTTCAGATCTTACCCGCGACAATCGATCTGTATTTTTGTTATTTAACTTTTGACTTCTAGATATTTTTGGGTTGCTGTCATATTTACGTTTATCCCACACCACCTTTTATTCATATTTGTATCAATTGAAACTATTTACAGACATAAGGCAAAACAAAATACTGTGCATGGTTCATTAAATTTTAGTTCTATAGCTTTCACTGGATTTTAAATAGGAAATTGTTTTAGGGTCGCAGGGATGTTAACAAAGGATAAATTAAATAAATTAACTGAATACTGCATTTGTATTTGCCTTCTTTTGCATGGTGAAAGGGAGGAAGAACAACACAATAATTATTTATTAATTGAAATGATATCTTAGAGTACTGAACATTATATAAGTTTTTCCATGTGCATCAATGGACATAAATCAGAAATAATATCAATTCAAACTCATACGTTCAGTTTTGTTCTGATAGATAAAGATTCCAGGTTCACCAATAAGCACTACTTGTATATATACAGGCACTGATCCAGGATTTGATGTAAAAGGAAGGAGAATGAGAATTAAGAGGATGTTTTAAACTTCTCCTATCCGATATCTAAATTCAAATAACATTCTTAAAGCTGACTTAAAAAGACTTGAATACCTGTGTAAGTATCTGCTGTATCAGACATTCTCATTTATAATCCCCCTTTTTGTACACTTACAGCTGACTGAAAAAGATTTCCAATAATGTCTTTTTGAAGGAATCATAAAACCCCATGTATATAGTGCTTTGATTTTCAGGGGAAAGATTTATTCCTAACACTCTGATCCACGGGAAATCAAATGAACATGTAATATCCACTGAAGTTTAAGACTTTGTTAAATAACAGCTTTTGATAGTTGATATTTCCTCATTTTGTTAATATAAAACACCTATACAGCCACACATGTTAACACTTGTATAAATGTGTCTTCACAGCAGGAGTTGTCCTATGATCATGGTATCCCAGATGACTGATAAGAAAATGACCATGCAGCTTTGTTTTGTTGATTACTTTTATACATAAATATTTCATTACATAAAATAGATTGGCAAGAACCAGTGGAAAACTGTCTTCTGACTTTTGAATTTACAAACACAGAATATACAAGTTTTTTCCCGATTAATTTAATACTACAATGCAGAAATTAAAAATAGGACTATTTTAATTCAGTATCTTATTTTGATTTTAAATAATATTACTAAAATTAGTTAGAAATGATGAAAAATAGGAATATGTCTAATCTTACAAATTGACTATTTTGTTTTATTTATTGTGAACTGGAATAAAAAATTAAGAACATATTGAGTTCAAATTTTGCTTACATCAGGCCGCAAAGGTTTATTGGTATTTTTTTAGAAACAAGTGACTGTGTCTCGAGCATATTTTGGAAATTTATTCTTTTAACAAAGGAAGCAAAATCAGATACATTTTGTGTATTAGCAATGAATAAACAGCTGCGCCATGAGCGCATGATACGCCCTGTGCGTTTTCAAAGAACAAAGTTCAATAACTTCTCAACATCATATTAGAAATTAATGAAAATCGAAAGGGAGCTTACATCAATAGATATAAACAATTCAACAAAGTTTTATGAGAACTGCTAAAAGCATTTTGAGTTATTGTCTGAAAACTGGAAAATTCCCCTTTTTAATGATAAAACCCCACAACTCAGAAAAGTAAAATCTAAAATTTATAAAAATCGAAAGGATCTAATGTCAATAGATATTAACAATTCCCCAAAATTTCTTGCAAATTGGTGAAAGCATTTATGAGTTATAGTCCGAAAACTGGAAAATCTCCTTTTTAATGAATAAAACCCCATAACTCGGAAACGTAAAATAGAAAATTTATAAAAATGAAAGGAGTTCACGTCAATAGATATAAACAATTCACCAAAGTTTGGTGCAAAAAGCGTTTTGAGTTGATGTCCGACATGTTGACAAGGTATACCATAATACGTCCCATAAACGGGCGTATAAAATGATATACAATTCGAGGTCTTTCTCAAAAGACAATTAAAACATAGAAATTTTTCATATATGACAAGACATAACAATCCTATATTCCCTCTACCATTTTGTGTCCTCAAAGTTTATGTTTTTTATGCCCCATTTATGGGCATTATGTTTCTGGTCTGTGTGTCCGTTCGTTCGTTCGTCTGTCCGTCTGTCCTGCTTCAGGTTAAAGTTTATGGTCAAGGTAGTTTTGATGAAGTTGGAGTCCAATCAACTTGAAACTTAGTACACATCATGGAAGTATTATATTGATATTGTCAATATAATACTTCCATGGTACACATGTTCACTATGATATGATCTTTCTAATTTTATTGCCAAATTAGAGTTTTGACCCCAATTTCACGGTCCACTGAACATAGAAAATGATAGTGCGAGTGGGGCATCCGTGTACTATGGACACATTCTTGTTTTATTATAGGTAAAGATTTTAAAACCTAAATGGGATTTTCAGAAATTTTGACATATTCGTTTCAAGGTCAATGAAAATCTTTTTTATTTTCTATTTTCATTATCTCACTGGTTAGTTGTCTTTTTGCACCCACATTAAGATACAATCTTGGGTAAGAAATCATAACCATAATAACTATGTCACACCTTCATGGAACTTTGAAATACTTGTATAGAATCTTTTTCATTACATAAAAGACATCATTCAGATCAAAACTGATCTTTTTTTTACATTCTGTATTTTACTGATTGATGGACTTTAGTAGTTTATTTTTTAAAATATGCATGGAGTGTGTGTCTTTAAACAGAAATACCTTTGTCAACACTTTATTGAATATAAGGAATTTATGGAAGAAGCTTATAATCTTTATAATCCAGAAATAGCATCGTAAGAAAAACAGTTTTCTTTTAATAATTCAATATATTACTGATAAATGGACTTATTTTGAGTTAACATTTATATACAGTCTCTGCTATGTATAAGTAAAAATTTTGAAGCATCAACAGCCTTTCTGAAACCTTCAAACAATTTCAGTAAACTTTATATATAAGCTTCTGCATAATCATGAGATACCTTGTGAAGTATGTGAATTTTATCCATCATTCTTTCATAATTTTACCATTAAGTTGGCATAGTTTATTTTGCAGTAATAACATTTAAGTATAGTCTGTGATTATAAGATTTCACAACCTAAATATTTTTTAATCCTCATGGTATTTTTTTAAACATGGACAAGAGTTCCTTCGGAGATAAGAGGTTAACCATGATAAAAGTTTTGTACATTTTTTGGCAGACAGCATTAAACTTTCATACTGGCAACAACATTTTCGGAAAGAAACATGGTTTTCAGGGAACCCTTTATGATTCTATAACAAATCAAATTATGTATGATTAATTGGCAGTTCAAGATTCTTAAAACACACCATAAAGTTTAAGAAATTCCTTACTTCAAGAAAAGTTTCATATTTTTGTGTCACTTTCAGTTATCAATTTCTGTAACTAAATTTTTGAAATAAGTATTTCTCCTAAAAACAAGTATCTAAATCTTATTTATATTCCAAAACACATCAGGGTATTCCTAGCACAAATAATTTTCACTCTATGCAGATCTCCAAAAGTGTGTTCTTATACAAATGTGAATGATACATGTGTCTTCTTCAGTTGATTTTTATCTGTGGTCTATGGTCCGGTTACCATGGTTACAGATAAAATTTTCATTCAGTTTAATATCTCTTACCACAACAGCAAGGATGCTAACAAGTGGTTGTCATTAGCCCTGTCTATAATTTCACTTTAATTGTGTATTAATTTGATACGGTCACTTGTGTTTCTTATCTGCTGTAATTATGATAATGCTTCTGAGTTCACCTCTTATAAATCATTAGAATGCATGCTGTGAGGACAAGACATTGTGAGATAGATAAAGAATATTTTCCTTCCAATGTATTTTCAAGGTCAAGAATGTTATGTTGTAAATCTTTAACCTTTAATGACATTAAAATCCAAGAAAGATGTATTTCTAAATTATGTAAGCTTAAATAAAGGGTTATAATTGTTTGCCAGATAAAACAGATTCTTTAATTTCATATGATTATGAATTCAATGTCCCTGTGTATCTGCCATGATAAAATATTTTGTCTTAAAATATACTGAAATGCAGAAAATATTTTAGTCATTATTTCTATGTATTATTTGTTTATATATCATCCAATCAAACTCAAAAACATTTGTTTCTATAATGAGTTTTAACAAATGTTATAACACATGTAATAATACATTGATTGGCGGGAAAACATAGGTGTTTTTGTATAAATATCCATTCACTGTATTGTGGACAAAATTTCAATTCAGTCATAAATACAATACCAGATAATGTATGATACAAAATGTCTAGTTACCAAAGCACCCTAAGATCTGACATAGGCATTTTGTAACCCCTAAGATGTAATTATTTTACCTTGCAAACTATTTACTGCTGCAAGACCCTTAGAAGTTTTTGCGTATAATTGTACGTGTCAGATGAAAAAACCCAAAATTACACCCCCTAAGATGAATAAATTTTACACCCCTCAGAAAGGACCATCCATCCCCTTTAGCAGACATTAACTGGAATGGCCCAATAAATCTTACGGAGCAAAGCGAAAGATCTGAATTTATTCAAATTAAAGACTAACATGATATAATAATTTTACTAATATTTTTGATAGACAATTGAACATGGAACATGGACTTGGTGGTTATCGAACGTAGCAAAGCTTATTCCTTATAATCAGAGTAACACACCCGGTAAGTATAATTTATTTTGCAATACACAATTAAATAGATTATCTATGCAATACAATAACCTGTATATTGATTAACTTTACCCATTCTTATACCAAGATATTGTTTTGCTTAATACTATTTTGTTGTCATACATAAATAGTATTTGAATGGCAGATCTTTGATTGTTTCTGTTATATTGTTTACATCTTTAATAGTCTCGGAACGATTAGAGTTTGGCATATTGTATAGACACCTGTCCATTGTATGAGAAAATTGTATGCTGTCCTGTAAATGTTTTTTTTATTAGTTTTGTCGTTGATCTGTTGTCTCCTTTCTTATATCCCACATCATAAATATACAGAGAAACAATAAAGAAATTACGAATTTTACACTTATGTTGAAAATATTTTTCATTCAAATATACAAAATATATGAATAAGAAGAGATGTGGGATATAAGAAAGGAGACAACAGATCAACGACAAAACTAATCAAAAACATTTACAGGACAGCATACAATTTTCTCATACAATGGACAGGTGTCTATACAATATGCCAAACTCTTATCGCTCCGAGACTATTAAAGATGTAAACAAATATAACAGAAACAATCAAAGATCTGCCATTCAAATACAATTTATGTATGACAACAAAATAATATTAAGCAAAACAATATCTTGGTATAAGAATGGGTAAAGTTAATCAATATAGAGATTAAAATATTGAGTGTACAACACAAGCAACGCTCACACACCATCTTGCATAAATGACAGAAATCTTACGACCTAAATATATTAAAATGAACCGACAATAAAACGTTTGACAGCAGGAGTTGAAAGGAACGGAGGAAAGTCAAATTTATAAATTCCAAATTAGAATCTTCTTTATAATTATTTTGATAATACTGATCAGTAAGAATTTGTAATTATATGTTTTGCACAAACTGAAAAATTGCCACGCTGCTATTAAACCAGGCTTTCAAAACCTTCTGTCGTCTGCATAAGCGTAGTTATTAAAATAACTTGCCTTTTAGCCTGCTTTCATTACGTTAGTGTGAAAAATTGGTACAGTATTAATTAATATAATAAGATGATGTGATATGCTTACCAAGGAGACACATACCCACAGGCGACCAAAGCTCGAGAATGTTAACAACCATAGCACACTGTACGGCCTTCAACAACGAGTGCAATTCACACCGTATAGTAAGCCATAATGGCATAATGGAGGTGGTTTTACGGCACAACATAAGAAAAAACTATAAAAATTATTTATAAAATTACTCATTAAATCGAAACTTAGCATATAAAAAGACCGTTACGAAAAGATTAAAACAGAAGTTATCGATTTATGAGTACTCATAGCTACTGAAAGCTAGTTCAAGGGTCAAGGCAAATTTCAACTAATGAATAAACCACGCTTTCCTAAAAATATTAATCACTATATTTTAAATGGATGTGAGCGTAAAGACATCATAAACAGTCTGATAAATGCAATGCCTTGTGCCATGCCAAAATAAGTAACGACAGGATGTCGGACCAAAAGTGTTCATAAGTGTTTAGCTATGCATGTTTAGGAATGTTTCCAATTATTAGAAATAAAATTAATGTTAGTACCGATAAAGACAATATTCAAAGATATTACTACATTGTTAATTATAAACTGATAACTTTACATAAGTTTATTCTAAGAATTATTAAGTTAACATGGATGGTATAAAAAAAAGTACGATCTCTATATAAACTAAATCAATGTAAAATTTGAATGTGGAATCAATCCCGTTTGAAATAATGTGTCTATAGATACAACCAAACTTTCAAACCAATGAAAGAATTTAGTAAAGGTTTACAGTAATGTGTGGTAACTAAATACCTGGCTTAATTTACCAGTTATACCTAAATTACGTACATTGAAATTTAAAACATCACTACAGACACGGGATAGCGATGGAGTTATTAAGAAAGGGATAATTATTGTTGTTGATACTGGGTTTATTTAAAGTAAGTTCATTTGGATAAAGTTTTGAGAATAATTAAAGAATTCTTGATAATTAAAGGCAAACATATCAAAGTAACAGTAAGTGTTATTTAAATGGAATTTGGACAAATCTTTTCTGATTTTAGTCATAAAATGTGATTCATAATAATTAAGAAACAAGTTCGCTATTAAAGGTGTGCAATTAGTAATTACATGTAGTTCATATGGTAAAATCGTCTACTTGTAGTTAAACTTTATTTCCAAAGAGTAAATATATGTTGTCAAGGAAAATATTTACAGCTGCTATAATCATCTCATCACATTTCCAGTAAGTGTATTAAGCAAAGTTACCCTTTTCATTACAGAAGAAGGCTTTATATGAATTGCAGCAAAACCTTTGCATTGCTTCAGAGGACCATTTGGTTAAATAAGAAAATTTCTGTTAAATAAGATTGTGAGGAAGTGTCATGTAGGGAGTCGTCATTTCTGTCAACCGAATGGAAAGGACAATTAAACCATTAACTGTTTTTTAAAACATCCAAAGAGATTTTCATTTCACAACTGATGATTTTCATTATTTTCATGTGCCTTATTAAAAAAAAAAAAAAAAAAAAATTTAGTCAAGGAACTAGTAAAAAGGACATAAAAGTAAGTCGTAGAACTCATACTTGAAGCAGAAATGAAACTTTATTTGACGATTTTCTTATGAAGTTTTGGAAGCCAATACATTGCAGGAACTTTTGACCTAAAATTGAGATTTGGTAATGATATGATTGTCTGCTATTTGTAACACAGATCTAAAGTATTACACGGCTTTGAATGTAGAAAAAATAATGTGTAATTTCAGTCTTTGAACTTCCGTGTAATATTTACGTCATAGCCCCCACCACATTGTTGCAGGCGGAAACCTAGTTGAAATTAAACAAAAGAAATGAAACTCTTTGTTAGAAAAGGTAAAAAGGCCAAATTGGTAAATTTGAATTGTTTACATCTGTTTCTATGGGCTTTAAAAGTTTAATGAATGTGCATAATTAAGAATTTTATGCATCTTATATATGTGTTTTTACTTAAATTATGGTATAGAGCTTCGAGATATCTGTAAACTTTTAAATTATAGACAGATTTTCACAAAAAAATCGATTGGGGTAGGTGCAAATACATGTGGATCTTTTTTTGTGCATAAGTAAAATTCCGCCAAAAAAAAAATTCCAAAGAAAGATAATAGATTTATGTTTTTAAAGCATTAATTTGCATCTCTGCCCCCGGCGACAGTTTCTTTGGAAAAATGCCAAAAATGGGCAATAATTTCATCGAAAAGAGAAAATCGAGTACACCTTTTTATGTTCAGACGTGTTTGAGTTGACTATTCTGTCTTGAAAACGTATACAAGAAAAAAATATTTGATACATCATCTCGCTTCAAATTCTATTATTTTTATATATTTAGGCTATAGTTTGATTTATTACCATTAAACACTTACAGTACTAAGAAATGAAATATATGGGTCAAGTGAAATATCTTTCTAATGAGTCATAACAACAATGTAGGTGTGTTCGAATTAGAATTTTCACTAAAAGTACTTGACGACAGACTTTACAAGTGGATCTTGAAAATGCATATCTTCAAAAAAATTTCATTTGTTGTGTGTGCTATCTAGGGTAATTAGTCCCCAACCTCTGAAAATTTTTAGTCTGCCCTTCAACGAAATATTTAATTAGAATTTTTTTAAATTTTTTTAAACTTTCGAAAATTCCCCCTGACAACCGATCAGACAATAGTTTTAAGTTGACCAAATGCATAAAAGTACATTAAATGATGTTCAAAAGAAAGTAGATACATTTGTCTTTTAAGATACAACTGGCATATAAGGATCGTAATGATGCTATGTGGATAAACTGATCGGGTTTCAAGAGCTAAATTGACAGCGCGTCATCACTACAATGGCTTCCGTTTTTACGATTATAAATATTGGGTGGCGTAATGGGGAGATAATTTTGACGAAGTAGAATCCTGACTGGTTGGCTGCTTTGCGAGTACTTGAAGTTAATTTTTAATCCTAGAAATTGGCGTATTATTAACCCTTTAATTTGTATCTAAAGTATGTTTGAAAAATAGGCGGATGATACCAAGTGGTACACAATATTCATACATTTATACAAATAAAACTCAAGAAGCGATTTTATCATATTTTACCCATTTGCACTAATTTTTACAATTTGCTGAAAGACCACGAATGACCTGACGACACTCTCCATATTCTGTTTGAATGAGGACGATATTTTGTGAATTCGGATTGTTGACCTGCAGTTTGTAAAACTAGTTGTAATCTCTAAAATATTATGCTTTCACACGTTTTATATGTTTGGCTTTCTTAAATTCGTATCAGTCTCAGGTAGTTCTAGAACGACGCGTCGTGCACCTTAAAAAGAGTATCATTTAAAATTGTTCGTCGATATTTTATGGTTTGTTCAAAGTTTAAACTCAAGTCTGTTCACTATCACTGTTTGTTAATTAGTTATGGGCTGTTCAACGTTTTAACTCCTGTCTGATCACTACAATTGTTCGTCCATATTGCATGATTTGTTGCGAGTTTTACTCCATTCTGCACCCTACAATTATTCGTCCACATGTCACGCTCTGTTGCAGGTTCTTATCTGATATATGTTGTAACTTGTCTTCTGTCTCTTGCAAGAACTGACTCCAGGCTGGTACATAGACATTTTCTTCTGTATGTTGCAAGTACTGACTCGAGGCTGGTACATACGACTTGTCTTCTGTCTGTTGCAAGTACTGACTCCAGGCTGGTACATAGAACTTTTCTTCTCTGTGTTTCAAGTACTGACTCAAGGCTGGTACACACAACTTGGTCTTCTGTGTTGCAAGTACTGACTCCAGACTGGTACATTAAACTTGTCTTCTGTCTGTGCAAGTACTGACTACAGGCTGGTACATACAACTTTTCTTCTGTCTGTTGCAAGAACTGACTCCAGGCTGGTACATACAACTTGTCTTCTGTCCGTTGCAAGTACTGACTCCAGGTTGGTACATACAACTCGTCTTCTGTCTGTTGCAAGTACTGAAGCCAGGCTGGTACATACATCTTATTATCTCTCTATTGCAAGTACTCACCCAGGCTGGTACATAAAATATTTTTCTGTTTCTTTTAAGTTCGGATTCCGGTCTTATAAGTACAAATGTTTCTCTGTTTAATGTTAATACCAAATCCAATTTGGTCACTATAAGTGTTCAACTGCCTATTATTATTTCTTACTGAGTCTTATCACGTAATTTGTAAGTTCAAATTCCTTTCGTGTTTTTGAATAAAAGTTTTGCTCTCTACCTTTCGCTAAATTGCGACTGACTTTGTAAAATTACACTTTGTTATATCAATATTCGAAACTTACCCTGATTTGATCATTTTCTACAGTTAAGTATTGTGTTGTCTGAACTAACTTTTATATGTTTGATTGATAATTATACCACCGCGTAGGAGTCAAGTGCTACATGTACAAACATTTTTTCTTATATTCATCTAATAATCTTATTCTAACAGTCTTATTTTAGAAGACATCAAGTTATTTTCTTTTTGATTCAAGTTGTGTAGCCGATTTTATTGTATATATATATATATATATATATATATATATATAAATACACTGATTAATAATCAAGTCTGGAAACCCGGAAAGAATTTATCCCTCAGCTATCAAAGATACGTTAAACGTAGAACAAACCATAAAGTAGGGTAAATCAACAAATGTTTACCATGCTGAAATATATCTATGTAGCAAGGGGACCGTTAATGATTGAGTCAGACAACTAGGTTCCCTTTGAGGCCACTATACTTATGTTTTTTATAATGGGATATAACACGATTGATCATAAACCATAGTTGTCATTAATAGATCAATTGATTTATAATGATTTTAAGACCACACAAACATACATCGTTTGCATTTAGGGAATATCTTTTAGAAGTTTCTCCAATAAATTGAATTGATATTACTGACAGATTTACGTCAAGACAAATAGTTGTGTTATCCAAAATCGGGAGGGAAACACTGACATGTTTCTCTTAAAATGCAACACTTAATCAGTAGGAATAAGTTGAGAATCGGAAGGAAATGTAGTAGAAGTACCGTAAAAGTAACTAAAATAAACTTAAACTTTAGAAATTGTCATGATATACAATATTTTTTACGTAGATGAAAGTTTGATAATATACAAAACTGTATCATCATCGATAAAACTACTGTCTGTTTAATTACTGATTACATTCACGTATATCAACGTGTGGAATTTTATCAAAATAAATCTTACGGAGCAAAGCGAAAGATCTGAATTTATTCAAATTAAAGACTAACATGATATAATAATTTTACTAATATTTTTGATAGACAATTGAACATGGAACATGGACTTGGTGGTTATCGAACGTAGCAAAGCTTATTCCTTATAATCAGAGTAACACACCCGGTAAGTATAATTTATTTTGCAATACACAATTAAATAGATTATCTATGCAATACAAATAACCTGTATATTGATTAACTTTACCCATTCTTATACCAAGATATTGTTTTGCTTAATACTATTTTGTTGTCATACATAAATTGTATTTGAATGGCAGATCTTTGATTGTTTCTGTTATATTTGTTTACATCTTTAATAGTCTCGGAACGATTAGAGTTTGGCATATTGTATAGACACCTGTCCATTGTATGAGAAAATTGTATGCTGTCCTGTAAATGTTTTTTTTTTATTAGTTTTGTCGTTGATCTGTTGTCTCCTTTCTTATATCCCACATCATAAATATAAAGAGAAACAATAAAGAAATTACGAATTTTACACTTATGTTGAAAAATATTTTTCATTCAAATATACAAAATATATGAATAAGAAGAGATGTGGGATATAAGAAAGGAGACAACAGATCAACGACAAAACTAATCAAAAAAACATTTACAGGACAGCATACAATTTTCTCATACAATGGACAGGTGTCTATACAATATGCCAAACTCTAATCGCTCCGAGACTATTAAAGATGTAAACAAATATAACAGAAACAATCAAAGATCTGCCATTCAAATACAATTTATGTATGACAACAAAATAATATTAAGCAAAACAATATCTTGGTATAAGAATGGGTAAAGTTAATCAATATAGAGATTAAAATATTGAGTGTACAACACAAGCAACGCTCACACACCATCTTGCATAAATGACAGAAATCTTACGACCTAAATATATTAAAATGAACCGACAATAAAACGTTTGACAGCAGGAGTTGAAAGGGAACGGAGGAAAGTCAAATTTATAAATTCCAAATTAGAATCTTCTTTATAATTATTTTGATAATACTGATCAGTAAGAATTTGTAATTATATGTTTTGCACAAACTGAAAAATTGCCACGCTGCTATTAAACCAGGCTTTCAAAACCTTCTGTCGTCTGCATAAGCGTAGTTATTAAAATAACTTGCCTTTTAGCCTGCTTTCATTACGTTAGTGTGAAAAATTGGTACAGTATTAATTAATATAATAAGATGATGTGATATGCTTACCAAGGAGACATATACCCACAGGCCACCAAAGCTCGAGAATGTTAACAACCATAGCACACTGTACGGCCTTCAACAACGAGTGCAATTCACACCGTATAGTAAGCCATAATGGCATAATGGAGGTGGTTTTACGGCACAACATAAGAAAAACTATAAAATTATTTATAAAATTACTCATTAAATCGAAACTTAGCATATAAAAGACCGTTACGAAAAGATTAAAACAGAAGTTATCGATTTATGAGTACTCATAGCTACTGAAAGCTAGTTCAAGGGTCAAGGCAAATTTCAACTAATGAATAAACCACGCTTTCCTAAAATATTAATCACTATATTTTAAATGGATGTGAGCGTAAAGACATCATAAACAGTCTGATAAATGCAATGCCTTGTGCCATGCCAAAATAAGTAACGACAGGATGTCGGACCAAAAGTGTTCATAACTGTTTAGCTATGCATGTTTAGGAATGTTTCCAATTATTAGAAATAAAATTAATGTTAGTACCGATAAAGACAATATTCAAAGATATTACTACATTGTTAATTATAAACTGATAACTTTACATAAGTTTATTCTAAGAATTATTAAGTTAACATGGATGGTATAAAAAAAGTACGATCTCTATATAAACTAAATCAATGTAAAATTTGAATGTGGAATCAATCCCGTTTGAAATAATGTGTCTATAGATACAACCAAACTTTCAAACCAATGAAAGAATTTAGTAAAGGTTTACAGTAATGTGTGGTAACTAAATACCTGGCTTAATTTACCAGTTATACCTAAATTACGTACATTGAAATTTAAAACATCACTACAGACACGGGGATAGCGATGGAGTTATTAAGAAAGGGATAATTATTGTTGTTGATACTGGGTTTATTTAAAGTAAGTTCATTTGGATAAAGTTTTGAGAATAATTAAAGAATTCTTGATAATTAAAGGCAAACATATCAAAGTAACAGTAAGTGTTATTTAAATGGAATTTGGACAAATCTTTTCTGATTTTAGTCATAAAATGTGATTCATAATAATTAAGAAACAAGTTCGCTATTAAAGGTGTGCAATTAGTAATTACATGTAGTTCATATGGTAAAATCGTCTACTTGTAGTTAAACTTTATTTCAAAGAGTAAATATATGTTGTCAAGGAAAATATTTACAGCTGCTATAATCATCTCATCACATTTCCAGTAAGTGTATTAAGCAAAGTTACCCTTTTCATTACAGAAGAAGGCTTTATATGAATTGCAGCAAAACCTTTGCATTGCTTCAGAGGACCATTTGGTTAAATAAGAAAATTTCTGTTAAATAAGATTGTGAGGAAGTGTCATGTAGGGAGTCGTCATTTCTGTCAACCGAATGGAAAGGACAATTAAACCATTAACTGTTTTTTAAAACATCCAAAGAGATTTTCATTTCACAACTGATGATTTTCATTATTTTCATGTGCCTTATTAAAAAAAAAAAAAAAAAAATTTAGTCAAGGAACTAGTAAAAAGGACATAAAAGTAAGTCGTAGAACTCATACTTGAAGCAGAAATGAAACTTTATTTGACGATTTTCTTACGAAGTTTTGGAAGCCAATACATTGCAGGAACTTTTGACCTGAAATTGAGATTTGGTAATGATATGATTGTCTGCTATTTGTAACACAGATCTAAAGTATTACACGGCTTTGAATGTAGAAAAAATAATGTGTAATTTCAGTCTTTGAACTTCCGTGTAATATTTACGTCATACCCCCCACCACATTGTTGCAGGCGGAAACCTAGTTGAAATTAAACAAAAGAAATGAAACTCTTTGTTAGAAAAGGTAAAAAGGCCAAATTGGTAAATTTGAATTGTTTACATCTGTTTCTATGGGCTTTAAAAGTTTAATGAATGTGCATAATTAAGAATTTTATGCATCTTATATATGTGTTTTTACTTAAATTATGGTATAGAGCTTCGAGATATCTGTAAACTTTTAAATTATAGACAGATTTTCACAAAAAAATCGATTGGGGTAGGTGCAAATACATGTGGATCTTTTTGTGCATAAGTAAAATTCCGCCAAAAAAAATTCCAAAGAAAGATAATAGATTTATGTTTTAAAGCATTAATTTGCATCTCTTCCCCGGCGACAGTTTCTTTGGAAAATGCCAAAATGGGCAATAATTTCATCGAAAAGAGAAAATCGAGTACACCTTTTATGTTCAGACGTGTTTGAGTTGACTATTCTGTCTTGAAAACGTATACAAGAAAAAATATTTGATACATCATCTCGCTTCAAATTCTATTATTTTTATATATTTAGGCTATAGTTTGATTTATTACCATTAAACACTTACAGTACTAAGAAATGAAATATATGGGTCAAGTGAAATATCTTTCTAATGAGTCATAACAACAATGTAGGTGTGTTCGAATTAGAATTTTCACTAAAAGTACTTGACGACAGACTTTACAAGTGGATCTTGAAAATGCATATCTTCAAAAATTTCATTTGTTGTGTGTGCTATCTAGGGTAATTAGTCCCCAACCTCTGAAAATTTTTAGTCTGCCCTTCAACGAAATATTTAATTAGAATTTTTAAATTTTTTAAACTTTCGAAAATCCCCCCGACAACCGATCAGATAATAGTTTTAAGTTGACCAAATGCATAAAAGTACATTAAATGATGTTCAAAAGAAAGTAGATACATTTGTCTTTTAAGATACAACTGGCATATAAGGATCGTAATGATGCTATGTGGATAAACTGATCGGGTTTCAAGAGCTAAATTGACAGCGCGTCATCACTACAATGGCTTCCGTTTTTACGATTATAAATATTGGGTGGCGTAATGGGGAGATAATTTTGACGAAGTAGAATCCTGACTGGTTGGCTGCTTTGCGAGTACTTGAAGTTAATTTTTAATCCTAGAAATTGGCGTATTATTAACCCTTTAATTTGTATCTAAAGTATGTTTGAAAAATAGGCGGATGATACCAAGTGGTACACAATATTCATACATTTATACAAATAAAACTCAAGCGATTTTTATCATATTTTACCCATTTGCACTAATTTTTACAATTTGCTGAAAGACCACGAATGACCTGACGACACTCTCCATATTCTGTTTGAATGAGGACGATATTTTGTGAATTCGGATTGTTGACCTGCAGTTTGTAAAACTAGTTGTAATCTCTAAAATATTATGCTTTCACACGTTTTATATGTTTGGCTTTCTTAAATTCGTATCAGTCTCAGGTAGTTCTAGAACCACGCGTCGTGCACCTTAAAAAGAGTATCATTTAAAATTGTTCGTCGATATTTTATGGTTTGTTCAAAGTTTAAACTCAAGTCTGTTCACTATCACTGTTTGTTAATTAGTTATGGGCTGTTCAACGTTTTAACTCCTGTCTGATCACTACAATTGTTCGTCCATATTGCATGATTTGTTGCGAGTTTTACTCCATTCTGCACCCTACAATTATTCGTCCACATGTCACGCTCTGTTGCAGGTTCTTATCTGATATATGTTGTAACTTTTCTTCTGTCTCTTGCAAGAACTGACTCCAGGCTGGTACATAGACATTTTCTTCTGTATGTTGCAAGTACTGACTCGAGGCTGGTACATACGACTTGTCTTCTGTCTGTTGCAAGTACTGACTCCAGGCTGGTACATAGAACTTTTCTTCTCTGTGTTTCAAGTACTGACTCAAGGCTGGTACACACAACTTGGTCTTCTGTGTGTGCAAGTACTGACTACAGGCTGGTACATACAACTTTTCTTCTGTCTGTTGCAAGAACTGACTCCAGGCTGGTACATACAACTTGTCTTCTGTCCGTTGCAAGTACTGACTCCAGGTTGGTACATACAACTCGTCTTCTGTCTGTTGCAAGTACTGAAGCCAGGCTGGTACATACATCTTATTATCTCTCTATTGCAAGTACTCACTCCAGGCTGGTACATAAAATATTTTTCTGTTTCTTTTAAGTTCGGATTCCGGTCTTATAAGTACAAATGTTTCTCTGTTTAATGTTAATACCAAATCCAATTTGGTCACTATAAGTGTTCAACTGCCTATTATTATTTCTTACTCGAGTCTTATCACGTAATTTGTAAGTTCAAATTCCTTTCGTGTTTTTGAATAAAAGTTTTGCTCTCTACCTTTCGCTAAATTGCGACTGACTTTGTAAAATTATACTTTGTTATATCAATATTCGAAACTTACCCTGATTTGATCATTTTTCTACAGTTAAGTATTGTGTTGTCTGAACTAACTTTTATATGTTTGATTGATAATTATACCACCGCGTAGGAGTCAAGTGCTACATGTACAAACATTTTTTCTTATATTCATCTAATAATCTTATTCTAACAGTCTTATTTTAGAAGACATCAAGTTATTTTCTTTTTGATTCAAGTTGTGTAGCCGATTTTATTGTATATATATATATACACTGATTAATAATCAAGTCTGGAAACCCGGAAAGAATTTATCCCTCAGCTATCAAAGATACGTTAAACGTAGAACAAACCATAAAGTAGGGTAAATCAACAAATGTTTACCATGCTGAAATATATCTATGTAGCAAGGGGACCGTTAATGATTGAGTCAGACAACTAGGTTCCCTTTGAGGCCACTATACTTATGTTTTTATAATGGGATATAACACGATTGATCATAAACCATAGTTGTCATTAATAGATCAATTGATTTATAATGATTTTAAGACCACACAAACATACATCGTTTGCATTTAGGAATATCTTTTAGAAGTTTCTCCAATAAATTGAATTGATATTACTGACAGATTTACGTCAAGACAAATAGTTGTGTTATCCAAAATCGGGAGGGAAACACTGACATGTTTCTCTTAAAATGCAACACTTAATCAGTAGGAATAAGTTGAGAATCGGAAGGAAATGTAGTAGAAGTACCGTAAAAGTAACTAAAATAAACTTAAACTTTAGAAATTGTCATGATATACAATATTTTTTACGTAGATGAAAGTTTGATAATATACAAAACTGTATCATCATCGATAAAACTACTGTCTGTTTAATTACTGATTACATTCACATATATCAACGTGTGGAATTTTATCATATTTAAACTATTTTTCTTAGTGCAGAATTTTTACCGGTCAAGAAAAATGATTTAACGTTATTTGTAATCATTGTGTCTGTAATATCCATCGTAAATTGTAACATATAGGATTTATTTGATGATAATTTAGAAATAATCTTCGTTCTATCATTTATGACAACTTATATTTAGATGTTTTGATGGAAAGTCAGTATCAAATGTTGTAAGGCGGTATATCATATCGCTACTGTACAGTATACTAACATGAAATCTTTGATAAATATTGTCTTTGAATTCAATGTACAAAAGGGTATATCTTCACTGTAGCTTTGATGAATATCTAGGCTTGCCTTCTTATGTCTATCAAACGTATCAAGTGTATTAGAGTAACATTGTAGGAAGCATGAAATTCCCCATCTTAAGTCGTTATATGTTGAGCTACTTGTTATGGAGTTTGTCTCTTTATAGGTCGTTCTTTGTTGAGCATCTTGTCGTGGAGTTTGTTTCTTTATAGGTCGTCATATGTTGAGCATCTTGTCGGAGTTTGTTTCTTTATAGGTCATCCTATGTTGAGCATCTTGTCATGGAGTTTGTCTCTTTATAGGTCATCCTTTGTTGAGCATCTTGTCATGGAGTTTGTTTCTTTATAGGTCGTCCAATGTTGAGCATCTTGTCATAGAGTTTGTTTCTTTATAGGTCGTCCTATGTTGAGCATCTTGTCACGGAGTTTGTCTCTTTATAGGTCGTCCTTTGTTGAGCATCTTGTCATGGAGTTTGTTTCTTTATAGGTCGTCCAATGTTGAGCATCTTGTCATAGAGTTTGTTTCTTTATAGGTCGTCCTATGTTGAGCATCTTGTCATAGAGTTTGTTTCTTTATAGGTCGTCCTATGTTGAGCATCTTGTCGGAGTTTGTTTCTTTATAGGTCGTCCAATGTTGAGCATCTTGTCATAGAGTTTGTTTCTTTAAAGCATCCAATAAATAAGCAGATGTTGATCATAGCAGATCTATAGACTTGTAAATTTTAACGAAAAAATGCCGAAAACACAACCCCCCCCCCAAAAAAAAAAAAACAAACAAACAAACAAACAAACAAACAAACAAATAGAATAATATGTTGTAGTAATGCATATATGGTTATAATCTTTATTTGACTATTTGTAGACATTTAGTAGATATATACCTACCAATGTACAGATACACTGTGACATGCGACCTTTGGATTGTGATAAATCTAGGAAAGCATTTCGAACTAATAAAAATCAATATGCTTATCTTCAGACTAAAAGTTTATATGTCACGAGAACTAATTAAGCCAAGACACACTTCTGTTTATATAAATACCGGATTTACGTGAAGCAAATATAATTCGTATTCTTTCTGTAACATATTGCAAAAAGGTCAGTTAACTGCAGACTCGTTTCTATTGCAAATTTCAGACGTCTGTAGAAAAAAGAACATTGTATTTGGCAATAAATCTATCCATCCTATTATCTTTTGTACAAAAATCTCATTGTAATTCTTTTAGCACGTGTTTTATAAGTCAACCAATTACTTAAATGTTGTAACCAACAGATAAGACCAAAAATTAAGATTTATTTAGTCGCAGTATATGTAATATATTGAGATAATACAATACTTTGCATGCATGGTTTTCTTTGTAGATATTTTATTTTTCACTTGCACATTTTATACTGAACGTTGTTATATACTTGAACAGTTGTTAATCAGTTTTGAGATACAGAGCATAATATTCCCATTCGAATCTACATTTAAACATTTGACTTTTTTAGTAAAGTTTATAGTTATCATTACTTTTAGATTGGTATCGTTGATGATGTTTGACCTTTTCACTATGTTACAGAAAGAATACGAATTATATTCGCTTCATGTAAATCCGGTATTTATATAACCAGAAGTGTGTCTTGGCTGAATAAGTTCTCATGACTTTTAGCCTAAAGATAAGCATATTGATTGTTATTTGTTAGATATGCTTTCCTAAATTTATCACAATCCGAAGGTCGCATTTCACAGTGTATGTGTACATTGGTAGGTATATATCTACCAAATGTCTACAAATAGTCAAATAAAGATTATAACCATCCATGCATTACTACATCTTCACAATGTTGACTGCTGTGGCCCACTTTTTGACATTTTTACCTATTATGTCTGTTTGTTTAGCTTACACATTGTTGTAAATATAATGGAATTCTATGCGACTGTTATACAAGTGAGAGGTTTATCTAGCTATAAAACCAGGATTAATCCACCATTTTCTGCATAAGGAAATGTCTGTATCAAGTCAGGAATATGAAAGTTGTTTTCCATTCGTTTGATGTGTTTGAGCTTTTGCTTTTGCCATTTGATAAGGGACTTTCCGTTTTGAATTTCCCTTGGAGTTCGATATTTTTGTTATTTTACTTTTTACAGGGTGACAGTTGAAACTGCATGTATTAATTATGTAGTTTAAATGTATTGTGGCTAATATGCAACAAAACAACACTGATTACTAGTATTTAAAGTTTTTTAAAGTAAGTCTCGATGGAAATATTCACAAAATTACCCGTATTCTTTATAAACCTGAAATAACCGAAATATTCTCTAAGTAATATATCAAAATGAAAATTAACGTCAAACAATACTTTTTTTTTTTATATATTTTGGTTCTAAATGCTAGGTTTTATAAGATATGATATAAAATTAATTATTTCTAATCTTAAACTTTGATGACTTTTGTGCGGCATGAGAAACTGCTCTTAGTTTGTAATATGGGACTATTGAAATGAATGTTTATTTCCTTCACGTTAACTTAATCAAATAAAAATACTTGATATTTACGGAAATTAGTTAAAGTCACCAGGTACAATTTAGGTTTCTCATCAAAAGTGTATCCATAGCCTTTTCCCATTATATGAGATGTCCTTTTTTTAAAAAAAATCATATTCCTCAAAATTGTATTTAAAGAAAATTCTATTGATTTAATGCTTTCATATTTTGATATTTCGTTTTACTAATAAATACATTTCGTTTGTATAGTTTATGTCTAATTTGAAAGGATGTGAAACTTCGTGATATGCATGTAGAGATGCAGAAAAGCAACTGCCGACTCATCAGATATAGAACTTATAATTTAGTAGCTCGGTAGCGCATTTCATCTAGACAAGACTTATCATTTGGGCTCTAATAAACGGACCAAATCAATAAAGGAGCTGAACAGCACTGACAACTTAACATTAAATAACTTGTAAAAAAACTGGCTTAGGTCGCATATATATGAATTGAGTAAAAAAGGAAACTGTACAATGAGTGAGAATTTATAAAATATTAAAGAATTAATTTAAAACAAAAACTAATATCTCTAGCTGGCTGGTGCAAGATAAAACATTGTATGAAAATGCAATGGTCAACAATATGTTTACCTCAAGGGTTGAGTGGGGTATGGACATTTGGTAATCATTGGTCTTTTATTGATTTGAAAGTAATACCCCGTCTTAAGAGGGGCGTTCGTTTGCGTGTGCAGGATGTTTTAATAGACTGTCGCGTCCGATCGATAAGTGAAAGTTTAGAAAAGAGTTCAGTGCTCTGCACATTAAAGAACCCACACAAACCTCTTTGAGAAGTCCGTAAATGGCGTGTCGCAGAAAAAGATTCTATCTTATTTAACATTTCCATATTTTCTATCGGCAATATAACTTCCTAAATTCTTTATTGTGGTCAACCAACTTTGCAGAGCCTTAGATTTTGTTATTGAATTTATTTTCGTCTTGGGTACGCATCTAATATTTACATCTGGATATTGAGCAACAGCAACAATACATCAATAAACCAATATCTCTGTCTCTCTCTCTCAATTCATTAAATGTAAATCTGTTTTCGTCCGATTTTACCAATTTGATCGGTTATTTGAAAAGGTTGAGTTATTATCAAGTTTTCTGGCATACAATCCAATTGGACACTTGTGATAAGGTGATTCCTTTTCAAAGAGTTAAAGAATTGCTAAAATACATAACGTTCTATGATCTTACCAATTATGGACAAAAACTATATTGACCATTAGTTTGACAATTATTATGTAACTATTTTTGAATACAGATATCACGTTTTTTAATTTCCAGTTCCTCGGGTATCTAGCTTTGTCGGGGATTTGTAAAAAAAGTTGTGCTAAGGGCTTAACTAGTTCGCGAGCAACAGAAATCATCAAAATGAAAATTTATGTTACTTATTAACTGAATTTGCTTGAAATTCCATACACTACAAAAGTCTAAAAGTCTGAAAAGACCAGTTTTTGTCTTGATTTGCATGAACTTTTACTCGACATTCTCCAAAAGTATGACTCGTGTCTTAATTTTTCTTGACAAATTCTCATTTATATTAAATTTGTATGAAATTTACTCGACATATTCTCGACATTTTGAATATGGTCTTAAAATTTCTTGACAAATTCTTGACATTTGAATACTGTCTTGATATTTCTCGACATATTCTCGACATTCTTATTTTTTCTCAGTATGGCTTGACACATTCTGAACATTTTGAATTGTGTCTTAAATTTACTTGACAGTTTTACAAATCATGACCAATATTCATGATATAACTTTAATCTTTATTTCTCTTTATATGATATACTGTTGATATACTGTTGTTCCAAGTTACACTTCTTACAACTAAAATAAAAGTTGGGCATGTAAAATAATTGAGAATTTGGGTATATAAATATTTTTACAAATGCAAATATGGCTATCAGAAATCTAAAGTATATAATAATTCAAATGAGGGTGTGTTGATATAAAACAATTTGAATGTGGGTTTTGAATAATTACAAATTTTGGTTCCTAAATCTTATAAATTAAAACCAATCATACTGTAGACATATTTCATTCTACATTCATAATATTCAATGTTGATATGTTGATATGGTAAATAATTATTATACCAAAATGTGGTTTATATAAATAGCAAATTATGATGATATACAAATCATTCATTTAACAGAAGAAAAATTTGTGTAATGTCATCTGTTGGAATATATATATAAAGTATTACACATGGACAGGATGTTCCCCATAAAATTAAGGTATTCCACACCCAAGAGTACACACAACTGTCAAATAGAAATTACTGCTTTACCTGTAATCAGCCATACAACTTATCAGTTGACCGAATATGGTACTACAATTTAAAAAGTTTGTTGATAGATGAAAATAAAAATCATCATTTTGATGAAAAAAAAATTGAATTAAAATGGATTTTTTTCATCAAAATCATGAAGTTAATTATTTTAACATAAAAACAAATTGAATAATTCCCAAATATTAAAAGAAAATTATTATCTACTCCAGGAATAGTAAAAAAAATGTATTTATAATGGGTTCCATCAATGATTTCTATAGAAATCATTGGTCTTATGAAATGGATCTCAAACAGACATGCACAATATAGTTCTAAACATTCGTTTTCTTTTCAGGAAGGAGTTATCACAAATATTTATTTTTGATACAAAATTATAAAATTCAACACTAAAATTTGAATAAAAAATGTATTTGGGTTGTTCTAAAAGATGAATAAGGTTTTGAATCAAGATGGGAACAAATTCTTTGACCTAAACAAAAGCCCCCTCTTTTTATCCACATAAACCCAAAAGATGAATTGTGGGGTCCAAAAGAGACACATGGTCACATTTTAAAACTGTCTATAAGACACCTTTTTTAGTAAAGCAAATTTGACTGGCAGTTTTGCGAACGGCAAAAATCTAAATGCTGTTTGTTAGTAACTTTGACTTATATTCCAAGTGAAAACAATTAATTAAATGTTTAATTAAAATAAATTAAAATTAAACTACATGGGGAATTATTCAGGGTATTCCAACTTAGTTGCACCAAAAGGGTATCTTACTATACCAAATTGATCCTTGATTCTTCAAAGTTTAGTTTAGCCATAATAAAAAGGAGTAAATAACAGCAATAGAATGTCATAAACAGTGCAGAATAAGTCTGTTCACATTTCAAGCCAAATTTATACTGTTGAGATAGTGTCAAGACATATTTAAGACTGTCAAGAATGTGTCGAGACACATTCAGACATTATTTAGAATGTCAAGAATATGTCAAGACATATTCAGACATTATTAAGAATGTCAAGAATATGCCAAGACAGATCAAGACAAATTTAAGACAGTCAAGAATTGGTCGAGACTAATCCAGACTCTTATCAGATGATACAGGAAGTGTCGAGAAATTTTAAGACAATGTTCATACTGTCAAGACACTTGTCAAGAAAAATCAAGAACCTTCTTAGACAAATTCATACTATGTCAAGAATTTTTAAAAATTATTTAGACAAATTAAGAATGTCGAGTAAAAATTCATGCAAATTCAGACAAAAACTGGTCTTTTCAGACTTTTTGACTTTTGTAGTGATACAAGTTAATTTGACAAGAGATAATAATTTGTAATAAAAATATTGTCAAAGTAATCTGGTTAGAATGTATTCCTTCAATATACAAGACATTGTTTTGAGTTTTTATTATTTCAATTACAAATCTGATTGATATTACTGGAACCAACACACATTAAATGTCACTGCCAAATGAAAGAAAATTAAATAATATACAGCTCAAGACAATACGACAATGCTATTAACTATCATTTAAATCACAAAAATGCAATTATAATGACCCCAATAAAATCGATTGAAGGACGATTTGATGAACTGGGCCGATCAAGCATCGTATGATGTAGAGGTATAAAATTATAAGATCATATACCTGATTAAAGGAATGCTTCCTACAATGTATTTAAATACATGTAACTATTCTACTGTCATCTGTGGCTTTAATGGTGCATACTGTGTGCTGGCATGAAATATCACTAAAGTGGTTTTTTAATCGTTCATTCAAATATCAAAACAATTTAAAACTCTTTCATAAAGCTTTTTTTTTACGACAGACATAGATAGCCTTAGTTAGAATCGGCTCAACTTTTAGGAAGTTTTGGATTTTAATTCTCTTTAATTTCTACACTGATTTGACCTCTCGAAACTCAAATCTGGAGCACTATACTATATTCCTGATATGATTATTTTTTTACAGGAAAAAAAGCAACGGTTTTATAGCATTTCTAGTAAAAAAAAGCACTGATAAACTCCAAATTATTCATATTATCAAGGACAAAAAATATTTAGTTTCAACCAAATATAATTTTTGGATGAAAAACAATGATAACACTAATAAATTAACAGAATTAGACATGTACTAAATATACAAGTAATAATAAACTTACTATATATTCTCTAAGTTTCAAATACAAGTTTTAAGATTACTACTTACTTCGTTCCCTGTTATGGAATTTAATAAATCCTCCCCATAGCACATATTAGTAAACCACATGGAAAAAAATAGTTATGTTCATTTTCAGCAACTCTCCTTTTTCAGGAAACTTATAAGAATTGTTTCGGAAATAGGAATATCCAGCACGTTTTTTTGCAAGATCTAACAACATAAACATTTTCTATTCATAAACTTGAAGCTGTGCATCAAAGATTATTGACTCTTTTATGGAAATGTCAATTTGATAAATAAATGGAGAATGTGCATTTGAGTTTTGATGACATTTAATTTGCACAGTTGCAGTTATGATTGAGTGGCATTTTTGTCGCGCTCTAAAAGAAATGAGTCTATTAATAATGTCGAATGCCATAGACTATTGTTATTGAATGTTAAAATGAAGTTGTGTTAATCCTAAAATTAATTGGCATTCGATGTTGTAATTGGACAGTTTCAAGAAATAACCTTAAATGGTTTTATTTTTCGATTTACTCAGGAAACAACTAATTCCATCTTTAATAACTATATATATATATATAAGTGCCTATAAATAGCAACACATGACATACAAATCTATTTGAGTGTGAATTAATCAGTACAAAGATTAATTCAATTACACAAATGAAATTATAAATTGCCTAACAATGTAATTTTAACACACTATTTAGTATGTAAATATTGGATGTTTAAAATATTTACAATGCGATAAAAATAAACGCAATATTTCGCTAGACCGACTAGCTTTATCAAGCGTGCATCTATCCAGGTGAAATCGGATGTAGATAAGAAACTTTTGCAGCCTATTGTACATGTTGTACATGAAATTAGCTGCCTTGTAAATAGTATATAATTTAGATGAAGCTCAAGATTATTTACAAAATTGGTGGTTGAAGTTTGAAACGTCCATTGGCCAATATTACAGGATAAAAAGGACGAAGCTGTGTACTAAATTATTCTTTATCTTTCCTATATCTTTTCTCGTCTTTTTCATTAAGACCATCAAATTCTAAAGTGTGAAGCTGGTGCATCCAAAAGTTTTCTCTTCTTCTTCTCGCCGTTGTGTCCCACTCAGTGTGGACTTCTATGATTTGGAAAGTAACATTATCAAAAGGATGTTACTTTGAGCGAAGTTGTCTTGTGAGAGGACAGTTTTTGTTGGTTTTGTACCATGAACGATGGTTATTAAGCCGAATATTAAATTTATCCATTGTTTCTCCAACATATTGAATGCCACAAGTGTTACATGTTAATACATACATTGAGTTCTCCGTTTTACAGTTGGAATTTGAGTAGATGGCATAACTTTGTTTTGTAAAGGAGCTGACGAAAGAACTTCTTGTATTGGTAGCTTTACAACACAAGCAATTCCTTCTACCACATTCTTTGTAGCAACCAATTTCTTTTGTCACGGATGCTCTTAGGTCTTCTGAAGGCCATGACTGTTGGTGAGGAAAATACTTTCTTTAAATTGGAGTAATTTTCTATAATTTTCCAATGCTTTTGAACAATGGATGACACATTTTCAAAATCGGGATGGTAAGTGAGTACAAGAGTGTTCTGTTGACTCCTTTATTTTGATCCTTGTACTCCAGAAGTTCTTGGCGACTAGTTCTGTTTGCTCTTTCGAAATCTGTATCAATTATGTAGTTATTTACCCTCGAACAACTAGATGTTTACGTAGTTGTCCAAGTCTGGCATTTTGCTTATTTTTGGTTGAGCATATTCTCTTGATTCGACATGCCTGGCTGAATGGAATACCACGGGAGCAGTGTTTAGGATGACAACTTTTAGGAGAAAGAAATTGATGTTTGTCCGTTGTTTTCGTATGAAGGTCCGTGTTAATGGTTCCGTTCTGAATGTAACTCGTTGTATCAAGGAATTTTATTTTCTCCATAGATATTTCCTATGTTAATTTAATTTAATGGTGGAAAGAGTTACAGTGCTCTAGAAAATCATTCAGATGGTCTTGTGAATCTGTCCATTTAAAATCAATGTCGTCAATAAAACGAAACCATGATAATGGCTGGTATGGAGCACTATCCAAGAGGCGTTTTTCAAGCTGGCCCATAAATATGTTGGCATATGACGGGACCATCTTTGTGCCTATACTAGTGCAGTCTATTTGGAAATAGTGTTTGTCGTTGAAAGAGTTGTTGTTCTCCAGCACTAGTTTCAGAAGTGTAACAAGGCACTCAGTTGGAGATTTTTGTCACTACGAGTGTTCCATACCTCTTCACATGCGGCTATTCCTTCATCTTGTAGAATGTTAGTTTATAAAGAAGACACGTCCATTGATGCAAGTATCGTATTGTTTGGTAGAGGACTAAGGCTTTCCGTTTTCTTTGAATAATCAGTCGTATCCTGAATGTAAGAGGGTAGTTCATCATGCCTAATATATCATGTACTGTGTTACAACTCTAGATTCTACTGACGAGGAAAGGTAACACTAGGCCAATGAAAGCTGAATTTTTAGTTCAGTCTAGTGGCCGAGTGGTCTAGAGCGCTGGACACAGTGCAGGCGGTGTTGTCTCGATACCCCAATAGCAGGAGTTCAAATCCCGGCGAGGGAAGAACAAAAAATTTGCTTCCGCAAATTGCAGATTTAACATTGTTGTGCTGATACTTAGAGTAATTATGAATATAATATGTGTTTTCAGCCGTGTATCACCTTTACTGGTGTTCCAATGGATGGATCTGTCGAAGAGTTGTCACTCTTTTTTTACTCATCAAAAAATAATTATTTCTGTGACTGTATCTTACGATCCTTTAGGACAGATAATTTAGCTAATCTGCAATCAATTCCATTATCATGTACTGTGTTACAACTCTAGATTCTACTGACGAGGAAAGGTAACACTAGGCCACAGAAAGCTGAATTTTTAGTTCAGTATAGGTGGCCGAGTGGACACAGTGCAGGCGGTGTCGTCTCGATATCCCAATAGCATAAGTTCAAATCCCGGCGAAGGAAGAACAAAAAATTTGTTTCGCAAATTTGAAGATTTAACATTGTTGTGCTCATATTTAGAGTAATTACATATATATATATATATATATATATATATATATATATATATACCACAATTTTATACGTGTGCATTCAAAACAAATTTCTTGGTAAAAGGGTCTAAATACAGCACAAACAACATTTTCCAAAAGACCAAAAAAGTGAAAAAGTATATTTTTACAAAATGCATTTGACTAGCAGGTCGAACAACGGATGTTCTTAAACCCTGCTGACTGCCATTGGCGATTGCCAAATGAAATGATGACCAGATGTAACAAAATGGATCTTAAATATTAAATTTTATATCAAACAGAAAACAATAAACTTGCGGAAAAGATGGTATACCGCAAACAAAAGGTGCAAAAATTAGTACACCATATCCGCATTGACAATTAATGTCTCTTCAGTGATGTTAGGAATCAAAACGGTATTTGAAAGGCCATATAATTTACCTCAATTTAGGATAGACTCTTGAATTTTGAAGAGTCGAAATAGGATGAACGGATCATATAAACCCGAAGGCAAATATAATACAAGCCAAAAAAAAAAAAAAAAAAAAAAAATATATATATATAAACAAGTCTAAATTGAAAACAACGTTCAAACCTATGATTGCGTTGGATAAAAACCGCAATTTTTATACGTGTGCATGCAAAACAAATTTCTTGGTAAAGGAGTCTAAATACAGCACAAACAACATTATCCAAAAGACCAAAAAAGTGAAAAAGTATATTTTAACAAAACGCATTTGACTAGCAGGTCGAACAAAGGATGTTCTTGAAACCCTGCTGACTGCCATTGGCGATTGCCAAATAATCGGATCACCAGATGTAACAAAATGGATCTTAACTATTAATTTAATACCAAACAGAAAACAATAAACTTGCAGAAAAGATGGTATACCGCAACCACAGATGCAAAAATAGTACACCATATCCGGATTTCGACAATTAATGTCTCTTTGTGATGTTAGGAATCGAAACAGTATTTGGAAGGCCATATAATTTACCTCAATTTAAGATAGACTTTTGAATTTTGAAGAGTCGAAATAGGATGAACGGATCATATAAACCCGAAGGCAAATATAATAACGGATCATATAAACCCGAAGGCAAAGTCTAAATTGAAAACAACGTTCAAACCTATGATTGCTTTGGATAAAAACCGCAATTTTTATACGTGTGCATGCAAAACAAATTTCTTGGTAGAGGGATCAAAATACAGCACAAACAACATTTTCCAAAAGACCAAAAAAGTGAAAAAGTATATTTTAACAAAACGCATTTGACTAGCAGATCGAACAATGGATGTTCTTAAACCCTGCTGACTGCCATTGGCGATTGCCAAATAAACGGATCACCAGATGTAACAAAATGGATATTGACTATTAATTTAATACCAAACAGAAAACAATAAACTTGCGGAAAAGATGGTATACCGCAACCAAATGTGCCAAAAATAGTACACCATATCCGGATATATATACAAGACTAAATTGAAAACAACGTTCAAACCTATGATTGCTTTGGATAAAAACCGCAATTTTTATACGTGTACATACAAAACAAATTTCTTGGTAGAAGGGTCTAAATACAGCACAAACAACATTTTCCAAAAGACCAAAATATTGAAAAAGTATATTTTAACAAAACGCATTTGACTAGCAGGTCAAACAACGGATGTTCTTAAACCCTGCTGACTGCCATGGCGATTGCCAAATAAACGGATCACCAGATGTAACAAAATGGATCTTAATATTTAATTTAATACCAAACAGAAAACAATAAACTTGCGGAAAAGATGGTATACCGCAAACATGAGGTGCAAAAATTAGTACACCATATCCGGATTTCGACAACCAATGTCTCTTCAGTGATGTTCGGAATCGAAACGGTATTTGGAAGGCCATATAATTTACCTCAATTTAGGATAGACTTTTGAATTTTAAAAGAGTCCTAAATTCAGGTGAATTATATGGCCTTCCAAATACCGTTTCGATTCCTAACATCACTGAAGAGACATTAATTGTCGAAATCCGGATATGGTGTACTAATTTTTGCACCTTTTGTTTGCGGTTTAAAAATACCACCTTTTTCCGCAAGTTTATTGTTTTTTGTTTGGTATTAAATTAATAGTTAAGATCCATTTTGTTACATATTTGTGATCCGTTTATTTGGCAATCGCCAATGGCAGTCAGCAGGGTTTAAGAACATCCGTTGTTCGACCTGCTAGTCAAATGCGTTTTGTTAAAATATACTTTTTCACTTTTTTGGTCTTTCGCCTTCCGTGACAAGGTTACACTACGACTATTGAAGTTATATTTTTATATAGCGGATGTGGTCGAGTGGTCTAGAGCGCTGGACATGAGGCTAAGCGATTGATGCTGTAGTGTATCAAAGGAATGAGTTCAAATCTCGTTGAGGTACAAAAATTTGTCAGCATAAAAATATAATTCTAACACTGTTGGGTTAATTTTCAGACTTATATATATATATGCACAATGCACAACGGTACTAATATAAGATGGTATTATACGAAGATGTTAAATCGTAATAACCCTGTATCTCAAACAAACTGAGACCCAGTAGGCATATATATTGTATGGTTGTCATTTGTATGATATACTTATTTTAGTGACTGTATAATGAATTGAATCATCATCCCATACGGTATTTAAAAATTGTTGAGTTCGATTGTTGACAAATAAAAATATATATGTATACACAGCATTACTTAGCTATTTATTGTCTATTGTTACATGATTTACCTATAGATGATTGGAACGGATGTTATATAAATAGTGCAATGTCGTATGCATCCAACGTGTAAACAATATTAAGACAATTATATTCATTTTTAGACGGTCATTGACGGAAATTGGAGTTTATGTTTTAAAGAGCGAGTATTGATTCTTTGTCTACGTTTCAAAAATAAAATTGTCTCTCCTTGTTTAATGAATATTTTCCCATTTGTCTGGGGGATGATATATGATGGACATGAGCCCAATATATGTTTTTGCTCAATATACAAACATAAAATGATACCATAGTATATCTTTTTTAAATAACCGTTTTTTATTCGTTGGCTTCATGTAAATGACAATACGATAACATATCGCAAAAATGGCTGAACCCTTTAACAAATTCTTTCATAGACGCAAATATTTGGCAGTAATTGTAATAATCTTATAACAAATCGGGTATCATATCCTAATTTTTACGTAGATGGGATTTATAGAGCCTGTACACTAATATACGATCCATTTAAACTGGTTAGTCCTATGAATAATCTCATTCATAAAATTAATTCAACATTGTAGTCAAATCTTAGAATATTGTCGTTATAGGTACTAACTTTAATTTAATTTTTCAATAGTTTAATACATAACTAGACAAGCATTGCTACTTAGGTATCAACAGTTATAGTCCCAAGTCCTGTCCAAACTTAAATTTTGGCATTGCATGAAGTCATTCTTTTCTCAGACTGTTTATGACGTCTTAACACCAAATTCGTCGGAGGTGTACCAATTAACATTTTAGTCTGGGACAGCATGTTTTTATGTCTTGAAATAGGGCTCTGAACAAGTAACTTCGAGTACTCTACAATTGGTACTTTGTGTCTTTTTGTTTTTGTTTTTTGTATTTGTGTTTAGTTCCTATCACATGAGCCAAGATATTTCCAACTGATTTTACAGTCTGTTCTTGTGTTGTGTTTACACCGCTATCCCAGGACCGGGTATGGTTGAGCGCCCACTTTATGTATGTGCTTCTTCAAAGGAGGAACATGAAATCATGTGACTGTCGTTAGTCGCTGTCTGCCATATTTGTTTTTCGTGCATTCTTGTAGTATTTGTTAGGATGTTGGTTTTCTCTTTTGAATTGTTTTACTTTATTACATATCAGGGCTTTTTACAGTTTACAACCGGTACAACTTTTGTACATTGTTGAAGGTCGTGTAGTTATTTGTAAAAAAATCGTTTCTGTCCTTTGGTCTATTAGGATAGTTCATAAATTAGCAATACTGTCACATCATCTTCTTCAATTTAATATTTGAGGACAGATACTATCATTATCTTTAATGATATGAACATTAGGCAGTCACAGTTTTTGTTTATCAGTAACTGTTTGGACCAATTCCAATCCTTTCTAAATTATGTGAGTAACTGTTGGGAGATTTGTTTAAATTAACAAAACACTCTTAAATGATACCAGACTTATAATTTAATTCGCGTTTCGTCTACATAAGATTAATCAGTGACGAAAATCTCTAGAACAATTCTTCTGATACCTTCATAACTGTTTTTGGCAAAAGCTCTACTCTAGAACAGATTCTGATAATTCTACCTCTGACCTGTTTTGTGTAGTTCTACCATTGAACAGATTCTGACAGTTCTATCTTTAGAACAGTTTTTCTATTTTATTTATTTTTCAGTTTTTTTATATTTTTTCTTTCCTTTAATCTTTCTCTCTTTCTTTCTTATTTTTCGATTATTCACAAATGTCTTTGTAATTTATATTTATCATTTCAAAGACAATATTCTAGGATATCGTTGTTTTTTTATCTTTTATGATTAAGTAATTTTGTTTATTTTTCACATTATTTTAATAAGTTTGTATTTTCGTTAATATTTTGTTTTTGTTTACTTTTCTTCATTGGTTTTATGAAATTTTGTTTTAATCATACCAAAATGTACTTAAAAATATTAACATAAAACGTTTTATAACACTAGATTGTACAGTGTCATAATGTTCAATCAATTATTGAACTCAGGATATTTTACCTATAATGTGCAGCTGTTTGAACTGTACAACTCACTTTCCGAAGATGTTTCATTTTTGATGCTACAGACTGAAATGTTTAAAATATATCTTATCCTATGTTTGAAAAAGAGGCGGAGATATCACGGGGACAATCAAATTTTATATGTCTAAAAGAAAAAACTATAAAAAGACAAACAAAAGTTTTCGAACTACAAAAAAAAAAAAAAATAAGGACAGAGCAAAACAAACCCCACAAAAATACGTTGGAAATCTTGGCGACCGGAACGGGAAGTAGATCCTGCTTTGCATATGTCACCCGTCGTGTTGTTCATGTCAAAACTCTAGAAAAGAGGATGGCATTGAGGCTACGGCAATTGAAACATATCCGTGTTTAAACATCATTACTTACAAATAAACTAGTATTGATTAACTGTGAGTTTTTTGTTTAGACATAAAGAACTAACAGAACTAACAAACATCCAAGTCTTAGTAAATTAAGTCCAAAGAAAGTTTTTTTTCAAATTTAGACTATTTCTAATTTACAATTTAATCCTTTAATCTAAAAAATATTTTACAGGGAAAGTTCAATTAAATGCCACTTGGTTCCTCAGCGACGGTATTCACGATCAGGGTTGTTCTTATTTATGCTATTTAAAACAGTTTAACCCTAGAAAAAATTCTGGCATTTCTGCCCTAGAAAGGTATCAAACAGTTCTGCCATATAACAGATGATGACATTTCTACCTTGTGATAGTTTTTAAACTGATTTTATTTATTACATGCAAGAACAATTCCTGAGAAGGACTGTTCAAGTATACATTAATTCATTTTATTTATCTGTATAATTCAAGATATAGAAACTAGAAATCCGTGGTAATACATATTGATGAACTGATGTTGTGTTGACAATAAAACCTACATATCATTTTATTGAAAAAGGATTGCTGATAAAATTTGCTAAACAACATAAATAGTATATTAAGCATTTTACCTACACCTTAATCTGCCTACAGGTCAACATACAATAACACTTACAATCATGATCCAGTCATATTTGTTGTTCGTATTTCTTGTTCACATATAACAGTTTGCGTAGCTATAATGGTCAACATGACCTTCCATGGCATTTTCCACTTCATAACTGATAAGGAACGTCGAGCTATTTTCGCTTTATTTTATGTTCACTAATTACTCATAACATAGAATCCCTCTGGTCACGAAATGATTGTGAAACATGAGGATTGTACAGTAAATGTTAATATTACTGTTTAAATACATCACGCAACGGGGATAGAAAATACCAATAATAGATTTGTTTCCTTAATTGATATTATCACCTCTCCTAGAACTTCTTAGCCTATATTTGTAATTTGCGTAAAGACATAATCAGGATAATTCATCTTGGTTTCTCAATAGTCTCATAGACTTGCAAACGAAATTTTTTACTTAATTTTCATGCAAATAGATGAATAAACAGAATTTGTAATATAAAATAGTTTAAGTTTTTATGAATATATAAGATTACGTGGTACACGACGTTGGCATAGCCATTCAACAAAACATACCGCCCCAAAAAATCATTTTATAAATCTAGAAAATATGTCAATAAATATTTGCCTTCAGTACACAATTTTGTTATTGTTAAATTATCAATGAATAGCTAAAGAAAACCACTGAAGAACCCTGACATTGGACGAGTTCATTGCTATAGCTATTAAAACACACGACGCTCATCGTTAGGAATGTTACTAGAGTCAATCACAAATATAAGAACTTATTGTAAAAGTGTGATTGCACTTATAGAACATTTTATGACGTTGTTGTTTGTCTTATATCACCAGACTAAATACTTTCGACTTTTGTTTGTCAAATCCTATCATTCTTTGACTTGGCATTATTTAATATTGTTTTACTGATTTTTACGAATATCTAGTTTATCTCCTCAACGTTCCTGTGCCTATCCATCAGAGAATCATCAGGTTTCAACCTATATCTTAATGATTTTTACCGACAAGGAATTCGGAGTTGATAATTATAGATATATGCACGTTATTCCCTGCTCTCTAGACTCTGGCTGATTTCAGCTTGAAATCAGGTAAAGACTTCATTTGAAGACCGTATTGTGATTTAACTGTTCGAAGTTTTTGAGTGGGTGAACTATCTAATTGGCGTACAAATGTATACCCTACAACTTTTATTCCTAATTCGGTCAGAAACTAAAACTATATGCGGATGATGTGTAACCTTCCCGAAAGTTCAAGTGATACCTGGTGAATACTTTGCAAAGTCTTTGTATAATTTAATACATCTAGTCCATTTTGTTTGCTTCTAGTAAATCTCAACAGATTGTTAATGTGCTTCTCGCTTGCCTTTTAGTACAACATTAAACCTCATTGTTTTGTCAAATTTTGACGATAAGTATTTTAATGCTTCATCTTGAAAATACCAAGTGCAAACCGTCTATTACAAATATAACAATATATTGTGGCAATAAGAGTAAGTGTAAGATGCCACATCCGTTGTTTTACCTAGTGCCTAAATCCGACCATTATATACTTTGTGGTCAGAATTACATTATAGTCGCAATTATTATTTTTCACAATAACAATAATAGGTAATTGACGAATTTACCTTCAGACATTTAGTTATCTCCCCTTCTCCATGAATTTGATTTAAGTTGCATTTGATAATGCCACATAAATTGGAAAAACAAACTCTTTTACATCCCAATAAAACTAAAAGAAAGATTCAATACAATAGTTTAATCAGATTGAATTAATCTTCCACAATCAGCATTTGACATTTGTTCTCACTGCATGTATTGTTTGACATTTTGTAACTGGGGCCTAGTACATATTAGTATACGATAAGTGTCTTTGCTCATTGTTGAAGGCCGTTAGGTGACCTGTCGTTGTTGTCATCTATGTCTTTTCATCTTTTGGTGGAAATGTGTATGATTTGAAATCATATCAAACCTTACTTGTTAATTACTCACTTTAAATAATTTGCGCTACTGTATCTGTTGGTGCTAAGGAAACGTAATCAACAGCACGGCATAATCTTAGATGTAGAAAAGAATCGCTGTAATTGTTTTCTGTATAGATTGTACCACAAAATATTTCTATCTTTCTATCTGGTCCCATTTTATGCAGTGTATTGAAATGTAAAAAAGGGTTTTCATGAAAACAATTCTTAATTTTTGACGATTTCAATAGATTCAACAGATGTGTTTTACTTGTATGTTAAATAGCTTCGACCTGTAAAAGTAATTCGCGGTCTCACTTATGTGTTTCTAAAATATTTAAAAGATATCAAAAGAATCGAGTGCATCCATATTGGCATTCACATGGATATCTTCAGTAGTAAGTCAACGTTCTTCCACTGTACAGGAAGATCAGAATGACAAATTGACTCGAATTTAGCTGCATACTTTATAATGAAAGTCATCGATAACCGCTACATTTATAATTCATTTGTTTATTCTTTTTACCAAATCATATATGGCAAAATATCAAGGCACCCACCTGTATACAAATAAATTGTAATGGTTCCGCGGAGCCCTGTATCTCCCCTACGACTGATGCCTTCAGTGTAAAACTCGTCAAAGATACCAGGCGTTGTACTTTAGACACTCGTTCCGTCTACATAAGACACATCTCTGGTGCTCGAATCAAAACAATTTTTAAGCCAAATATAGTTCGGAGTTGGAAAGCATTGGAAAAACAAACAGTAAAGCTATTTATGCCTGGGATTAGAAAAACTTTAGTTCGAATAATTCAACATTTTATACACAGTACATTCACAGAAAAAGACCGTATCAATGAAATTTATGTCAACACTGAAGTGTATGTAATTGTTATAATATTTTACTCATAATGAGTTAAAAGAAAAACAAATTTTCGCAGGATCTCTTGATTAGTAAAAAGTAGTGTCTGTTTAAGCGTGGTAGAATCACACTGACGTTTGACAAACTTATTGATAATTAGTGTAACAAAATTTAACCTTAGACTGTATCTTAAAATTCAAAAGAAGCTAAGTTCATTTAACATTAAAACCTGGGAATGGGAAAAATTAAATTCAAAATTATGCTCCAGATGCTATCCCTTGATCATATTGAGGACAGGCGAAAGATGCCAAAGGGACATCTAAACTCATTAGTAAAAAAAAAAAAAACACCGACTATGCCAAGACGAAAACCAAAAACGATCCTAGGTGCTCCGGTTTGGTAAGCAGATCCCGCTCCACATAGGGCAACCGTCATGTTGTTCATTTTAGTACAAAACCGGTGATAAGTCTAATTCGGAAGATCACATTCGAGGAAAAGAGGACGCAATTGTGGTTACGACAATTTGAACATATCAGGATTTCACCACATGAAGCTCTTGGTTTAATAGCTTCCTTGTAAGCAGCAACCCTCTATCAAGGAAATCATGATAGGAAGTGCAATTTCTGGAATATCTTATCAACTGGAAGACATATACTTTATATGCAGGCGCTCCTAGAATATTGCTACAAAGAAATTGGAAGTTCACAATTGAAAAACTGAAATTGTCTCTTTTGTCGTAAAGTTTTGTTTTTAACCGACGCTTATTGTCAATTTGTAGATGTAAGTCAAAATATAAGGCAGACTTAACTGCTTCAATTGTATCTTTTATTCATAGTTCTATGGAATAAATGCTTTCAACATAGTCAACAAACATTGAATTACGTATAGGGAGAATACACCATCTATAAAGCGGAACGTGAAATTAAAGGATAATGCTAACTCTTTTCATTCTTCCTAAGAAGCTCCTGGAGGAAGGCAGCCTCGTATGAATAAAGGAACAAGTCGACAATCTGGAGGTGCACAGTTGGTTCCAATTGGAATGATATCTGTTTGTTGAAAAATACGTTCTTCGAACATAACAAATAAGTTGTCAATCAAGAAATCAAGCATCTTGATAATGACATTTTCAAAGAATTTTTTGTTTGAATCGGAGTGATAATTTACAAAGTACGATTCATCCCTCCCTCAGATTAGAAACTTGTATCTACGTTTGTCTTCTTTTTTACGAAACAAAACAGTACCAGTCGTTTCAATTTGTCTAATGTTTTAATATTATTGCAATTGGAAAGAGACTTAGATTTTGTGTACTGATGACATTGATGTTAATCATTTAGAAAGAGATTTCGTAGAGCACTTGGAAGACCCAACAATATAACGGTGTTTGTAAGGACATTTATATAATTTTTGTATCCCAAACAATGAAGGAATTTCCAGTTCTTCGTCTTTGGATGAAATTCTGAAGGAATATAGAACAGAGCTATGATTATTCAGGCTTTCCTCCTTGGTAAGTTTCGTGGGGGTAAATGTTGAGTTTCCAAGTGAATTGTCATTACCAAATTCCTTTATCAAGCAGTTTATGTAATGCATCTACATTCTGTTTATCTATACTGATATATATGTTATTATTTGTAGAGCAATCTCCCATTTATAATGGCATTTCAAGCATTCAGAGCTAAATTATCAAAACAAAATCACATGTTTATTTTTGTATCAACATGATCAGCATTGATGATTTAAAGATCTCCCAAGAGCAATACTTCATCAGCTCTTTTATGTCATACATCGTTACTATTAACATAATTTGGATGATGTAACTTACTTCAGAGCTTTCCACTTTTACTAGAAAATTTACGGATATAGAATGAAACTGTGAAACAGTGCATCAACCAGTATCAAGAGGGAGGTCAACATATTAGAGTTATACATCTGGGCTTTAAGAAAAAGCAGCTAGTTATGTGTATTCATTTGCTTTTATATTAGATGACGTTCGTATTTTATAACCCTTTTCAATCTAATATTTACCTTAAACCTTATTCACTACAAAGTTGACAAAAATCGATATATAATTTGATCTATTTCAAACATTTATTAAGGGGAATTGTTAAATAATATTTCGCTAAAAGCCATCAGTTTTTGGTTCAATTTTGTCAAAAATAAGCTCATAAACATTGATGATGCATCATTGGCGTGCATAGGTGTAACATCGTCTGCTGTGATAAAATAGACGATGCAGAGGACTGTATATTATTTAAATATGTTAAAGGAATGTGTACATTATTCCTATTTGATGTATTTAACACAACCCACCTGAGCTGTAGTGTATGTTCAAAGTTATTTGAACAAGGACTTGTTATTGTATTATTAAGATCCTTACACCAGCTCTGCAAGGTTTTAGTGATGCTTAGGGTTGTAAGCATTGGCAATTTAAAGTTGTGTGATTTGTGCTATAAAAGTTTAAGTTCTTACAAATAAACACCTCGCAAGATTTTCTATGTTATTTTTTAGTATTTTTTTCTAAATTAGATTACTAAAAATCATTTGAAAAGGCTATTATTGTCTCATTCGTAAAGTTCACATCTCACTACACCTGCTTGGACTTTACAATGTAGCTATTATGTCAGCAACAAATGGTAACAACAGGCGTCGCTCTATATAATTAAGAATCTCTCAGTATCAATTAAAAATAATTTTATACTCACTTACTGTCTTGTTAACTAATTAATTAGTACAACAACCGATTTGTTTTTGCAAGGCTAATTTAACACCACAAAGAAACACATACAACCCATACACCGTAGCGATTATATAAGACATCAGAGGAAGTTTAGTTTACACAGTTATGAGAACTGTTGACCAGGAGCTTTTAATTAATTTATAGAGAACGCGTTTATATCAGTACATTATCAAAATGATCACACAAAGCTTTGTTGCTTTTGATAAAAATTTAAAAAAATTATCATTAATAAAACAAACTTCAAAATTTCATAAAATTATTTTACATGCATAAAAAACCTAAATATCAAATTTATACATAATCTATTAAAACCGAAAATTCATTATCTGATTGTATTCACAAAAATAATTATTTTGTTTTTATAAAGAGGAACATTTTAAAATTAATTACTACAGTAGTGATAATTAGTTCCTGGCTAAGGTAACTATAAATAGAAAGCATTTGTGGCTAAGGTAACTATAAATAGAAAGTATTTGTTCTTATCTCTATCTGCATCTGTCATCACTCGGTATCTAAAATAGACATTTGATATCTTATCGCTGACCCTATTAAGTCTACCGAAATTGCATGTAAATCAAGTACATAAGGATTGATCGTACACAGATTTGTGCCCGTTCACTATACACCTTTCCATTATCTAATGGTATGCCCCGCCCCCTTAGCAACACATGGCAACCCAGCATCCTAGGTCAAGCTAATCAACAAAATGGCGGTTATTATGAACATTGAATAATAACAAAGTAAAGAATTTGTTATAACAAATATAAATAAGAGCAATATTTTGTTCATATATTTGTTTTTGTGTTAAAGTATGATGAAATAGTTACTCATGAAGGGTTGAGAGATAGATTTATGACATCATGAAGAAATTATGTCCATTTATACTAAATAAAAAGAAACAATTAAAATATTGCAAATTTGAAGCTATTGGATTACCTTCACTCCCCAAAAATGTAGTTTAACAACAAGATATAGAATATAACATTGCATGATTGATCAGACAAATTATGATGATAAATTACAGGTTTAATTAAGCATGGCTAATGAATGCTGATAAGTGTGTTTACTGTGTAGACAAACACAGCATGGGTCAACTTGTAAAACAAACATCACTGCTCCAGTACCTATTGATTGTTTATCAAATAACATTTAACCGGTTTTCTTTTTTTTTATATCCATAGATAACTTAATGATAATTAAAATTCCTATCACTAAGTAAAATATAAAAGAACAAAAAAAAAATGAATTGATTATTTGCGTACATGAATATTTGGTCATTGTAGTTCGTCTTTGTTTTAAATTCATAAATATACAACTCTTGTCCTCAACAGGAATCTTTGCACAATGTACTCACTATTTTTCAAACTAAGAAAATAAAATATATCCGATACTTCTCACTTCCTTTCCTTTTTTGTAATTTATACAAAAAAAATTGAAAAAGGTCAAGTACAATCAGCAATTAAATACTCCCACAGTAGACCAAAATCATATCAAAATTAAACATTATCTTACTTGATATGAAGCATCTATTGAAATATAATTTTTTATTATTATTTGAGTTTCCTCCCGTCTTTTAACGAAATACTAGCGATAAGGGCATAACAAACATAAATACTTTCATTTTTATACATTTTGTACACAAAAAGACTACAAATATCTAATTCACTACATTATTTCATTCCATGCAGACTTTCAGATCGGTAATTTTATTTTCCATCTCATTCCAATGAGGTTGCATTTGTATATAATTTTTCATCCAAATTGATTTTAAGGTGGGAAAACTTACACTACCTCTAAAATAATTTGATTGTCAAAGAACATGGAATAGTTCTTGTACAAATATTATACTGGAAAATTGAAATTTTGTAAATCTGTCAATCCAAAAGATGATAAATACCTTGAAGTTTTCAGTTTAAACTGCTTCCAGGTACAAATATTTTAACATTTTAATAAAGTAAGGGATAATTCTTTGAAACTGAAATGGGAAAAGTGTCAATTCTTTTGTTGCTGAATCTTTACTATATGATATATAATTGTAATTTCCAGAAATTATACATACTAACTTGCATGTTTTATAGTGTAAATCTTTTAAATTAATGAAAAAAATATCAATTTCAACTCAATTTGTACACCAATTGAAATCTCGTGTTTCAGAATATATATATTTTTTTTCATTTTTCAAAATAGCATGTAAACAATATTTTAAAAACAATAAGCACTGCCATCATATTCCTTTTTAATTGATTTATTAATAACTGTCATTCATTAAAACAATCTTCTTTTTTTCAAGTTGACAACTTGACCTTCCTCTACCCTCTTACATTGATTCCTTTCCCAAAACAATATTCTGGACGATTTAATTGTGAAAATTTCAAGAAATGTTAGATCAAATTAACTGTTAAGATAAGAATGTTTGACCGAGGTTATGGCCGACAACACGTGCTGCTACCAAATGTTTACACATGTGATAAATTTACCAGATGTGATTGGTCAATTAACTGATGATTGACAGGAGAGTGGAAAGGTGTATTGTGGACATATCATAGATATAGTCAGTTTCATAATACTCTATTCTTAACTAGTTTGCGAAGCTAAGTCGTTGTCTTAATAATTCAACATCCTTTTCTTAACATCTATGTTGACTATTGTTGCTAATTGGTTATTTATTCTTATAACATTCCGTCTGAATACTTTGAAAATATGCAATGACCTTATGTATACGGTTTTTCTACCGAAACCTTTTTTATGTGGCGAAAAAAGACGATACCAGAATAATCTGTCTGACCTTGAGATCAAATAAATTACGTTAAAAACAATAAATCCGAATCAAATTTTCTTTTTTATCTTAGGAAATTAGATAGAACGGTAAATTGGTAATACAGCATATAACTAAATTACTTTCAGATAGATCAATCGAATGTATATAGTCATAAAATGTACTGTAAAGTCTAGTATTCAATGTCCACAAAACATGTACAAAAATGCATCAATCTTCCCGACGAAATGATATTGCCAGAAATGAGTTGTTAGCTTCGCTTTTAGATGACAAACTATAAATGACTAAAATAATAGAAAGAGTAGTAATTTATTAGTATACGAACCAAAAAGAAATGGGGTGTACTTTAAGGAAACAGCAACACAACTAAACATAGTATAATAACCAATAGACATCTAGAGAGCGGCTCATACTCAGCAACAAAAATAGGTTTTTAAACAATATTTCAGGCACTAAATCATCCTGATAAAATTATTTTATTTATTTCCTGAAATTGGATATAAGTAATTATTGTTGTAGAAGCGTTAACATTATTTTGTGGATGCCCTTAACTGCTATGTGTATTGAAAAGTAGTGAATGCAATAGTAATAACTAAAGGTCAGAAAGTCCTTATCGATCAAGGACAAGAAAAAAGGCAATTATTGACGAATTTCCTAACCTTGGGAAGGCCTGTTCAATGCGTAAATACTTATTCAGTAAGTCGAAGTTTAACTTCCAGCAGAATCTAGGTGTCACCAATATATATCTATACTATTAAACGAGAAGACCTCATATTGTGTGTCGCTTCTCTTCCTTCCACAGTAAATTAATCATCATGCCTCTGTGTCCTATAAGTACCATGCATAGTCGCATTTGTCATCCTCGCTTATGATTATTCAGTTTGGGTTATTTTGGGAGGAAAACGAAAATAAAGGTGTTCGGATATTGTTTCCGTCATCGGACGGGCTTTTAAGTCATAGAAAAGAATTCCGTTTAGGACTGTTTTAAAATTACACATAATTTTTATAAGTACTTGGGGACAGGACAATTATTTTCGCGTTTATCTGTATACTATGATCATACATATACTATTAATAAAGCGTATTTGCTATTTACTATCAATTCCAAGTTTACTATACACGACGGTCACTGATATATTATATAGAGAGTCTCTATATAATATATCAGTGACCGCCGTAGATAGTCTCTTAGTCTATATACTATATCAGTGACCGCCGTGGATAGTAAACTTGGAATTGATAGTGAATAGCAAATACACTTTATCTAAAGTATATTTATATTCATAGTATACAGAAAAACAGAAAAGTAAAAATAACGGACTTTGGAAAAAAAGGGGGAGGGCTAAAAAAAATTGTCCTGTCCCCAAGTACCGATGACTTTTGATACCTTTCCTGAAATTCTCCAGTCATAAATCTTTTACAAAAATTCATCCTACAACAGTTTACATACTTTCAATTACGCTCTAATGCCCGCGATTTCGCGGGTGTGTTCTAGTATAAATATAAATGTATGAAGTCATATGAGATGTTGGAATTAGCGCGTGTTTGTGATGATACCAATTACAGTGCGCACGATTATATACATGACGGACAGTAAATATACAGGAATGGAATGCACACCATTTTAGGGAAAGGCGATCAAGCAATTACGTAGAGAATGAATAAAGTTACTCGTAATATTTCTGTATAAGTGTTTCATGGTCAAATGTAATATTATAACAAACCTGAATGAATATTAAAAAAAGAACTCTTTTACTCGCCTATCTGTTTTATGTTACAGATAATAGATATAGGAAGATGAAGGATTATTTCATATATTTTGACAGATCATCAAATTTACAAACAGCACCTTAAGGAATTTTGATTCAATCGAAAATGCACAGTTTACCTCAATCAGTTAGTAAGGAAAACAAACTAGGAAAATCTAAAAATATTAGGATGTTACACTTTTCCACCAAAGCCATTGATCATAATCAATGGTACTATAACTAAACGGAAAGTTAAACACAATTGTGCTTGGTGTACAGAAACATACGGGCTATTAAAATATATCAATTTCACTTGCAATGAGCAACACCATGGGTGACATAAGTGGAACAGGAACTGCCTACTATTCCGGAGCACACGAGTCCATTCCGGTTTTATGTGGGGTTCGTATTGCTCGTTTTTTCTTTAGTGTTTTGTAACTTTTGTTTATTGTTTCCGGTTTTCTTTTTGATGACTTAAGGCATTTGATTTTCCTTTTGGTACCTTTCCTTTTTACGTTGTGTAGTTTTTCTGTTATCATTATATGATATGCTTTAACAAACAGCATTGTTTATAAAAAGAGAGAGAAGATACCAATGGGTCAACAAATACCATAAGTCAAAACAGACAACTCCATGAAGATACCAATGAGTCAACAAATACCATAAGTCAAATAAAAACAGACAACTCCATGGCCAAAATATATCAATGGGTCAACAAATACCATAAGTCAAACAAAAACAGACAACTCCATGACCAAAAAGATACCAATGGGTCAACAAATACCATAAGTCAAATAAAAACAGACAACATGAAGATACCAATGGGTCAACACATACCATATGTCAAATGAAAACAGACAACTCCATGGCCAAAAAGAAGAACGACTTAAACTCACACAACAGTCGTCTGTAACACAGAATTCCATACAAAAGTATACCATCAACTTTACTCTATATACTAACGCTATTTTGATGCTGCTTCATGGAAGTGGAAAGTTGATAATTGGAAAATTAGAAACATCTCTTTTACCGTAAAATTTAGTTATTAATCAACCCTCATTGTTCAATTTCTAGATCTAAGTCAAGATATGGAGAAGACTTAATTTTATCTGTTGGACCCTTTATTTGAAGTTAAATGGGATAGATGCAATAAAAAAAATACCCCGCTTTGTATTATGTAATGAACGGATATCATTTGTAAAGTGAATGCCAGCTTCTTTATTTTGTCTTGAAAAACTCCTGTGTGAAATCTTCCTCATAAAAATAGGTCGGCTAGAAGAGGAGCATAGTTGGTTCTAATAGGTATGCCGGCTGTCATGAAAAATAAAGCAGCTTGATAATGTCAGTTTTAGAGAACATTTTGTTCGGATCGGTAGGTTTTTTGTACAAAGTATGATTTATCCCCTCTTATATGACATATAGAACGCACGAAATTAAGTATTAGAGAATTTATAAGAAGTAGTGGATTCGTAAACGATAATCAACGAACGACTTTAGTTGCAAGTTGATTATCATTTCCGCATTCACTACTTCTTGTAAATTCTCTAGCTTAACCCATTTCTAGAAAAAAGACTGTCTGTTTTACATTTTGACAATAAATCAACGGAATACCATAAAGATAATTTCATATTTTGTCTTTTTTATATTCTATAATAGTTGGAAATGATTATATCTACACGGTTCACATCTATATTTAGGCATTCGACAAGTTAACAAAAGTTAAATATAACTTAAAATTTCAAACATCTGTTACAGGTTGATTCTGCAATTGTTCAGAGAGTAATTTCAATCATTGCTGTAAAATATTTCGTATAAGCAAGATTAAGGCAATTATTAGCTATTATACAACTAAAATTAATTATTTGAAAGTGAAGGATCAATTATGCTTTAGTTTTGGATGTGTAGCAGAATGGGGTGTTAGCTCCTCTTTTAAACTCCCAATTTCATATTTGTTAATAAATGATTCATTTGATGTTTAATCGTTACAAATTATTAAAATTTAATAGATTTTGGTATTTATAATTTATGAAGATATTTATTATTATACATATTATATTTATCTTGTTTTGAAAAGTTTAAAAATATTAATGACCAAATTTAGAACCTTTAAAATTTGTATATACTGTATTTAACTATTAGAATCATATTGCACATTCACCAGTCACATCTCAGTCATTACAGCTGAATGGACGTGCTTGGTCAGGGCCTCTTTACAAGCAATCTACGATGTTGGTTTACTGACTAATGGCTCAACGATGTACTACTTTTGATGACAGAAACCAATTCAACGCTATAAATAGATATAGGAAGATGTGGTGTGAGTGCCAATGAGACAACTCTCCATCCAAATAACAATTTATAAAAGTAAACCATTAAACCTTCAACACGGAGCCTTGGCTAACACCGAACAACAAGCTATAAAGGGCCCCAAAATTACTAGTGTAAAACCATTCAAACGTGAAAACCAACGGTCTAGTCTATATAAAAAACGAGAAACGAGAAACACGTATAAATTACATAAACAAACGACAACTACTGTACATAAGATTCCTGACTTAGGACAGGTGCAAACATTTGCAGCGGGATTAAACGTTTTAATGGTACCAAACCTTCTCCCTTTTTCTGAAACAATTATAGTATAACATCACAACATAGAAAAACACACGATAAAGTATCAATTGGAAGGCTTAACTCAATCAAAAAAAGTAACACACTATGAACGAATAAATTTGATCTGTGATACCTGAATGTAAATACATAGTTAATTAAATATAAGGGACAAACATTCAAGGCCAAAAAGCAAACAAACAAGTCCAAACAAAGCCATGGCAAGACACAACCGCGAAATATTTAACCCTTAGCAAATAATCACTTTTGAAAAAACCGGTTTTCATAATATATACAGGTAAATGAAAAATAACTTTGTCGTTTAAGGTATACTACTTCTGTCCATATTAAATCTTCCAATAATTAGGAATACCAAGAAAGGTCTGTCATATAAGTACCTAATTTAACACTAGATACATAAGGGGTGAATATCAACAATAAAACTATACAATTAGAGCTAGCTAAAACTTCCCTGTACAGATTTAAGAACAATAATCTTGATGTTCATACAAATGCAGTATGAAGAAGTGAAAATTAGTAGATATTCCAAATAATCAAAGCTGGTATATAGACAAGATCCATATTAATATAAAATAACAAAAAAGTATTACAAATAGTATCAACAGGTCGAATTAGCAAGAAAGTACGATTTGAGAGTACTCGCAGTTACTGACAGCTAGTTAAAAGCCAAAAACAATAATAAAAAATCATGCATCAGAGACTACGATACCACGACGGACATCTGGAGTTTGATTTTCATTTTCTTCCGAAGTCTCCTCCATTATACTGTCAATCTCTTCCAAATGACCTATAGGTGTACCCTTTTTATACGTATGTAACGATTTCCATCATTTAAAATAGTCACAGGACAAGATTTACCTTTTCCGACAACATGCGAAACTAAAACTCCACTGGCAAGAGGGCATGGCTCCAAAATGAACTCTTGTTCAGATCCTCTGTGTGTATCAATGCTGAGGATCATTTTTGAATTCGGCGGGACTGTGATTGTACGCTTAATGCAGACTTGTTGAGTAGCAATATCATCAGATCCAGTAACAAATGATGCAGGTATAACTCTGTTGTTCACTGTAAGTGATGGAGTGGTGAGGTTTATGACTGCACCCAGCGTATCCAAGATATCTAGACCTAGAATGACATCGTCTGTAAGTGGTGCCTTGCACACGTCCCACCTTATTTCTAACCCATCTATTCAGGAGTGTGTTCCTCATGATCTTGCCTATGACCAGTTGCTCGCCCAAACCACGTAGCGTCACTGTTTCGGAACATTCTATATCCTCGGGTATTAATTTCTCGTTGACGAGTGTAATCATAGCTGTTGTATCAACAATCATACTTGCATTTTGTTGAAACACTGTTCCCCTTACTGCCAAACTTTTCCCAATCGTACGTCTTATAACAATATCAGACGAAGCCGTGGGCCTCGGTTCTGATTTGTCAGGTGGTATTTTCCCTTGGCCATGTGATTTAAGAGTCGAGTGTTGGCCTACCGGCTCGACCCGTTGGCATTTAACGACTCGGTTGTTGGAGTAGAGCTAGGATAAGCTCTGTCGCCAGATGTAGGGGACCGTTGTTTAAAGTAGCCTTGATTTCTCAAGTTTGGTCGTGGTGATGGCGAACGTTGACGTTGAGGCCTAATGACCTCTGTTGAGGACTATATGAACTTTGATTCGGAGGTGGGGTAGGTGATCTATACGCATTGTACTTTGGTGGTGTATATCTTTCAGGAGACCTACCGCGTGTATGTTGATTAGAAGAAAGCATCACCGCTGTCAATTTGGTCACAAGTTGAGTCAAGTTCCTTACTCTTCCTTTTCCAATGGACTATTAACAGTACTAGTACTTTCTTTGTCATGTGATTTACCAGCGCTATCAGCAAACGAGACCTGTCTGTGAGCAAAATTTGGACTTCTAGATCCATATATAGCCTTCTGATTTGCTATGGACGTTTTCATGATTTTCAACGCCTTATTGATGGACTCCGGGTTCTTTTCTATGACGTGACGGGCAGCCTCCTTGTCCTTACAACCTCTGAGGAATGCCTCTGTGCCAATTTGATCAATGACAGAATTGTCACATTTATCATACCCATCCATTTCAATAAAATGGACCCGTTCAGCAAACTCCTCCAATGTTTCACTGTCTTGCTGCCTCACAAACTGCAACTGACGTCTTGCTGAGACAGGTTCGTCCTTTTTGCTGAAACGCTGTTTCAGTGCTTTCCTTAAAGCCTTATAGTCATCGTCGATGTTGACTTTTCTTGCATATTCTAAAGCCACATCAGCTAGACAGTCCAATAGTCGGCAAACTTTCTTCTTATTTTCCCATTGTCTCCTTCCTGCTGTTCTTTCAAACTGATAAAGGCTTCCCGAGTAAGAAAACCTCTTCCTGTGAAAACTTGCATTTTAGGAAGCTGAGGACTTCTACTCCTGTCTCTCGCCCCAGAGTTTTCCTGCCATCTGGAGTACTCCCTATCAAGCGAGGAGTCTGACGAAGAGCTGTGGCTTCTTTCCTTTTGCTTTTTTGTACGTGATCTTGATGACCTGCTAGTGTCAATTTGCATTGGTGACGGGCCTGTCAATGAGACTGTTGTCATCACAGGGGTCATAAACGCAGGCGGGGGTTGTTGTACCATTGATCCTATATGAAGGTACAGAGCTGGTCTACTCTGCACTAAGGAAGCTGCATATGATTCTCTACTTGCAGCTGGTGCAACGTGTAATGGTGTACTAACATGGATACCTTGAGCTACATATGGCGTACCAACATAAGACGATGCAAAAGTAGCCGTTGCTGGAGTAGTATAATGTTGGGGTTTATATTCCGTAGATGCTCCTTCTATTCCTTTGAATGGATGCTGTGTTACCATACCTGAGATTGTCCCGTGCAGAGCCGAGGGCCCTGGCACGCTTCCCTTGTCACTCAGTAGTGGCAACGAACCTTGCATATGATAGATTTCCTGCTCACTACCAACACTTTCTGGCATGCCTTTGCCCTGAGGCTGTTGAAACAACACTGTGTTGTGCAGAGCCGAGGGCCCTAACACATTACCTTTGGCACTTGATACTGGAATTGCACCTGCCTTGGACTCAGGCTGTGTAGTCTGATCAATTGACATAATTGGTGAGAGACCAAATGCAGGAGGCTTATTTTGCAGTAATGGAGTACTAGCAATATATGGACTAGTTCCAACTTTCTGTTTAACAGGAGTCTCCATAGAGGGGAGCTTGACTTCCTTATTCCTCTAGTTAACCAAATTGCTTACACTTGATGCCATCTGCTGAAATGAACCTGGGTGTTCAAATGCGCTCTTAAATTGCACAGTACTTGCCTCGTCATTAGCAGCAGCCATTTTGTCCAGCCGTCTTCCCAAGGCATTAAACTTATCTAATGTTAATTCCTCTAAACGTTTACCGCTAGCATCAATCTTCTCATCAATTCTCTGTTCTGACTTTTGCACTTGTTGGGATATTGCCCCGATGTTTTCTGAACTAGTTTTCATTGCTTCTTTTTGTTCGGCTTGAATATTTAACAAACCGTGGAAAATTTGTTCAATGCGATCCTCACTTTGTTTCACTCTGTTTTCAGTCTCAGCAGCTCTTATTGCATTTGCTTTTCTAACCGCCTGAAACTCTTGATATAGCTGCTCCAACGACATTTTGGTTTTTTCAGTGTGTTCTGTTAAGAGTATTATCAGCTATGTGTTCTTTTGTGAATATTTCATCATGTTTCAACTCCTCTGTTTCAATGTTTTCCTTCTGAGTAAGTTCATTGTCATCCCCAATTCCTGCCATGTTGTCTTTATTTCAAATTACAATATTCTGCAACTCAAAACAGTATGACAATATGCACTGAGTAATTACTCAAGGCAAATAAATCTCAAAATCACAACTTTTATGTGTGACTCAAGACATAAACAATGCAGCTTTTTTTATAAAAGCTACTACTTTTACAATTTCAAAATGCAGGCAACAAAAAGGACAGAACTGGAACAGAGACTCAGCTGACACACTGTACTCTATTATACGGTGTATAATATGGTGTTCATAAATATTTATGAGTGTATATACCTTCTTTAATATTAAATATCAGTCTAAATTCAGTATAAAATAATGTACGAAACTAAGTTACTGAAATCAAGACTGTTTCCGGTTTGCGTCTGCGCAATGAAGTATTGCAGACAAATGACTTCCGTGAAGAAGGACCTAATGGCGATTAACCGGAAGTTCCTAACCCTATCTGATGAAAAATATCAAATATGAAGATTTCATACGTGCTAAACTGTAAAAATTTGATGCAATTAAATCTACAATCAGTCTGAAGTAAATTTATGGTAATGCGCACGTAGTGAATTTACAAATCATGAAGCATCAAAAAGTTTTTAAATCTGCAAAGGCGCCCTCGTGGAGTTCGCCTCACTTGCTAAAAATTAATCGTTCTTTGTCGACGACGCCAATTTTGTGCCGATATGGTACAAATAAGTAAGGTGTGTATGTATTAAACAGAATACCTTTAATATCTGTAAATATCTGATGAATGGTCTCAGTCAGCAGACAGCAATAATATAAAACATGTGGTGATTACAGTAAACGGAAGTCTAAGGAAATCTCTCTGCTACGTCACGCAACACAGGGAATACTACAGCATGCTGTAGAATATGGACTGGTTCTTCCTATACAAACTAACGGCACCACAGTCTGCATTTCGTCTTGATGTTAATGTCCGCGTCAGCATACACTTCAAAACCCATTATGGATAGGGGAGTGTTATGCCGTGACGTCTGAGGACCTGTATCGGTGGTGTTGGATAATGGAGCGCCATTTCACTGTCTCATCACTTTGGTCCTGATAATGCTTCCTGTCATCATTATTACTACGTCCTAGACTCATCGACCAGTACTTCATCATCGTGGTTGGCGGGCTGCACAGCTGACCTACCTGGCCCTGAGAACAGACGTTGTGAAGAAGAAGAACTTTAAAACCAAAATAGTCAACAAACAAAATCAACTTAGTAAAACCAAAATGGCCGTCTTCTTCCTGACCAACTTGACGACAACAACAAAATTATTTAAATGCTCACCAAACGCCTTAGCCGACCGTGCGAAGGCTTAACAGCCAGTCATGGTCGTAAAAAACCACCCAGTTAGTGAGAATCATTTTGTTCGACCATGCGAAAACGTCATTGGTAGTCAGGATAGTGAAATATATATAAAAAAAAACACGAACACCCCTAATAGTAGTATGAAATTGTAAACGATATTCGGAATAATCTCTGTTTGAATATATAAAGAAAATATCTTATTCATATTGTGTCTTGTATCGTTGTCATTCTATAACTTGATATTGCTATATAATTATACTCTAGGACGTTCAAATGTCGAAATAAATTATTATTAATCTTGTTTAAAAATCAACACCCAAAATAAAACAAATCAAAAATAAATTTGAAAATAGCTGAAACAAACGAATACTTAATATTTCATAAATTACAGATGCTTATTATCAATGAGACAGAAGTCCAGTTTATTGACATGTATCTATACCTTTAAACGAGAAGACCTCATTTTGTGTGTCGCTTCTCTTCCTTCCACAATAAACTAATCATCATGCCTCTGTGTCCTATAGGTACCATGCATAGTCGCATTTGTCATCCATTCTTAAGGATTATTCAGTTTGGGTTATTTTGGGAGAAAAAGAAAATAAGGGCGTCCGGATATTGTTTCCGTCGTCAGACCGACTTTTAATTCAGACATGACTACCGGTTTGAAACTTACACATAATTTTCATAAGTATACCAATGTGATTTCAACTGATAGGGCGGAGCATACGTTTTAATTTGCATAAGAACAGTCTATTTGAAGATGTGTGTGATAAGGTTGATTGCCGGTATAATTATTATTACTGATTGCTAATCACCTATCAGTGTCACCAAACAGATATACAAAAGAACTGAGGGAACGATGTGTGAACCCCCCGGAAAAAAAACATTTTAAGATTTATACCGTTTGTTTGTGCTAAGGCAGACGGTATTTTAAAGTGTCGGCTATTGTATTATTCTGTTTCAAACCTTTCTGATTGTGAGGTTCATTTCAAACGTGATTAAAAAGATATATATATAAAAAAAAAAAAAAAAAATAATATTTAAACCCAATTATTCCTTCCTTAATTATGATCAATTCTGTTTGCAACTTATCCCAGTGCCCCCTTTTCAAAAAAAAAAATAATTAAAGCATTTGGAATATAAGCAGTGGCAGCTCCAGAAATGTTTATAAATTGGGGCATTGACTGCCTAAGAGGGTGCCGCGAAATTCATGTTTCAGTGATTCCCTAAATAATCAACAACAAAAAATTCCACAAAAAAGGGGGAGGGGGCATCCCCCAAAAAATCCACCTCTATAAGGAAGATAAAAGTATTTCAAATCGTTATAGAATAACGAAATATACATTATTTGCAACTGTGGTCGTCATGGATTTACTTTCATATCCACAATTTAAAAAATGTGACAGTTTTTACATCTGTTTAAACTCCGCTTTACAAGAAAATAAACGGCTGTGTCTCATCATTTATTTTGCGAACACACATATAGTGTTTACATATTTTAACCGGATCAATGACCATAATTGGACACTTCATTGATGAGTTTGTCCCAAAACACCTATCTATAGATGGACTGGTCTATGATGAGCGAACGGGTTAAACTCCGCCCGGTCAAGTGAAACAAATCAAGTTAATAATACTCGGGGACAGGACAATTATTTTTGCGTTTATCTGCATGTATACTATGATTATACTACTATAATATATAGACTCTCTATATAATATAGCAGTGATCGCCGTGAAGAAGAAACTTTGAATTGATAGTAAATAGCAAATACACTTTATTTATAATATATATATACGTATGTTCATAGTATACAGAAACGCGAAAATAATGGAATATAACAGAAAAAAAAAAAAATAACGGACTTTGAAAAAAGGGAGAGGGCTTGAAAATATTGTCCTGTCTCCATGTCCCTATTTGACTTTTGATATCTTTTCTAAAATTCTCCAGACATATTTCTTTTACAAAAATTCATCCTACAATAGTTTACATATATATTTCCAACCAAGCTTAAAATGCCCTCGATTTCGCGGGTGTGTTCTAGTTGACAATTAAGCGCTTTATGTATATAATTTAAATATTGATTGTGGTCAGTGGTATCATATAGATATAAGAAGATGTGGTATGAGTGCCAATGAGACAACTCTCCATCCAAGTCAAAATCCACAAATGTAAACCACTATAGGTCAAAGTACGGTCTTCAACACGGAGCCTAGGCTCACACCGAACAGTAAGCTATAAAGGGCCCCAAAAATTACTAGTGTAAAACCATTCAAACGGGAAAACCAACGGTCTAATCTATATAAAAACGAGAAACGAGAAACACTTATGAACCACATCAACAAACGACAACTACTGAACATCAGATTCCTGACTTAGGACAGGTGCAAACAAATGCATAGACACTGTAATGATCTGCGATGAAAATACGCGCATGTTCGAACCCTTCATAAGACACTCGTTTTTGAGAGGATAAAAGATCGTAATTCAAAAGTTATAATATATCTAAAGTTAACACAGTGGTCAGTGGACTCTAGAAAAATAATCTACAGTTAGAACAATAAACTGAAGTCGTCAGATAAATGGGTTAATAAAGAGTTATCTTCAATTACTAGCATTGGGTCGATACCACTGCTGGTTGATTGTAAGTCCCAAAAGTATCCTAGCATTGGATCGATACCACTGCTGGTTGATTGTAAGTCCCCAAGGTATCCTAGTATTGGGTCGATACCACTGCTGGTTGATTGTAAGTCCCCAAGGTATCATAAATTGGGTCGATACCACTGCTGGTTGATTGTAAGTCCCAAGGTATCCTAGCATTGGGTCGATACCACTGCTGGTTGATTGTAAGTCCCCAAGGTATCATAAATTGGGTCGATACCACTGCTGGTTGATTGTAAGTCCCCAAGGTACCCTAACATTGGGTCGATACCACTGCTGGTTGATTGTAAGTCCCAAAAGTATCCTAGCATTGGATCGATACCACTGCTGGTTGATTGTAAGTCCCCAAGGTATCCTAGTATTGGGTTGATACCACTGCTGGTTGATTGTAAGTCCCCAAGGTATCCTAGCATTGGGTCGATACCACTGCTGGTTGATTGTAAGTCCCCAAGGTATCATAAATTGGGTCGATACCACTGCTGGTTGATTGTAAGTCCCAAGGTATCCTAGCATTGGGTCGATACCACTGCTGGTTGATTGTAAGTCCCCAAGGTATCATAAATTGGGTCGATACCACTGCTGGTTGATTGTAAGTCCCCAAGGTACCCTAACATTGGGTCGATACCACTGCTGGTTGATTGTAAGTCCCCAAGGTATCCTAACATTGGGTCGATACCACTGCCGGTTGATTGTAAGTCCCCAAGGTATCCTAACATTGGGTCGATACCACTGCTGGTTGATTGTAAGTCCCCAAGGTATCCTAACATTGGGTCGATACCACTGCTGGTTGATTGTAAGTCCCCAAGGTATCCTAACATTTGGTCGATACCACTGCTGGTTGATTGTAAGTCCCCAAGGTATCCTAGCATTGGGTCGATACCACTGCTGGTTGATTGTACATGTAAGTCCGCAAGGTATCCTAGCATTGGGTCGATACCACTGCTGGTTGATTGTAAGTCCCCAAGGTATCCTAACATTGGGTCGATACTACTGCTGGTTGAATGTAAGTCCCCAAGGTATCCTAACATTGGGTCGATACAACTGCTGGTTGCATCTTCGCTAGCCAAGGGTTACGATCCACTTCCCTCCTCTCCACCCTTGGCGGATTGAGATAGAATTTCGGAGACACAAGGTAATGATTTTCATTGGTTGCAGTCGAAACTCGCTGCATCCAATCAAAAAGCGCACATAACATGACCACGTGTAAATGTAGAAAGTGTACGTAAACAATTGCCACGTGCTTATTGTGCAACAAGTCTTTACATCCCTAAACATACGACTATATTTAGTGACAATTTGAATGTTTTTGATCAACTAATAGAAGTTCCTGTGTATGTTTCTTGCACAAATGCATGAATGTTAACGTATATTTTCGTTTCCTGCTCTACCAAGTGTATAGAATCTAGACGCTACCGTGTTTTTACCTCCAAATTGAAGAGTTCAAGTGCTACCATTGGTCAAGAATAATGCATTCGGAATGGGCGTGACTTTAATCTACCGATAGATGGAGCAACATTGTTATCACAAATGTTGGCTTAATCTGCCAAGGGCTAGCGAAAATGTGCTGGTTGATTGTAAGTCCCCAAGGTATCATCACCCTAAGTAGTCAGTGCTTTAGTACTGACATCATTTATATTATTTTTGTTGAATTCTCCGTTGATAAATTAAGTAGTTACTAAGAAACTAAGGTTCAGACTCCCTCAGGCGAAGTTGACCAATTTGACTATTCTTTTAGGTCTATTTTGGTCATATATCTCCCATCGTTTCTACGTATTTATACATCCCTTGCTTTCAAATATTTGGATTTGAGCGTTCCTTATGAAGATAAATTCAGAAAACGCTTTGGACACAAGCAATTCATAAAGTGATGATTTGCAGCATTGTGTAGTTTTAATGACCATTATATGATATAAACGTGAGAACTATCAGCAGTGTGTATTGTAATGATCATTATCTGGTATAAAGGCTATGATTATCCGCATTGTGTAATTCAAACTACCTTTACATGTATAAAATATAAAAAAAATATGATAATCAGCAGTGTTAAGTTGCATGGTCATGGTTAACAGTCATGGTGGAGAGTTGTCTCACTGACAATCATTAAAACCTTTATTAAATTCTTCAATAGATACAAAAATTTGGTCTGCAAGTTTGGCTGTACCAGTAGAAAACTTGTTTTAAACGGAAAGCACATCCTAAATTTTACGGTGATGTTGTAAACCGAGCCATGAAATTTAGATACGATCCGGGTAAACTTATCAATCCTTTAAATAAACTTATTCTAAAAGGTTACCTATTCAACACTGTAATTAAATCTTTGAATAATGTTTTTATTGGTATAAATATTGATTTTGTTATCAGTAAATTAAAACCATACTAAATATTACACTTATCTACTTTTACGGTACTACAATCTGTCGATACCTATAGTTTGGCATTGCACAAGGTCATGTTTTTCTCTGACTGTTAATGACGTCTTTATACTAAATCCATTGGATGTTGGATGTGTACTGATTGATATTTTAGTCTTATATTCTAATTCAACAGCTCAAACGAATATAAATTATTTAATAAATAAAATAACACATAAATAGGATAAGTGTGCCTACAGGTGTAGCAGCCTTTAATATTAATTACATTCACAATTCTTCGAACTAAAGTCCTTCACTATAAATTCAGGCAATCACACTACCAATCCAATCATATAATAGAATATACAGTAACACAATAAAAAACTATCTACAAAAGAGGAAAAATTCATATTAATATAATTTAATATTTGTATATGCCCACATTAACAATAACCAACTCATAAAAGGGGTAGGTGGGTGGGTAAACATAATAACGAACTGCTGCTACGTTAACTATAGGCAAACTTCGAATAACTTTATTTTCTCAAACGAACCCTTAAGTAATACTTAATGATGCTTTTCACGAATTCATGAGCGCATATACCCGTAAAACCTGCATTGCGGGTATATGCCATCCAATCAAAGAGAACATAAACATACACCATGTGCTTGATGTAAACACACACACGTGTTTATAGTAAACAATCACTTGACCGTTACTACGTCATGTGACCAATACCTTTAATAAATATATTTATATTCTAATTCGCCAGCTCAAACGAATATAAATTATTTAATAAATAAAATAACACATAAATAGGATAAGTGTGCCTACAGGTGTAGCAGCCTTTCGAAAGACAAAGAAAGCCAAGCAGATCTGAACAAAGAATAATACATATATATAGTGTATTTATAAAAATCAAATTCCCAAACTTTTAGACACTGTCAGTTCTTCTTTAACATTTTCTCTTACATAGCCATCTTTTGCTTTATCTGAAGCCCATCTACTATGCTTCTTCAATAATCTTTCATGAATGCCAGCTGATGCAGCTGCAGTCACTGTAGCTCCACCTGATCTCAGGTTATGTAATCCAAATTTAGACTTATCTAAACCGATAGATTCTAGAGCTGATAATATAATTTCTCTAACTCTAGTATATGACAAAGGTTTAAGACCTCTCAGTCTATAAGATCTAGATTTTTTACATAAATACATGGATCTAAATATATAATCTGAAGATGATGCATCTATATTATTTCTCCAACATACTAACAGGGCATGTTTGTGTATCTGTTCTAGAAATTAAAACTTGTGTGCCTTCTCTATAGTGATCAGTTTTGCTTTTCTGTATGAGCAAAGAGACATGTGTATCAGCAAATTTTAAATCAGATCTTTTTAAATTTACCATTTCAGAAAACCTTAGAAACCCTGCATAACTAATAAGACACATACAACAAATTCTAATTTCTATAAGATTGTTACATTCTTTACCATATTTATTTACAATTTTCTTTTAAAATATCTGGCGTAATTGGTTCTTTTTTATTTACAATAGCATGCCCAATCTTTCTATGAGCCCCTTCTTTAACCGATATACACAACTGTGAATTACACGTATTAGAATAGCCAGCTAGTTTGTGAGCCCAGCTTATTGAATAATATGCTTCTTCAACCTTAGCATACGAGTTAAATGTCTATGAAAAAATATCTGAAAAACGTGCATTTCAAATAGAAATATAATCTACTATACTACTACTAGCTTACAATATATTTAAATGACCTTGCCAGATTTATTTTTCACACTGGCCATGTCAGGTGAGACCTTGCCTATTTAATTTGGCCTTGTCATCAGCATACGACCTTGTCATTAGATTGGCCTTGTCTTTACCATGCGACCTTGCTCAACAGCCTTGTCGTAAATTTTTATATGAACTCAGCGTCCAATCTAATAGCTAAAACACCAGAAACGAATTCAGAAGATCCCAACAAGGACTTATTATTCATACCATGAATAAAAATGTTCTGATTTGATTGAAATTATAAAACATCAGTTACATTGTACATAGGGTTGCAATGTAAACCTTTTATAAAAATCATTGTCCAATATGACGAGGAAGGCCACTTTGGAACTATCAAAGTGCCTCTAGCCTTACATAAAATCAAATGTTTGATTGCTCTACAGACAACGGAAATTGGAGGAACAATCCAATTAACTTCATTTTTCCAATTTTGCGTGACCGCTTCAACTGCTTCAACACCTGGATTCCAGAATTTAGAATTAAATCTTGGTATCTTTTATTCAAATTACTCGTAAACCTGTCCACAGTATGCGGACCCCACATATCATCTACTAATTTAAAAAAATCTTTATTTGTTCCCTAGTCTTCTATATCAATCATTTTAGAAATATAATCAGCTTTTGTATTCTTAGATCTCGGGATCCAAACAATATCTAAAGTAATATTCAATTCAGAACACAACTTAAAAATATTAATAGCTATCTCTTGTAAATGTACTTTTGCACTTCCTTTCTGAACAATGAAAACACAGTTATTATTATCTGTATGCCATTTAACACCGATTTATTTCTTAAACGGTTCTTAAACGATATCAATGCCAACAAAATAGCTTGAAGTTCTCTCCATGTAGAACTCTTTAAGGACTCTTGTTAAGTCCACATCTGATGAAAAATATTAGAGTCAATATTTATCGAGTAAGCACCAGCAGCTACGTTACTAGAGCATCAGAATATACAAGCACGTGAGGAAAAGAATAACCTGCTAAATGTTTTCTGTTCAATCTTTTAATGTTATTCAGCCAAAATGTGAGCTCATTAAATACACAATCAGGACATTCCAATATTAACTTCAAATCCCACTTTACTCTGTTTTCAATTGCCCAGTGTAAATAACGGGTCATTAAACTTGTTATGTTACCCATGACTGGACACATAGAAATTACCTTTCCCGTTACCTGAGCCAATTTACGTGCTGTGAAATTAGGAAAGTTATTCAAAATATCAATCAATGATGTAAGTGTATTATCAATCCGTCTATCTGATATACTAATTGAAAAATCAGACGAATCCCAAACTAATCCTAACCACTCTAAACATTGTACTGGTTCAAAAATAGATTTATCCATGTTAATTAAAAACCCTGCTTTTAACAAGGAGGTTTTCACGAAAAATGAACATTCGGAAGCTTCTTGTTTATTTTTACCCATTCCAAGTCCATCATCTAGGTAAAGAATAATATCTAAGCCATTTTCTCGCCAATATTTTACGATTGGTCGTAATCATTTCGTGAATAGATATGGAGCAGATGATAGACCAAAGGCTAACACTGTAAAACAGTAAAATTTATTGTTCCAGCAAAATCCTAAATATGTGTGTTGTTTAGTACATACGTCATAATGAAAATATCCAGATTTAAGATCAAATTTAAATTGATAGCAATCTTTTGTGAAATAATTTAAAGCCACTTTCCAGTCTTCAAATTTTATTCTTTCTTTTTTAATAAAAACATTCAGTTCACTTAAATCTAAAATCAGACGTTTTTTGCCCGAACTTTGAACTGCAACACTTAGCGGATTTACAACAAACGGTTGAAATGGAGTTTCAATAACACATCCGATATTCAGTAATTCTGAAATTGCTTCATTTACAAATTTAGAATGGACATTTGCAGATTTGTTATTCTAAAATGACATAGATGTAGGAGTCTAGTATAGTGGTATATGTCTGTTATACTAATTTGCATATCCAAGTGCGTGTATAAAATGGTATAAAAGGTTGGGTAGTGTTCAGTTTGGCACTTGCTATAATAGATTCCCTGGAGAGAGTCAGGAGGGCATATCTTCTAGCCATGGCTCTACAACATGTAGATCAAATTCACCTAAACATGCACCAATACTTACAAGGCATTAGAAGGCATCGAAGACGGCAGCGAAGACGTCTATGGCAGCAGCCGTGGGTATCAAGAAGAAAGCAGTTCGGACTTAGACAAGACGATCAGAGCAGTTTCAGGAATTTTATGAAAATGCCCGTAGAGATGTACGATGGAATTCTTCAGAGGATCCAGCAACTTTCCATTTTCTGTCACTATTACGAATACAGTAAAATAATCAGTATGCAATAGTAGTGTCCGACTTTCTGATAATCGAGTCACGTCCTTAAATTATCAATAAGCAATTGCAAGCTGTAATTAAATATGAGTGACCAAGTACACAATATTGAATCTAGAAAAGTAAACAAAAAATAAAATGGTATTACACATTGAAAGTAAACAATTATAAATTTAAGTTAAACTGTTCCCGTTTTGCATATTCAAAGAGAACCGATAGAGCCTTGGTTAAAACTAGCCGCAATTCTTCGACATCTTGCTGCTGGATCGACATATGCCGATATGAAATTATCCTGGAGAGTTCCTGGTAACACCTTGTCTGTAGTTGTCAGGGAAGTATGCAGTGCAATTATTGATGAATATACAGATGAGGTCATGACTCCTCCAAATGATCCAGAGGAATGGAAAGCAATTAATAATCAATGTATGCGCAGATATCATTTTCCACATTGCTGTGGAGCATTGGATGGAAAGCATATTGACATAAAGAAACCGGCTCGTTCAGATTCATTATACCACAACTATAAGGAATGCTAGCTTTGGTTGATGGTGATTACAGGTTTATATGGGCAGATGTCAGAGGTAAGATATTTATATATTTTTATGTAAAATGTCTTTAAAACGTTAGAAAAAACTTACAAATTTTATTGCTTGTAATTCTGTTTCAGAATCTAATATAACAACTGCGTAAATAACCAAAGCGTCCAATCCATAACACAAAGGGAAATCAAAGAGCAGCACAAACGAAGCAACAGATCCTCGTGTATATATTTATTGTGAACGAATCTGACGAAAACTCGAGAGTCGAAACACGTGTCATTCGTTGAAAAATTAGTTAACCTCAGTATCTTTGATGACATTTATTTTCGCATACATCTAAGTCACTCAAGAATTAACATATATGCATGTATACATAAATTTTGTAAATGAATAGTTATCATGAGATTTCATATTTCTTCATATATGAACCTTTTTCCGATAATTTCATATTATCCCTACATTTTAGGAAACGGTGCGTGTTCTGATGCTCAGATGTATGATGAGTCCGAATTAAGAGAATCAGCGGAAGATGGGAGCATAGGCTTACCAAATGCCGAGCCTCTTCCAAATCATACCGAAGACGTCCCTACTCTCATAGGACAATGGACAGAGAAGATTGTATATTCAGTTATAGGCTATCGTGAGCAAGGCGTGTTGTGGAGAACGCGTTTGGTAATTTGGTAAACAGATTCAGAATTTTCCTCTCAACAATGGATCATGCCCAATCAACAGTTCGTCTGATAGTGAAGACATGCATTAATCTACACAATCTGATGAGGATTCGCTGTCCTAGGCTTCAGGACCAACAACTAGATTGAGAACACCCCATCAACAGGAATTTAATTCCTGGAGCTTGGAGGCAGGGACTGAATCTACACGATACCCAGAATGTTACAGCAGCTAATATTGACAGTAAGAAAGGGAAGATGCAGAAGAACCTTATCAAGCACTGGATAAACTCTCCTGCTGGATCAGTTGCCTGGCAAGACAGATTGATATGAGACATGAATAATAATTGAAAAATAAATTGATCACATCTGTAAAATGGTTTAATAAGTTATGTTTACACTCACTTGTCTTGTTTATAATTGAAAACATATTCTTTCATGCTTATAAATTCACCCATGTACACAAAAACAGTATGACTTCATGCACATCAATATTGCGATATATGGTGAAAGAAGAAAGTCTGCAGTGTAAAGTCTACAAAAGAGTGGACAAGATAAAATTTTCGCCTTCTTACTGGCATGTCGGAATATAAAAGTCTTAATTGATCACTGGAGCATTAAACAAGGTCAAGGTTTAGTGACATAGGTCAGTCTGACATGTGCACCTACTGAGGATTCTATAGACCAATTATCATAACTCTAGGTATTCTATGTACTGAGAAACTGACCTAATCACGAAAACTGGTCGCAGAATAAACAAAGTCATACAACCATGAAAATGAGGCCAAGGATATCTGACATATGACGGACAGAAAGCTTGTAATATAAGGCATCTATGGATATAATATGGATGCTCTCGGTCTTCTTCCTTCTGAGTTATAAAGCTTTCACCAACTTGTTCACGCCGCCGCCGCCGCCGCAGCCTTCGCCACCGGTAAAGCTATACATATGTCTCGTGAGACAAAAATCAAACTGGGAATCCAATCCATGATATCTGTAAGGATTACGACAACACTCCAAAATCGATTAAGCGGAAAGTCCATAAATCAAAAGGCCATCCAAAGTCATATTGCTACACAAAGCTACCAATCGCATAAAATCATGCAATAAAATTGAGAATGGAAATGGGGAATGTGTCAAAGAGACAACAACCCGACCACAGAACAAACAACAGAAGGTCACCAATAGGTCTTCAATGCAGCAAGAAATTCCGCACCCGGAGGCGTCCTTAAGCTGGCCCCTAAACAAATATATATACTAGTTCAGTGATAATGGACGTCAAATGCAAATCCATACATATGCAAACACATTCCGATGACGACTTCTGGATATGAGCAGGAGGTACCATTTAAAAAAAATCTTCCTTTAAAAATGCAAGAATAGAATATGATTTTGTGCGATTGATGGCTGTGTGTATATGGTCCCGCCGTTGGGCAAAATCAAAGTCATATTATTCCAAAAATAACAAAAATACACTGAAGTTTGTACATCTACATTTAACAACAATAAATGCTACCAAGTAAGAATGTAAGAATTCATTAAATAAATCAACTAAAATTGCATTAAACGGAAGTAGTACAAACACCCCATTATTACACGTCCCAGACACACCGAAAGCACGGATAATCGTCCCAGGTACGACCGGGACGCGTCTCAAATATGTTTAAGGGACATTTTTCGTTCGTGGCGTGCATTTCATCTACGTTAGTCAAACGCCAGACATACGCCAACATACGTTACTTCAACGCCCGATAAACGCTTATGTACTTCTCGTACGCCCTGAACACGCTGAAAGCTCGTTGTGCACACGACACAGATATGATTGACAAGTTTAATGCGTCAAAAATTACTGGCAGCGTAAATGGTTTTTGACCACGCCCGGCGTACGTCGGTGCTGTACGCTGATGTGTGACGCCGGTATATCTCTTTAATCATTGCGTTAATTGTAAAATGAAATTGAAAATCATTATAGAAACATGATAAAAAAAAAAAAAAAAAACAGTATTCCACGATTATTGTCATCTGTGCATCTGTATATATTATGAAAACCGTTTTTTTTCAAAAGTGATTATTTTCTAAGGGTTAAATATTTCGCGGTGGTGTCTTGCCATGGCTTTGTTTGGACTTGTTTGTTTGCTTTTTGGCCTTGAATGTTTGTACCTAATATTTTATTAACTATGTATTTACATTCAGGTATCACAGATCAAATTTATTCGTTCATAGTGTGTTAATTTACGTTTTTTGATTGAGTTAAGCCTTCCAATTGATATTTTATCGTGTGTTTTTCTATGTTGTGATGTTATACTATTGTTTCAGAAAAAGGGAGAAGGTTTGGTACCATTAAAACGTTTAATCCCGCTGCAAATGTTTGCACCTGTCCTAAGTCAGGAATCTGATGTACAGTAGTTGTCGTTTGTTTATGTAATTTATACGTGTTTCTCGTTTCTCGTTTTTTATATAGACTAGACCGTTGGTTTTCCCGTTTGAATGGTTTTACACTAGTAATTTTGGGGCCCTTTATAGCTTGTTGTTCGGGGTGAGCCAAGGCTCCGTGTTGAAGGCCGTACATTGACCTATAATGGTTTACTTTTATAAATTGTTATTTGGATGGAGAGTTGTCTCATTGGTACTCACACCACATCTTCCTATATCTATCTAATATGAAAATATTGAGAATATTTGTACCATTATTTAATTAACTTTTCCCGCAGAAACTAATAGTAACACAAAAGGACATTGATGTACATGTAAATATTAAACTCATCATATATACCAGATTTAAAATTTTGTACGCCAGACGCGCGTTTCGTCTACAAAAGACTCATCAGTAACGCTGGAATAAAATTTTAAAAATGAAACGAAATTATGGAAAACACTTCTCATATAACTTTTTGAAACTACATTTACATGTAAAAATTAAGATACGAGTTTCTTTGTCAATGTAGTTGTTCATAAGGTACCTATCAAGATATAGTACAGAAGGAACATTCTTTTTCTGAAAACAACTGAAAAAACATAAAAAGGATTGAAAGCAATATGTATTCAGAGCAAAACTTTTTCATTTAAACACCAGACAAAATAAACGAAAACATAAAAATATAATAACGCAAATAGCAATTAGATTGTATACATATTTGTAATTATGATAAACTAAATGAAATTTCATTGAGTACACATTAATTTGAATTGCACTTTTCTATACATCTTACCAAAGCATTATTTTTACATATTTGTAATAACATCAAGATTTGCCTCCATGGCATGCTAAAGATGTATATTGAAACACTACAAACTGAAGGATCACAATTATTAATGCAATCATATTATCATCATTGCTCGCATTCTTTGATTGCAATTACTGGAACAGCACCAAAACGACTGTAATACGAAAACATAAAAAAATCGAGGTAAACATGAAAATACAAAAACTAAAAACAAAAAAACATGTGTGTATTCAAACAATAAATTTGGAAAGCGAAAGCTAAGATAGTGCAAGTGTACTTTAAAGTTTGACGACACTTACCGTTACCTTTATAATGTTTTTGCCTTGAATAATCAAGATTATTCCAGATTGATGGAACTTTAGTAGGGTTTTCTATATGAAATGGATTTTGAATAAATAAGCATATTCACCTGCGGAAAAAGTATATTCACCGCGCAAAACGTCGCGTGCTTCTACGTGTATAATTGTGTTAAAATCGTTTGATGTACAATTGGTTTTGATAAAAAATTGTCATTACATACATTTCTCTCGATACTATCTCGGAATATGGAATAAAACAATTATTGTCTTTTGTTTCGGTAAATATGTGGTTTAATTGACTTTTGAAAAACTGATATTCACTTCGGCCGTTGGCCTCACTGAATATCAGTTTTTCAAAAGTCAATAAAACCACACATTTACCTCATCAAAAGACAATAATTGAATAATATTCTTATTAGAAAATGAAAGGATATGGAGTAAATGCACATGGGACAAAATCGCACACAATACATAGAAAACATAGAAAATTATCAATGAACAGGGCTTTTATTCCTGTTCTTCATCTTGACAGTTGATGTAGGGTCTTCAACAATGAACAAATCATTCATATTACACATGCATAATACAGAAATGCTCTCCTGGGAACTGATTTTAAATAAATCTTATATGGACCGCAATAATTGTCCCCTTTTTGATTTTGATATTGATGTTTCCGTAGGGAAGCTCTTTACTAAAACTAATGACAAAAGAGACGATTTTGTGTTCCTTAGTGTTAATTTTCTCTTTTGTTCTTCTTACTGTGTATATAGTTCGCAATTCGTTTGGCTATATCCGGGTCTGTAGTGCCGTCATGAATGTCTCTGAACGAAAACTGTGTAAAACTTGGAAATAATCAAGTCAGGGGTTGGCAAGAAACACCTTTACTAAATTCTTTCACCAATAAAAGATTTGGTTTGGAAGTTTGACTGTATCTGTAGACATCTTATTACAAACGGGATATTACATCTTTATTTCATATCTTTGGTTTTACGAATTGTTTTTAAAGAAATCTTTTAATATCTGTTTTATCGGTACTAGCATTTATCTTATTTATAATAGTGTAATACATACATGTAACCACACATATGTTTTTATACAATAATTATCACTTGTGGTCTTGCATCTTAATGTGAAATCTTGGACATATTTCGCGTTCATGAGTTCTAACTTCCTGACTGTTAAATAACACGAGTAGTAACTTCATCATATCGAAGAGCGTTTAGCACAGTGATTTTGTCATAGTATGGTTTAGTTGGGCATGATTGTGTTAAGTGTTTTAATGAAAAACGATGACACAATATAAACATTCTGTTTTTTTGCCAAAGGAACTTCTGAACATGAATTCAAGCTGGTAATTATTGTTGTTTATAGCTAATATGTTAGTAAATTCGAATTTGTATCATATAGTTAATGATTTGACACAGAATACTTCTTGCATATGTCAAAATTTAAAAGTTGCTCGTTTACCAACCAAAAAAAAAAAAAAACCGGTTTGTTTGTTTACTGTCTGTTTCATTACATATTCAGTTATAATGAACAATTGCTGTAAATTTTCCTGAAAAAATAGCTAATTTTGCACATAATTCAAGATTCATCTGACCGACAATTCAGTGTCATGGTTTGGTTCAGTAAAGTCATGGTTTAGTTCATGTTCGACACGGTTCAGTTCTGTGATTCGTTTAGGGTATGAAGAAAAAGTAATGATGAAAGTAAACTTACGTTATACAACTATTGAAATACTGTTAAAAAAACTTATTTTCGCGGATACTTAAGGGCATACGATACAGTTTCGATCCCATAATGAATTTTTAACGAAAATTTGCATACAAGGTTTTTATCACCGAAGCAATTCAAATATGTAATAAAAAATATACCTTCATGTGCTACTTAAGAGATAAAAGGGGTCGAAATTTTAGACATTTACTCAAAATTTCAGTTTTTTGGACATTTCTATCCTTTGGATAGACACACCTAACTTTTTTATTTCAACAGATAAACACACGCGGATTTTTGTAGAAACATTAAAATCTTCTTTACATAAATATGCTCTTAACATGTATATAGACTAGACCGTTGGTTTTACCGTTTGAATGGTTTTACACTAGTACTTTTGGGGCCCTTTATAGCTTGTTGTTCGGTGTGAGCCAAGGCTCCGTGTTGAAGGCCGTACATTGACCTATAATGGTTTACTTTTATAAATTGTTATTTGGATGGAGAGTTGTCTCATTGGCACTCACACCACATCTTCCTATATCTAACAACAGTTCTTTGGAAATCACTAATTTTTTTTTTTTTAAAGTTTCAGGATTTTAGGAAAAAACGGCATTTTTGGCGGTATATTTATCAAGTTCAAAAAAATGTCAATATTGACTTCTTCATTAAAATTGGTACAAATGATCTTCATACGTAATCAAACCTAATGCCATTTTAAAAAAGGGGGATCCATGCAGTTGGAAAGCAAGTCCTTGGAAACGTCCGTTGTCGTCAAGCTCTATCAGCAACAATAGCAGGAGGGATTAATTAGGTGGCGCTACAGTCGTCCGTGACGTCGAAAAGTCCGCCAAATCAATCGGCTAAAAAATTGACGTTTAAAGTATTTTTTTCAACTTGTCATGCTTTTATTATATTTGATTTTTTAAATTTGTAGGTTTTGCGACCAATATAGTTTCAATACGACATACATACATTACCAAAAATAGCTTGTATTTGCTATTTCTTTATCCTGTCCGTTCTAAAAATTATCAGCCATCTTTTTTGTTCGCCAAAAACATCGAATTTTGATAACTTGGCGTTTGCGTATCCAAATACGGAAAAGAACGGTAATAATCTTAATTGAAACCGGGTAACCTATTTCAAATTTCTACACAATTTTGAAGCCATCATTTTTTAGTGTTATACATCAATTTTAGTGACCACCAGTCATGTCAATTTGTACCTGGTTTTGGCTTCGTTTCTACTTCAAAATAGTAAAGTTCAACTTCTTTTCATTCTTCCCGTTTCCAAAGTACTCTAAAATACTGATTTTCTTAAAGATATGAATGAAATTGTGATTAAAAATTGTTGTTTTTCACAATTCCATACGATACCTCCATTTCAAAGTAATTAAACCCCTTTTTGACCCCCTACACAAATTGACGGTGACATTGTTTTCTTTTTTCAACATACGTCATATAACGTTAACAAAATATGTGCCAGGGTCATGTGCATTGTGAAAATTTACACATTGGAAAAATGAAACAACAAACAAAGATCTTCTTTATTGCGTTTGAAACTATACGTCTTAGAAAATTTCATTCATACTCGAAACAAATCTGACAAATTAATGATAGCCTATAGAAGGACAAAAGCACAAAAAAATAGCAATATGAAAATGCATTGTAAAGAAAATTTCTGGAGGAAAAAAACATGAAAAAAGGAAATGAAGGTCAGTTAATATTATATTTATATTTTATAAGTTAAAAACCTTGTTTATTTAATTATCTCTTTACTAAGTAAGCTACATTAATAAGAGCAAAAACTAGCTTATCAAGTCAAACAAGAAGCTAATTCATAGAGATGTGTTCTTACAAAATTGAATTTATTCAAATGCCAAATTCTTTCAAATTTAATAATCCATTGATCATTAAGTAAAATGCACAAGATTTGTCCCACCAACTTTCTTTTATGATATAAATATCCAATTATTCAGGTAAAATATACAATACTTTGTTTATAAATATGTAAAGCAGCTGATACAGCAACCTGAAAAGAAGAAGCCCCATTTTTTCTCTCAAAAAGTTTACTTTCATAATCTATATAATAACCTTAGAAATAAGATATGGGCTACTGTGCTAGCTAATCTATTAGTTGAATTTTACAATTATTATAATTTTAAAATTCAAAATTATGTCACATTCACTTAGATTTTAACCATAATTTTTTTACAGAATTTCTGTCAATATTTTTGTTAAACTTATCCTTTTTCTGTAGGATATTTTCTAGACAGTACTTTACTGTTCAACTAAGAAACATAGGCTCTTTTACTTTGAAGAAACTAATTGTGACTATTGGTCCCACTTTATAGAATATAAAATATAATGATCAGTAGTTTTATTATTTTCATTTTCAGAAAGATTATTCAAATTGTATAAAATATGTTTTATTGCACATTATTAGAAGTGTTTAATTTTTTCTAATACATGTAGGAATGATCACAACACATAAGGCATATATCATTATTTATAAAATTTACAAAGTAAATTTTATCAGCCAGAGCTAATTTATATCAATAAAGCTAGATTTCTACATGACATTTCTTAATTTTTACTATTTTTTTTTTGTCTTTTGATTTTTACAACTAATCCTTCTCTGAAAAGTAGGGAAGTATCTCTTCTCATTATTATAATAACATAGTTGTACATCGAATTTCGTTTATTTTCTTCCTGATTTTTGTAAAGTAAACTCCTTTTTATATTTTTTGCTGGGGTTTTAATTTTGACTGGTGATATCAAGGGGAGATAACCACTTGCACAAATCGGCAAAAAAACCACCGCTTCGTGTTGAAAATAACTTGACGTTTGCGTATCCAAAATTCTCATGCCTAGATATTCATATCGAGTGTTTGTCTTAATGAGATGTTTTATAAATTTAAATTCAGCCAATCATTTTCAGTTTCCTCGAAAATATTTAGATTTTTCGATCAGGAGACTTGACAATACACGTATTTACACTTTTGGTATTTAGCTATATTTTGCCTCCGAATGACCTTAGATCTACTCCGAATCACCTTTTGACGTCAGGCAACAATCACTTTTAATTGTGACGTCACATGTTTTGAATTATGATGTCAAAGTTTACGGGAACCTGTGATTTTACGTAATGGCGGACAAATTTGCATACAAGTGTAAATACGTCTATTTTCACACAAACATCAAGTTTGAAGATAAAATAAAGAATAAAGAACTTTGAGTTGGTGTGTAAGTTTTGACGAGGTAAAACTATGAATATTCAGAATTATTTTCATCAATAAGTTTTTATCATGACATTGGTATTTTAGTGAGTAAAAATGAGGTTTGTCTCATCCGTAGCTTTACTGAATTTTTCACGGTCACGTGACCTCCATTGTTGCTGATAGACTTGGGGTCAAACCGTGACCTGCTTTCGAACTGCATGTACTCGTTTTCCGATACAGTTGCAGGGAAGGTAATGACGTCGCAAACGTAAAATGTAATTTTTCACGACGTCAAACTGTGACATATCGGGAAAAGGTGCATTTTTCGACTGATTGTTATTATGCCGACTAATTTAACTTGAAAACGAGTTCATGGACCCCTCTTTTTAAAAATCACATTTGGCTAGATTATGAGTGAAGATTATTTGTGCCAATTTTTATAAACAAATCACCTATGAAATTTTTTTAAATGAGATAAATATACAGAAAGAAATGCCGTTTTTTGACTAAAATCAGGAAAATGTGAAAAAAATGAATTATTTCTAAAGAATTGTTACACAAATTCAAAGCCAACTTATGTAGAGAAGATATTCGAAAGGTTTTTACAAAAATCCGCTTACGTTTTTCTTTTAAAACAAAAAAGTTAGGTATGTCTTTCCAAAGGATAGAAATGTCCAAGAAACCAAAATTTCCAGTAAATGTCCAAAATTTCGACCCCATTTATCTCTAAAAGTAGCACATGAAGGTATAATTTTTATTACATATTTGAATTTACTAGGTGAAAATAGCTTGTATGCAAACTTTCGTCAAAAATTCACCGTGGGATCAAAACTGTATCGTATGCCGTTAATATAACTATTCAGTCGGAAAGCAAGCCCTTAGAAACGACCGTTGTTGCTACTTTCTTAAGACAACAATGGGACTGATATTAAAACCCGCCATTCTGAAATTGCGTTAATTTCGCGGAAAAAATAATTTGGCGCCAATTTGGAAATTTTTCTTTTTTCTGTTTCTTACTTGCCATTACATTTTTTTTCGATTTTTTAAGAATGGTTCTTATTATTAAAGAAAATAATACTTAAACATTTTAATTTGGCCGTCTTTTAACAATTACGTAACGCCGTTGATCGTCGTTTATAAATAATGCGAAATTGTCTGTTATTTTTCCTTCTTTTTTTCACAGATAAACAAAGTTTATATATACTATATAAAAAATTAATAATACGTATCTCGAAGTTAAAAAAAATCAAGTCTAACGTTCTATCACCCCTTAGGAAACCCCGTTCGAACTAAATTCCAAACGAAAGACATTTTTTGACATTGTAGTTTTTTGGTCTTACACATCGATGTCAACTTGCATCTGAACACAATGTACACACATTTAGTGTGTTTGTTTGAAAAAGCAATGGCGAGTTCAGCTGTGAATATTTGATTGGATTAATTATTCTCTTTAAGTCAGTGAAATGTTTGACTTAACTAAAACAAGGTATGGAAATTTTATACTGTCTTTGCACAACCTTAACTGCTTAATTAAGATTACTAAACAAAACTCATTCATTATTTATAATATTTAAAAAAAATTGTGATGAAGGAATCCTGCAAAAGTAAATGAAAAGCCTTGTCCTAAATTTGAACTTAAAACAATCTCTTTCAGACTAGCATTTTAATCACTCTTATTCAAAGCATGTTCATACTGACATGAAGTGGGACTTACTTTTGACTTGTGATCTAAAACATAATTGTTGACTTAGCACTCAGAAACTGCTCTGAAATACTTTTATATAAATGTAAAAATGCATAGTTATTTTTTTTTAAATAGAAGAAGAAAAATATTAGACCGAGTCTTTTTTGTTCTAATTTATTTTCAAGTTCATGATTAGAACCATTTATTTATTGGTTTAGTGGTTTTTTTTTTATAATTTGAGTCCATTCATTAGAACTTGCAAAATTTATTGTTATATTTAGTTTGTTCATACACTGATTGCAAACTAATTTCCTTTTATTTCAAATAATGAAGAATTTACATTCAGTCTGAGAATACTTTCATTATGATCTCTTTTAAGTTTAAATGAATAAGGTAGGACCAAGTATCAGTAATGAAAAGGAATTCCTGTTTTGATCATTTTAATCCTGTCTTGATCCATTATTCATGAATATTTTGGCTACCCCTTGTAATAATGTAGTAGAAATTTATTTCAGTGTTGAAATAATTTGGCTACAACAGTAAAAATATCAAAATATAAATATTACCTAAATTAACTCTTTGAATAATAATATTATGGCACATAGGGCCTATTTCACTGAAACTGAGTTCTGAAAAGTGATAAAATGTCTTTCTCTATTTTTTTGCACATGTCTTTAGTATCAAAATATATTTAATAAAATTATTCGAATAATATCCACATGTAAATAACAGCATATGGTGCTTATTATAATAAAGTTTGTTCATGAGAGTGTCAAACAAAGGGACGTAACTCGTAAATTACTATCGGCCCGCTTCGTCAGAAATATCGAAACATCGAAGTGGCACATTTGCGTATTACAGCGTATTAAGTGGCACAAATTTGACATATCATAGTCAAGTTATGTTCCATAACATAATTTAAATTCAGCATAGCTTACCGAGAAGTTAAGAAAGAAAATTACGATTTCAATTTCCTGTGACCAATTTTTTTGGTCAACACCTAGACTTTGAAGACACATTTTGAGAGAAAAAAATGAGTTTAATCCATAATTGAGTGGATCAATATATTTCTTATATACTCAAGAATGTTCACTTAAAAGCAAATTAGTTTTAATTCATGCAAAAAACTACAAATTCCCAAAACGGGCTTCACTTTTTTTGGTAAAAAAATGCCCATATATGGTAATCACATGACTTCCATTGTTGCTTTAAGAAATGGGGTCAAACCGGGGTCAGCTTTCCGACTGATTGTCGCCATTTTCCAATGTTGTTGTTTTGTTCATATACGAATAGATTTAAGTTTCACATATTAACGTTGATTTTCTACTCGCGAAAAATAAATCGCTATAGAAAATAAGTCGTTAACAGCAGATTTAAGATATTAGCATTATAGAATACGCATGTATAAAGGAATAACGAGGATAATATATCAATGCGTTTCAACGGCAGTTTTCTTTAAAAATTGTTTCATTTGGAATAAAAAAGGCCCAAGAAATTACATAGTTATATATAATAAGTAGATACAGCATGATAACTAATGAGACAACTATCCACTAGAGACCTAGTGACGTATATGTCGCCATTCGGCCTTCAACAATGAGCAAATCCCATACCGCATAGCAAGCTATAAAAAGCCCAGACAAAATTAAATGTAATTAATTCAAATGAGAAAACCAATTACACTCTTCTCTAAAGAACTAAACTTTATACTGGTACTTAACTAAATTATATATTCTAAATGTATATCTAGATAATTTTTCAGAGATAAAGAAGAACATAGCTGTGAAATAGACGTATACATAAAATATCATAAGGTTACAATCTGAAATGAATAACAAACGTGAAACAGTTTAGAACCATGAAGAAATGTCAATTATAACTATATGTCCAGCACAACTGTAACAATTAGAGATACAACCTATTTCGGTGAGTATATAGGGGACGAACGGACGCCAAAGGGATGATCTATATAATACAGCTTTTGACAAGTAATTAAATTTGCGATATATGTTTTTTGACATTCTTTATTTCAAGTATAATATTTTGTACTCTTTGAGATTATTATTACGCCTTGTAAGTTTTAGATTGCACTTGCAAGTACACAAAATCGATAAGATATATTTATAGCACTCGAGCTATCAATAGCCTAATTGACCAGCATAAGCTTCAATTGTAGATCTGATGAACCTGTCAGTGATATTTCCCTGATCATGCATTAAAGGTTAAGCCTTCAAAATTTGACAGTGGTGATAATGACCCATTCTTTATCTGAATATATTCTATATTTCATTTTTAAGTTTGATTTTATGTCCGTAATGCTTTCCTTTTATTGTAGCATGTATCCTTTTTTTTGTTGGTTTTCGTTCAATTCCGAAATTTTGTCCAATCAGAGTAAAGATTGGTAACATCATTCATGCCGTTACCATAGTTTAGCTTCCTTAAGGTCACACACCAAAATTTTTACTGACTACGTCAGTAAAAACAACATTTGACTAGCTGCTACATGTGGCGTCTTTAACCATTTTACTAGTGATGCCGCTCAAGATATATTTAAATCCCTGAACAATGTCAATCGCTTAATCAAACCATATCAATTTCGATGTTTTGCTCCTCCAGCGTTAATATTTAAAAACAACAATTTCAATGTAAATCGTTTGACTTGCAATATAGATTCAATAATCTTATTTGCTTTTTATTTGCTCATTTGAAAAGAACTGAGGCAATTGTTCTGGGAAGTAACCTAACCAAACCATGACCAACTTAACCAAACTATGACAAAATCACTGTACTAAACGCTTCTCGATATGATGACGTTACTACCCGTGAATAAATGACGATTTAAAACTAAGTCTATTGGGGTTTACTGATTGATATTTAAATCTGAGAAAAAACTAATTTGTCTTTTGTCATTTGGTGAACTAGTTTTGTGTTCAGTTCATACCTGAATTCTATTCACATCTCTTTTAAAGAAGATTCTTATTCATCCTATATCTTGATCTGTTGTTGAACTGTTGCAAGAATAGGTGCAAGATAAGAGATAATGATTAACAAAGTAAAATAACTTATTTGGTGTTTTCGTGGTAAAAGGAAGATAATTCAGAAGTCACCTATTACAATTGGATTATATGTTTGTATACATGTACGTATATAACGTGATGCCTAGTCGTTCTAAAGAATTCTCTAACAAATAGATTTTGACTTGTGTGCATTGGCATCCATTTATATATTTTTTTTAATTGCTAAAAGAATGTAGAATTTCGGTACTCCAAATGCGTTCATAGATGCAAAGATTTTGATAGCTTTTAAATAAGATGTAACTGACGACACCTTATCACAACATAATAGTAGACCCTTCCTCATGTTAAAATGGTGAAAGTTTATTAAATATAGTGAACAGGCAAATACAAAACACGTTTGGATACATAGTTGCAAAACAATAACTACAAATATAAGACAACTTCAGGAAAAAGGTAAAAACATTAAACCATTCTGAATATATAAATCAAGTGAAATAACTAATGGAACGTTTGTTTCAGTAGAAATAGTGTGCTACGTTTAACTGTGATGTAACATCCTGACGAACTTATGCGTAGATTGTGAAATGTTTTGAATTTGCTCATTTAGAGATATATTTGATAATTAATATAGTCTAGGATCTTCCTATCAGTAAACCCTATTTTGAATAAGCTTTTCATTACAGTTGCATGTCATTTTATGTATTACATACTCTCAGTTATTCGTAAGGTATTGTTCTTATAAGTACCAATCATTGTAATTTCAATAATTTTTGTGCTTTACTTTAAAATTTACTGTTATAAGTTTACTAGGTAGGTTTAATCACCAACAATCACATTTTAGAAAAATACATAATGCAATAGTCCCAAGTTAGATCAAGGACGTATATTAGATGTATACGTCCTTGTCTAGATATCTGTTGTACATTTGACATTCTAGCAGCGTCTGCATGCGGAGTATATATCTACGAGTTTATACGATATTCCTATTAATATTTCCTTGATATAGGATTGCTGCTTACAAGGAAACTATTGCACCAGGTGTTCCTTTCAAAAAGTATATAAATACCACCACAAAGTTGTTGACCGTTATGGAATATCAGGAAGAGAGATGACCACGGCTATGTTCAAATTATCGTAACCACAATCCCGTCCGATTTTCCTCGCTTGTGACATCAACAAATGAAACTTATCCCCGAATTTGTAATTATCATGATCAACTTGACGGGTCCATTTAATGGAACAGGATCCGTCTTCCTGTCCAGAGCACCTGAGATCATTGCTCTCTTTGATACCTGTCTTTAAGACAGTGGACACATTCAAAATTTCTTTCCGTTATTTAAATAGAAACAGCTGTTACAATCATTTTAGGTATAATCTAAAGATATAGTTTAAGCACATCATTATAAGATACAATGTATATTTAAAAACAAGTCACAGGAAAACAACATGTTACTAATAAGTTTCAAATGCGTTTGCTTGCTGTCTCATTGACGTCCATCCTCAATCTCTTTTAATGCATAGAATATAGCCATTTATTATATATATATTCTTTATTCTCTATTTTCATCAATGATTCAGTACAGGAAGGTAAGTACCTTGATCTTGGTTTTAGCGTTGGAAACGCAAATTCATCGATCATGTTATATGCTGACGATATAGTGTTAATTTCATCCAATGAACATGACATGCAAGCAACTGGTGTAAACGCTGGAGGGTCCTTAGTAACACTGAGAACTCGAAAGTAGTTCTTTTCCGTTCATCTCGTATAAAAGGATCCGAATAAAAGTTTAAAATTGGAGGAAATTCATTACAGACTGTCGATAAGAACAAATACTTGGGTATAATGTTCCACAAATTTAAAGACTATAAAGTGAATGCTGAAAGATTGTCGGAAGCTAGAGGGCGAGCACTCAGTGAATAATTTCGTAAGAACTAGGAGTACAGACATTTGAAAAACTGTAAACATCTTGTATTGTACCAATTTTATATTATAACTCCTCAGTCTGGGGATATAAAGATTATGCATGTGTTAATTTGGTGCACAACAAAGCCATTCGTTATTTCTTGGGTGTTCATAAATTTGCCCCGAAATTTGCTCCAAATGGTGATGTTGGATGGCTACCATGGAAAGAAAAGCACTGGTACAATTATAATCAGACTTCGGAATAAGCTCATCAGAATGGACTATTCACGCTTATGTAAACACGTTTTTAACTGGGACCTTGAACGTTTTTTGAACAATTGGTCATCAGATGTGAAACATATTTTGATACAAATTGACATGGAAAAAAACAGATTTGCGATCTCTCCTTTGTGAAAGACAGAACTTATATGTTGTGTTCAACTGATTGGGAAAACTTCCAAAATTTCGGACATACAAAAAACATTCAAATTAGAATATAAATGTGAAACCTATGTTGGATTGAACCTCACTTGTGCTGAACGTGCTTTGCTGGCACACTTTAGATGTTGCATACTTTTCTTAAGGATCGAAACAGGACGGTTCGTTGGAGAAGCAGAAGTTGATCGTATTTGCAAAATGTGTGACTCAAACTGTGTTGAAAATGAACGCCACTTTCAGATGGACTGTATTTTTTACCGAGATTTAAAAATTCAATTTATACTGAACCTAAAACACCTTTGGTGGCCTTGGGCTGTTTTCTGCTCTTTGGTCGGGTTGTTGTCTCTTTGACACATTCCCCATTTCCATTCTCAATTTTACTCTTTTGAAGTCCTCTCTAAAGAACAATTTAAATTGCTTATCTGCGATTGTTCTAGAAAAACTGCTAAATTTTTGAACAATGCGTTTAATAAGAGAAAAACTTTTTGTATAGGAACAATCAGACTTAAATTCTTATTTTGCCTGCCGTTAAATTATTATTCTTTTTATATGTATAAATGTTTAAAGTGACTTACAGGTTTAAAGGGCTGGGTGTTGATGCATGTAATTACAACCGCTTATTGATATATTGTTTAATATTATAAAACACATGTCACTGTAATAAATAATATGGTATTATATATATCAGTGTTCTTTTATAAAAATTTGAAACAAAATTGCATATAATACTTATTACAAAACATAGGTGATATATTACGGCAAAAAACTCAAGTATGGTAAGAAGGCAGCATGACCACATCAAAAATGTTATCTCTTGGTTTTTTTTCTGATATTTATACCTGTGGTTTATGCTAATAATAGTATATGCTGTATCTAGAAATTACACATAGTCTTTACTCTTTTCCATATGCATAAACGGTACAGTAGCAACTTATCCTTACATGTGCTTCTAGTAGTGGTTTTATTTCTTCATGTATTTCTAGTAGAAGTTTTAATTCTACATGTGCTTAGTTTATTATGTTCTGCTTTGAATTGCTTGTATGTGTTTTGTATGTATATGATGTTTTGCTTTTATATAACACGTGCTTTGTTGTTATCTGTGTGTGCTAGTTTGTGTTGCTTATATGTGTTTTATATGTATCTGCTGCATAAAGGTTTAAGCAAAAATTCAGAAGTTATAAATTTGGAATTTTTCTTGATTTGTTAAATTCAATTCATACTTTGAAGTGAGTTTCTAAATGTTTTGCGACTTTTGCGTGTCATATGAGAGTATTAATAGTTTATAGTTTCTATATAAGGTGGAATATAATGACATAAGTTCCAATACTCCACTGATTCACTAAGGATGATAGACTAGTGGACACATGACATTCGATAATTAAAGAGTTTTGACGACTTCACATACATCTACAGATAAAATTTTTAATAAAAAAAGAATTGTGAAAAAATTATGTGTCGGCACGTGCCTAAAGTGCCTAACGGCAGCTACGCCCCTGAAATTTATTATTCATTACAAATGTACTATAGCTGGATAACCTCGTAAGATAATGCAATTCAAAATATTAATTAACTAGTAATCAAATTGAAGTTCAAATTGAAATTGAAATACGTCGATAATAGAAACTTTATTTCATGACTACTTGAAGCAGAAAATTTTTAAAACAGGTCAAATGCGTTTAATATAATTATGGGATGTTGAACCATGATGATGTCATAACGTTTGCAGATAATTGCATGCTAGATAATTCGTTTGATAATGGAATGAGATCAATTTCTCTTTACATGTAATGACAAATAATAAATATCCGATTCAGTTCAAACAGACATTAAAAAGACATTATTACATGAAAATATTTATATATTACTATAGATGTTTAAATTGTTAAATTATCTCTGAGATCTCTCAGTTTTTATTTCAAGGGTTTAATATTTGGATGACGAACAAATTGATTCCTAAATGATTCACCTAGATATAATTATTGATGTCCATCTTTATCATACAGTATTAGATTTGTCTACCTTGTTCAGAAATGTGATTACCTTCTTTAAGCCATAAAATTTATCACATTTTTAATATGGAGTTGCAGAAATTCTTTTCAAAATAGCTAAACGTATTTGAATTGTTTTCGGAATAAAAGAATAATATGCAACACCTTATGTCTACTTCCTTTCTTTATATTTTGGTTATATGTGTTTATATATCGCCTCGTGCATGTTTCTTTATTTTTCAGACCTTTCTTGAATGTTGCTATTCTTATTTTAAGTACTTAAATTCTTTGAATTTCATAGAATTTTCCTCTTCACTTTTTTTTTTTTATCGTTTTTTACATAGGAAGTTATTTCGATATGCTAGTATTTAAAAATGAATAACATGGAGATGCTGGATGATATACATGTATCTATGAAACAGCAATGAAAAAACAAATACTAAACAGGTCATGTAGATTTATCATTCAATCTTCGACAATGGGCAACTGTCTGTTTCATACTCCAAAGCTCGAAATCTCACCGAATCGTCATATTGTGAGAATGAACATATCCTGTTTGTATATATTCATAAATGAGCACCTACATTTTATATAGAACGGCCCAAAAGGAATGATTTTAATTCTGAACAGTATTTCTCAAGCTGGTCCTTAACACGAAGCTAATGGCGTTAGTTTACTGAAGCTCTAGAATCTATTGCATTAATCAGGAAAATGACTGTGCTTACAGTTGAAAATGTATCAATTCTACACTCTACTACGCGACAGTAAAAAATCTATTAAATCACAACAATTGACACAGCATACATATATTGACACAGCATAAATACAAGACAAGTCATGTCGAGTTTAACATTCAATCTTCGACAATATAGACAAGTGTCTAAACAATACTCTCCCCCTGAGTCGTCACACACGTATTCTGTGAATGGATTTATCCTATTTGTACTAAAATTGCTAATGAGAACTTAAATTTATGACGAACGGTTTTAAAGGAATACTTTTATGCGTGTGCACTGCATTTTGTTTTCGAATAACCATTAGACTACATATATGAATAGAAGTAGATGCAGTGTTTACGACAAGAAGATATATCAGCCCAACAAGAAATAATTTTGGCGGCAGAAAAAAAAAATAATAGTCAGAACAAAACCAATAGGTCTTTCCACGGAAAAGTGGAAAGACCTAAATATCAATGTTTCAACAAAAGCTACTCTGAGTTGAAAATAAAGACGATTTCTCACAAGATAAATGCTTATCGACCTCTCAAAGGTTTAGGCCAACCCAGCACCAGCACCATATACCTGTAAAAAACACGATATGTGTACGGTCATAGATGTGTAAACCCATACATCTATGGTATGGTGCGTTTGATATCTGACCTAATATAATATCCGACTCCAATCAACGTAAATTTTGCATATGCATAAGACCGGATCATATGCTTCTTGTTATTTCCACGGTTGGAATTAAAATTTGTTCCGTGCAAAAAATTATGTAGCCCAGAGGAATAAAATGATTTTTATGAAGGTCCGGGGTTCTCATTACCAACAATAATAATTTTTGCATGAAAATTGATCGTATGTTATCAGTGTATGTAATGTGCGAATCCTAAAATGTCATTTTCACTGTATCCGTGATAAATTTCTGATGTAGAATGATAAATAAACAGACGACAAATTCATGATTTTTGAATAAAATAACAGATAATATATAATGTGTACTTTTTTTTATAAATTCATGATATTGATATGAGATGCGGACGGGTTTTTATCGCGCCTACAGCCATCTAGGTGCAAAATTGATACACAAATAGATAAATATTAAGAAAAGTTCACGAACAGAGCGTGCAAGAGATTTCAAAGTAGCAGTTAAGTTTCATTTGTAGAAAAATGTACGTTGTCTCATTGGCACTCACACCACATCTTCCTATATCTTTTAACATGATTATTAATGTTGTATAACTTAAAACAAGTTTTGTTATTCAGCTTGTTGATATTGAATCAAATTCCACTATGTTGTTTTCGTTATGCGATTCATGTTTACTGTCGAATAATGATACTAGACTTTCATTTTCACTGTAGGGCGATTCATTTCTATTGTATATGCGATGCATTTTCACAGAAGGAAACTAATTAATTTTCATTATATAAAGCCTTAATTCAGCCGACTCTCTAACAAAATTTATGAAGTCAGAAGGATTGATTATATATGCATACTTAGTGAGTGAAAGTCTGAGGTAATATATCAATAAATTCCTTAAAAATGGCATTTATTGCTAATATAGTCAAATATATTTTCTCTATTAATTTGTCCAGATCCAGATCTATATGTAGGATAAAATTTATTCTTCCCTATGACACGCCATCATTGAATGCATATATTTTGGAAAGTTAAGCAAATCCACGTCACAGAAAAAGCAAAGTTTCTGTTTCGGTCTAAATCTACATCGCATACTAATAAATTAAACGTTATGAGAGCTATTTTCCTAATGCTTGAAGTTTAAAGGTTAGGATGGCTTGCTTGCTTTGTTTGTATAAATGTTTGCTTAAGCATTATAATTAAGATTGAGCAAACATTTATACAAACAAAGCAAGCAAGCCAACCAAACCTTTAAACTACAAGCATTAGGAAAAAAGCTCTAATGGATGCATTTTAGATAATAAAGAGCATTCACAAAACGATCTGCATTTCACGATTAAATGAGTGGATACGTTTTCATCTTGTACAAACAATTGACGCTTTGATGACTGGATAATTGATATTTATCGTGCCATTGTGTATACATCTAATACAGTAAAGAATTTTCGAGCAACAGTCGAGTCACCTTAATTTATGTTTGAATTTCTTATAAGTTGGTGTTACAAATAAGCAAATACGCAGTTGTAAGAATACAAGGAAATATTGAAAACAGTTTATTATTACATGTTTAAATGGTTCTATACCACGTGGTATAACCACCGTACAGTTGATTCCGGACGTTAATCGCTACATCGCGAAGCGATGTTGGTAGATATACCGGTACCGTTCTTAAATATAAGAAGATGTGGTATGAGTGCCAATGAGACAACTCTCCATCCAAGTCACAATTTGTAAAAGTATATTAATATACCATTATAGGTCATTATATTTTCACCAAAGACTAATTGACGTAATGTTCAGTTAAGTATTCGATATTTTTGAAAACAAAGTTTACTGCTCCTGGCAGCATTGTATATCATTTAAATTTATATTACATAAACACCATGTCACTATTTTAAAATAACAGGTCTGTGAGTTACTTGAACATCGCGAAACAAACACTGTGTAACTCAAACTTGATTAATCTACAAATAGAGCATAGTTGGTTGGCACTAAATGCGACCGTGTATTTTGTGATTTGTTGTTGTTAAAAATACATAATGCGAATGAGAAACCCGTTGTTTTAATTATTTTTGAAGACATTTACTTGCAAAATTGACTTCACAATTTTGGCACTGACGATTCATTCACATTGTAGTTTGTTTACTTTCTTTAACACCGTTCGTTGTACATTATTGTACTGTTCGTTGTGAAAAAGCCTATCAATAGGGTAGACATACGTATGACACGGCGTGACACATTTTTTTAAGCGAGTTCTATAACTTTTAAAGGAAAAACGTTACATTCATGAATGTTCTGCTCCAGTAAATTTTCGGATCCATGACAAGCTTATAGCAAACTCACCAACAATATTTGAATATACATGATATGAACGTGGTTATACACGTGTATATTCAAGTAAGCATCTACGACTATCATCAATATTAAAGTAATTTAAAAACTATTTTCAGTTGTTGTATGTCGAATACATATTAAAAATATTAAAAACAATGAAAATTCATCGCATCTCCAAAAATTCCACATCAGAAATGATTGCACTTACAGTGATAATTCATCGCATCTATAGTTAAAATGAATCGCATTCAGTAATCAATATTATGGATTCTGCTGCTTTAATTACACTTTTTTGGAATTAAATCCTGTTATTATACATTAAAAAGTTATATTCTAATGAAATTGTGTTAAAACATACATTCAAATCAATTATTTTGTATTTTCAAAAAGTAAACAAACGCAGTTTTTCCCATCATCCTTTATTCTACAATAGACATACTCGCATACAACAGTGAAAATGAACTAACTGGATTCGCACTTTATATACACTGGTTATTCTACATCAACTCGTACGAATAAATGTTTCGTATTTTTTTAAATGAGCCACATAACGTTTGTGCAAAAAAAGCATAACGTTTTTCTCTCGATTACTTGGTGATTTCACCTCTGAATATACTCATTCTTTCAAAAGAAACTATTTGCTGTGAGCATATACATATTTTCAAAATAAATTCCTATAAACTTTCATGCAAAAACCTTTATCTTATGAATGGGCATGTGTAAAGATAGTAATTACGTACATCCCCATTGAGAGGCCCCTGACATACTGTAATTGCATGAAGTCTTTGTTGTCGACAGCCAGTGACCGACACAATAACATTTTTAATACCTGGTGTCCACGTCCACACTGTTATGAAAATCATTCTATTACATCTCCTTACTTTTATAATAAATCAGGAACATATATGTTAGATATACTGTTCCCAGAATAAATTAAAGTACTCAGCCTGCTGATGTGAAATAATGACAGACGAATATATGATCTTACTGTGTCTGAGGTATCCTTAATATTTGAAAATTTGAAAATCATTAAGAAACAAACAACAACAAAAACCGCATTAAGATATGGCATTGACAAACACTTACGAGGCTCCATTATCTCGATGGAAATTTAGGTTTAACTTTATTGCAAAACCAAAGTATTCGTAGTAAGTTTCGAAAATGAATACGTGGTGTGGTTTATAATACATTTGTACTCATAAATTATGAGAGACCATAATTCTATTCCGCTAGGACGAGCAATTGTTACTAAATTATCTGTCATCAGCAAGTAATTGATATTTCCCTTCCATGTTGAATGAAGTTGGATTAAATATGTTTACACATTTAAGATGTATACTATATAGCTTTTATATTTGATATGTTTTCCGAAAATTTTCATGATGGAGTTAGAAGCGCAAAGAAACTATACATTGGAGTAAAAATGCACTTTATTTTGAAAAAACCTCATACTTGTTGAGATAAATTCAAGGAAACTTTGCACTACCACCTCGTTAGTTGTTATCCTTTCTAACATTGTCATTTTCTTTCTGTAATTTTTCCCATAGCAAAGTGCAAGTATCAAATACGTACATTCAAGCCTTGTCGCCCATTCGTTTAATGTAAATTGAAATATAAAAACTGAAACGACAATTAAAAGATTACACCCCGCTGCAGAAGTCACTTTTATCAAATACAAACGTGTAAGACAAGTCGTTAAACAGTAATGCTATCTTTTATTGCATGTTTTTACATAGAATACTAGTCTTTATGGTCTTAAAGTTGAAGTTTACAACATTGAATATTCAGAAACGATAGTTAAAAGAATTTTAAGAATACGTTTAATGTCCATTCGAGCTCGTTAAAATGTTATGCTTTTAGGTCTGGTTACGAGTAATTTCATTTGCACAGTTTATAGATTGGAACAGAGATACTTCAGTCACTTATTACTATTACCTTTCATTGGAGCAGAGATACTTCAATCACTGATTACTATTACCTTTCAGTGGAGCAGAGATCCTTCAATCACTTATTACTATTACCTTTCATTGGAGCAGAGATACTTCAATCCCTGATTACTATTACCTTTCAAAACAGCAGAGATACTTCAGTCACTTATTACTATAACCTTTCATATCTTTGTTCTACAGGCTCCTGGCTTAAAGTTCAGAAAGTTAAACTGGACACTGTGAACTAATTTATCTTCGCATTTAGCCATATTTTGTCGACTTCGCGGCGATTTATTTTAGCCATTTTGTTTACTCTGTTGAGGTTTTCATATAAGAGAAACATTTCCGAGACGAGTTATATTCACGCTTTTCTTTCTTCTCGCGAAAGCTGTGTAAAGATATTATTTGGTTTACAGTAAAATTTGGTTTACACCAAAAAGGTATTTTGACAAAACTAAATTACAAATATGAAAATTAAATAAATCATCAAATAAGGACACTATTCGACTTATGACCGTGACTATTCATGGCTCTTGCTTATCAGTACAAAACATCAATGGATGGACGTTACTCCTAATGGTGGAGTAAACTGTCTTCATATATACTTGAGCTTGTATAAACCATTTCCAACATAGGAAGATTAATAGTTGTATATTTGAAGAAACTAAAGTGGCACTTCTTTTGAAATAAGAGATTTATATTCTTTGGAATATGTTCTTGATCTTTGAAGCTGCTAAACAAGACATAAAATGCTTTTATACAAATGAGCGACGAGAGAAAGCCAATGAGCTGTCAATTGATGGTTGATATCTTTAATCATAGCTTAGTCAAACGGTATATATTTTATTGTTATGCCATTTACCTGTAGTAACACATTTTGTTGTCTTTTCAAACTGATCTACCTGTGTGGTGTAGATCTGAAATAAACATTAAAAGTCAATAAACTTCTATCTTAAACGTTAAAAAGTGTAAAAAATGCCAACGTAATGTGCCTTTGAAAACATATACTGTATGATGAGATGAAGAATTACGATGAGTATTGCAAACAACCTACAGACTCTCTAACTGACGTAAAAACCAAAACCATAAAAATCATCAGATTGAAAAAAATAACAACCTGATAATTTATATTTCCTTTGCTTATTATTTCTTTTAGAAAAGTCGAAGTGTGATAAAAATGTTTTTTTTTTCCATGAATTTCAAATTAAAGAAAATAATTTAAAAAAATAAATATATTAGAAAATGTTTGCCGTCTTTGATTTTTCAAACATTTCTTTTACCAGTTTAGCGACCTCTTATATTTGTAGATAGTGTCAAGTAATATTATAACGACTTAATTAAATGTTCATGGAATTCAGAATACATGATTTTCTTATATTAATGTTAAATCAAGATGTGATCAAACCAATTATTCAGTATTTATCTGTGTTGTTATTTAGGGGTGAATGTCTACTCAATATCGATAAGTCATCAGACATAAGTAAATTCCTGCTAAGAAAGCTGGCAGCTTAACTGAACATGGCAGGTACTGTAAGCTATAAACAGATTACCGTAGTATTATATATTTTGTATCTTAAGATAACACTTCCGGCTGTGATAAGAACAACCAGGTATTGCCGCAAAACCATATAATAAGGGATCATATAGGATCAGGAAAATAATGATTATCCATACCAGGCAATATTGAATGTTTTATTAAAATGTCCTGCAATCATTCAAAAATAGATATCACTTGATTAAAAAGGGAAATAAAATCATTTATTTAGTATTTCATCAGAAAGTTGTTGAAGTGGCCTCTCTTGAAACTTCTCCTCAACCAATATGAATGTTAACTAATTCGAACGTTAACCAGTCCGAATGGTAACCATGTGTTTTCTTCTCCTTTTTTAACCACCAATCTTTACAAAATAAAAAATAATTCTCAGCAACCTTTTTGAATATGTAATCTTGTACAACACCTTCTTTGGGGTAAGGCTGTTGCTCCTATCTAAATATTGATCGGATAATCTTAAAGTGAGGCAATTTGGAATTTTAACCTTTATAAATAATTTTTCAAAAATTTATATATTTTTACTCACATAATAGACTAATATCATCTAAACCTAAAATGACATATTACAATTATGTTAACAATTTTTTTAGAATTTTGAATTAAAGGGGCTAATATGCTTTCCTGTTTATTAGAAAGCTCACACGACATAGACACATCTACTCATTTATCAAATACTCATTTCATTGTCCATGCAAAGTTGGAATTTAGATGATACATGTAGCTATCCTTAATGTTTTCATCTGAAAATGTTTTATAAGCTTTTTAAGCAATTGTATGTCTACATCTGTATATATTACACGAAACTTATTAAATTGGTGAGATTTATTTCCTGTTACGTATAAGAGAGATAACACTTCAAGTACGCTTCCAAGACGAATCGTTAGACTCTGTTTTCCCTGTAAAACACGACATTTCTGTAATAAAATCAGCTCAAAATCACTTACAACAAATTGGCTTTCTCTCATACACGCAAACTAGTATATCAACAAACCACACTGTCACATCAATATGAGATTTGTGAATAAAGTTCTCAATATAAAATTGACATGTTTCTAGTCTTAACATGGTTAAAATGATGAGTAAAAACCTCTATTATTTTATTAAGAAAACATTAGGTTGAGACAATTATATCATGTCTGCAATATATTTTTAAGATTTGCATTAACAGTTTATACAATAATATTTATATAAAACCTCTGACGAAATTAAAATACTGGTAATTTTGCTTTAACGTAATGAAGCTTAAGAAAACGTTTTATCATAATATAAAATAAGGAGATGTGGTATGCTTTCCAATCAGATAACTATCCGACTGTTCAAATGACATGGATTTAAGCAACTATAGATCACCGTAAGGCCTTCAACAATGGCAAAACCAAAACCGTAATGTCAGCTATAAAAGGCCCCGAAATGAAAAAAAAAAAAAAAAAACAACAAAAACACCCAAATTTATGACAAAACAACTAGAGACTCAAAAGAGCCTGTGTCGCTCACCTTGGTCTATGTGCATATTCAACAAAGGACACTCTCCAACATTGTAGACGATAATAGAATTCATGACAAAAATCTCTGTTTTGTTGATCTTGTATTACTGATCATTTAGTCTGTTTAGTTTCTCTCTATCTTTTTTAGTTTTTGCTCAAAACACAAAAGAGGGTAAAAAAAATCCTCATTTAAGGGCAATCACTCCTATAAAGAGTGACAGTCTACTAACTATATCGGCAAAATTTGACTTGAAAGAAGATCTTGCCTATCTGATCATTTTTGTGATTTAAAATATCTATTTATCTATTATAATTTTTATCATAAAAGGCAAAACACAAAAAAAAAAAATGGTAAAAATCGTCATTAAAGGGCAATAACTCTAAAAAGGAGTCGACTGACGATTTCAACCATCAGACTTATTTGTAGAACTTATCTTGCTAATCATTTTTGCATTTTTAAAGTTTCTCTCTATTTATCATAGTTTTCAAGATACATGTGTAATACGCAAAAATGAAAAAAAAGTGGTAAAAATCGTCATTAAAGGGCAATAATTCCAATAAGGAGTCGTCATTTCTTCCATTAGTCTTAATTGTAGATCTTGTCTTGTTGATCATTTTGCTTATTTAAGTTTCTATGTATCTATTATAATTTTTAAGATATAAGGCAAAAACGCAAAAAATTGGTAAAAATCGTCATCAAAGGGCAATAACTCTAATAAGGAGTCGACTTACGATTTCGACCATGAAACTTATTTGTAAAACATGTCTTGTTGATCATTTTTGCACTTTAAGTTTCTCTCTATCTATCATAGTTTTCAAGATAATAAGCAAAAATGAAAAAATGGTAAAATTTGTCATTTAAGGGAAATAACTCCTATAAGAAGTTGTCTAACAGTTTTGACGTATATAGACAATTGGTAGAGCTCAACATTCTGAACATTTTTGCCTCTGTCAGAATTTCTTTATTTATATCGGTTTTCAAAATAATAGACAAAACTTGCATTTTACACCTATGTTCTATTTTTAGCCATGTCGGCCATCTTGGTTTGCAAGCGGGGTCATCGGACATATTTTTAAAACTAAATACCCCAATGATGATTGTGGTCAAGTTTGGTTAAATTTGGCCCAGTAGTTTCAGAGGAGAATATTTTTGTAAAAGTTAACGACGACCGACGACGGACGACGGACACCAAGTGATGAGAAAAGCTCACTTGGCCCTTTGGGCCAGGTGAGCTAAAAACGAAATACAATTATAACAGACAGCAACAAACGACAACCACTGAAATATAAATTCCTAATTTGGGACAGGCACTTATAGAATGTACTTGGGTTAGACATGTTTGTGAGCCCTCAACCCTCATGTCACCTTAACCTGGGACAGTTGTCTAACAGTAAGTCTAAGGAGAAACTGTAAAAATCATTTGGATTAACAGGAAGCACAAAAACAACCAACTTAAAGACAAAGACAAAAAGAACAGATCTCGAAGTTACTGTAAGCTACTTCAAAGCTAATAACAACTAGTAAATAAATCATGCTCTCCTAAAATATATGTGTTACAGTACAAATTGGAATAATCTTCCGAGTACCTCCACTGGTAGACTTAGGGATATCAGGAATTGTACTAGAATAATCTGGATTGTATTTATTTTCAAGTTAGATCCAGGATATTACCAAAACTTTATAGCTAGGTTGATTCGGATTGCACTGGATTTATTTCTTTCATCTATTTCTACTCTGAATTGTACTTGATAAGTAAAAACACAAAAATTTGTGGATTCATACTGTATTCTGAGTACAAAGTGTGCAATTATACTAAATGATCGTAATATAATAGTAGGTAATATTGAATAACTGAAAAATCTGACTGTCAACTGATAATGTATTTTTAAGGTGTTAAGACAACACAAATATAATAAAAGGTTTATCTATTTAAGTCTGAATACTATTTTATTTAAAATAAATAGAATTGGACTTAGTGCTTAGTCTATGCCAGCCCTCTTCTGACAAAAACAATGTAGAATAAGGTACACTAAAACAACACAGCACACAATGACAGCACACCATTATTTTACAGAACAAATTCTACTAGACAACCAACGATAAAATGCAAACATGTAGTAAATATTTCATTCTGCTTGTTCATGACAAGTAAATATCCGACGGTAAATCAGGACAGAAGGAAGGGATACGACAAATAGACAAATAAGTGGTTATCTATGAAAAAGACATTCCGTAAAGATTGGCTAAGGGATAAAAACGTCGTTACAGCTTTCAACATATACTAGTAGATAATTTAATTTTACCCTTACAAACCCTTAGTTTAGTAGCTTCCTTGTCAGTAGAAATTTGCTGACAAGCAAATTCTTAGAGTTTACGCAATCTCTGGAACGTCCCATGAACTAGGAGATATCAACTTCATACAAACTTTAAAGTACTTGTTAAATGTCGCCAAAAACAAACAAATGTAATGTTCACAATTGGAAAAATAAAGTCATCTCTTCTGGGGTAAAGTACAGTTTTAAGCCGATCTCTGTGTTTTCAGCAGGTTCTTTCACTGTCAATATCTAGATTAGAAAATACACTTAAAACACAGAGTCTGGTGTAGAACTAAACAAAATGATACATTCTGATGCAGTTCTGGATCAATAGGTAAAATTCGTTATGTCAATATCAATGAGATGTATAGATCCCATCAGCATTGTCATCAAACTTGAAGCTATTAAGATTTATCATCTCTTTATCGTTTCTTTCATGTCAAGGTCCTTTTATTAAATCTCTCCGTCTTTAACTTATTGTGTTGATTGCTTACAAGGTGGAAACTAGAATAATAATAACAATAGATGTGTACAATTACAGGATATCGTAGTGCCTTCAACATTGAGTCAAACTCATACCATATAGTAATCTATAAAAGTTTCTGATAAGTGAAAGTGAGAAATAATTCAAAAGAGAAAACCAACAGCCTCATTATCACTACAACAATAATTAAAAAAAAACAAAAACAAAAAACAAAAAACAAATAAGACATATATTAAGCGACCAACAAAACCACTGAGTTACTGGATTCTGGGTTGTAACATACACATGCATGTGGTGGGGCTTAACGAATTTTATAAATGCATGCATTATTATCAATTATGATTTGTGCTAACTCAATTAAAACCCTCACCTGAGTAGGTAGGTGTAGGGACAAGTTTACATTTAAATTTTATGACGACAAGGCAGAAATGCATTATTATCAATTATGATTTGTGCTGAGGTGATCTCAATTAAAACACAACTTGTAAAACTATTTTCTGGTATGTCCTTTGTGTAACTAGGTAGATACAGTAATTTATAGCAGAGTTTTTGCAAATCAAGTTTACATTTAGTGGCAAGCCGGACAAATAGCATTTTACGGTATTTTGCTATTTGTCCGGCCAAAAATATAATGGTGAAGATATAACATCGGGATTTAAGGAGATAAATAAACGCTGAGTAGTTATGAGAAATATTGTCTAAAATCGTATATCAACATCTATGCAGCAAATACACTTTTGAATTAGTTACTTATAGTCCTGGCAAAAAAGTGTGCAAATTATTTCCATTCATTCACTAAAACAAATCAAAATGGAAATGAATATACTACAAAGTATACATTTTATTCAGATTTGTTTTTATTCTAAAGGAGTTTGGGGGAGGGCAAAATAAAGACTCTCATCTTTTTATTTGCTCTACTTATGAATTTCATGTAAATTAAAGAGTCTGACCACTGATTATTGGCTTCTATAGACATCTATGATTCCAAAAGCAGATTCTGAATTCATTGTTTCCTTGAAGTTTGGTTCAAATCAGGTCGTCAAATGATTTTCAGACCCAATTTTTTTTTATTTAAAATGTTCGGGGATTTTTAACATTTTAATAGGAAATAAGAGAGAACGATAGGCACGTGTAACCTCTTCCAAAAGTAAGATTGTGTTTACGATAAAAAATATAGAAAAATTGTTTATTAAGTTAAACAGAATAAAAAAGGGGGGTTACCCCAACCCTGGTATCCTATTCCGAGTCAAGGTATATCAATGCATGTTCATAGATCTCCGTTGTAGTAGAACTTAGAAATAATGCATCCAAGCAAATTTGATTTAGTTATTATCCGAATGCGTTTTGCCTCCATGGGGTAAATCTATACGCTATTGTTCTGGAGTCACTGATATATAAACATTTGTTTTAAAGCAATCACATTGTCTCTAGTTTTCTTTATGACATCTTTAAATATAAATTACGATCTCCAATTCTCAAAACGTCCATTGCATACGCGCGTTTGTTATCCGACACCTCATCCGGGACACTTTCAGCGCCACATGGCACTTTTATTGATATTAAAGATTTGCGCATCCGCAAACGGAAGGACGGACAAATAGAGATTTTTAACTATTCGTCCGGCTAGCCGGACGAATAGTCACTCCGTTAATATTATTATATGCGTATCTGGTGTGGTACAATTGTTACCGTTTAATATAATATAAACAGTACATTTACAGGAATTGGACGTATCATTTATATTTCATTTCAGCACGGGAATGATGACTACTTGGCTGGTGATACCCCCGGAGTCGAAACATTCGCTATCAGTGGTCACGAGGCAGTGGTTTTAAAACTCTTCAAAAATATGCTTATCATACTTTTTTCGTAGGAAGATGTGTTTTTCAACACACAGTCGAATATTCGTAAATCCAAAATCTAAAACAAACGTTGAAGATTTGAACAGACGCAACGAGGAAAAATAGAGCAAAACCCGTCTTAAGTATTATAGCGATAGGATTATCTTTTAGTCGAGACGAACTTACACGATACCAATTTTAACGATCCTTGAAATTCACAACGTTGTATTCATATTTTGTAAGTGCAAATTGGATTTTGAAAATATCAATATTTCAATGCGAGTTCTATGTGAAAATGACTCAAGGTAGAATACTTTTTTATTTTTTTTTTTTAATTCTAAAATCAAGTTTATTGCACTATATGCTGTTATAAAAATACCATGTCTACATCATTTGACAGGGTATCCCTGTAATGTTAGTTTGCTGAATAAACAGGGAGATTGTTCAGTAAATAATAATCAATTGTTAGATTAACGTTCTATGTCTACAACAGATTTTATTTCCCGGAAAAATAACATTCATGCACCGATTTGACTTTGTATATGTTAGTTGACCTGTTCATGACCCTGTTGTCACATGGAGGCAATTTCATTATAAGTACGTGTACGTAGTTGTGAATTGAAGTGTTTACATGATTTTTGTTAATTTTAATTATGTGATTAAAGGAAAGTAGCTGTTTAGCTAAGTAGGGTTTAATATTTTATTATCGAACATGATGGAATACTTAAGAGAGAGAAAAAAAAACACATTAATGTAGAGAACTTCAACATTCCCTCTGGAAAAACTTAATGAGTTTCAAGCTTTTTCACTTTGATAAAACGATTATGAATTGATATTTCTCTTCAGACATTCACTCTCCAATCCAACTCCTATAGTTCCATACAGAAATTTTAGGTAATTGAGTAAAAGTTTATTCAAATGAATTATTTGTTTGTAGATGTTTTCTAGGTTATATGAACAAAACGACAAATCTTCCTAACTTGAAAGAAATTTAAAAAGCCCTTTATTCCCGGCCATCATTTCTCATCATTTTCCTTCTAATTTAGACAATAGATATTTCCCAAAACAACCCCTGCTCATTTACTTACAAATGATCCAGACAATGTCCATAACTCCTTCCCACTTAACTAACAAGTAAAACAGCCGATACCTTCATTCACCTTACCAATCTCTGCTTATAAACTTACTAGTGATCTAGAAAATAGCTGTTACCCTATCCATCTCTGCTTATTTACTTACATGTATTACAGACAATAGCCATTACCACACCCATTTCTACTAATTTTACAAGTAATCCAAACAATAGACGTTACATCAACACTCCTTTTTTTTTTAAATCCTACCAGTAATAAAGACACAAGTTAAACACAAACCAAATTCTATTCATTAATTTGCAAGTAGCTCATAATCAAAGATATCAGGCCTTTGATTTAGAACAACAGTACCTGCTCATTTATTTTCGAGTGATCCAGAAAAAAGCTATTACTCCCACTAATGTCTGCTCATTAACTCACATTTATTACAAGTAATATTAATGGTCATCCCCTCTACAAATCACTAGTATGCCTATTGTAGACACATCTTCTATTTTCCTAAATAGGGACATCACCAAACGGAAGTATCACCAAATTTTCTCTTGCCACGATTCAGACGAATGAATGCAACTAAAGGAACTGTTTACATTTCGAATGCACATTAGTTAAAACCCGGTCTTTAGAAGGGGTATGTGTTATTTATCATAATACGGAAGAAAATAGTCAATGTCCTTAAACTCATGTAAAAATGGTCTGATCAAAATGATGTTATAAGGCTACATAGTATAATTTTTTTTTTTATTAGAAAGTCTTGAAGGAATTGCGTTTACATGATTTCATTATTACAATACTCAACAAAAAGTCCAATAACTCACGTAAAAAAAAAAATAAAATAAAAATATGGTACAATATGACCAACAACACATGATGGCAAACAAAAGTAACCAGTATGAGAGCTTTCTGCATAAATAGTCTCCAAGGAGTTCGTTCACAAGTTTAATTGGCTCAATAAATGGTCAAAGTCCTATAATTGCCGTAAAATGGTTGATTCGAAATGGCGGTACAATATGGTCCACTACACAGGATGGCAGAGAATTTTATCAAAGATAAGAACTTTATGTAAAACAGACTCAGAGGTCTTGTGTTCACAATGTGTAATTGTTACAATATTAAAAAAAGTTGTCAAACTCTCATAACTCCCGTTAAAATTGTAAAATCAAACTGACGATATAGCACAGACAAGAAAATGTAACAAAAAATAATCCTGCATTGTATGAAAGCTTTCTGTCAAACAGTCTCTGATTATTTACGTGTTTCGGACGGATGGACGAACGGAAAACATTTACGCAAGTCTGGCATTGGTATTGAAAATAAGTTATAACTAATTGGAAATAAAGGATAAAACAGTGACAAAAAGTCTGCCTTAGATCGTTATCTTTTTCCTCAAATTAATGCTAATGAACTCAAAACTAGTATCTTTAAAATTATTTGTATTTCAATTGTTCTTAACAACTTGCATTCCTCAGCAGTCGTATATAATCTGTCCTAGTCTATGGCGCATACTCATCTCAGTTAATACTATGTCAGTGCATATTCTAATTATCCACTTAAAAAAAATCAAAACAACCACAGGAAGGTAATGAAAGAGAACGGCTTAAATCATCATTTCACTAGTTTTATAATCGCCAAAAGCAAATTGGTCAACAGTACTTCGGTTTCCAAAATTATTGGGGACGTTTTAACTGTATCATAACAAGTTGACGTTCCTTGCGTGCGTTGTCAAACTGTCGTTGATGTCTATAGAATAGAATATAATAGAATAGAATAGAATAAATATTTTTCAAATTATAGGGCCCATAAAGAGCATATAAATCAGATACAATGGTCAAAGTAATTGAGTCAACAATAAGACAAACAATATAATATTAATATCACCACAAGCCTCTGTCAGAATCATATAGGATGTTGATTATTTTCCTTTCATATTTGTCCTTTAATACTCGACCCTGTGATATTCAAAAACACTTCAGTATAACAACTTCATCATTATTGATAAACACAATCTATTAAAAATGTAAGGAATCAAGCAAACCAAATAATCTTTATATATTTGTATGTGGAGTTAACGTAAAAAAACCAACATCAACACCAAAGATATCAAGATTTAGGTTTTATACGCAGACGCGTGTTTTGTCTTCATATATAACACACAACACCGGCGCTCGAAACAAAAACGGTTCGGGTGCCAAATCAAATACGAAATTTAAGAAGAGAGGCGGAAAGTATCAAAGGGATATTCAAGCTGATAGTCGAAAACAAAATAACAATGCCATGGCAAAAACGAAAAACGACCTAAGACAAATACAATCCATAAAACACAGCATAGAAAACTAAAGACTGAGCTACACAAACCACAACAAAAACTGGTGGTAATCTCAGGCGAAGAGCACTAAAAATAGAAAATTCTGAAAAGTTGTGCTAAAATACGGCTATCATCTATTTTACATGTATCCTTTCCTTAAGAATAAAATAAGCTTATCAGTCAATAACAAATACAAATGAATTGTGTAAAACGTACTTTTATGAACACTGATGTTAAAACACATGAATAATGAATAATAATTTTACAATAATGAAGATTTAACAATTTAACATCACTACTTCCGATCAGTCAATGATTACAATATTCGACAATAAACATAACGATTCAGACGTGCTGTCCACGTGTGTCTACGATATCATTGAGCAGCAATTTGAAAATGGTATTCGACGGACCCACTCCGTCATTAATGATATGTGTCTTTCATCTTCGATTATTCCATTGCATCAGTTTAATTGCAGGTGGTTTATTCTTTTGAACACTTCAGTGGTAGAAGTTAGATTTTTCACATCTGTTCACGTAATGAACCAAATATGTGTAAACCATGTTGCAGAGACACATATCACTAAGCAGTTTACAGTCCATTGAAATAAATAGCAAGGTACTGATGAATCGTTCACAAAACCTAAAAGAGGAATAGGACTATTATATTATGCATACACTAAATGTCTTGGCAGTAGGAAAATATATCTATGTTGTGGAACATCTGTACTCAGTTTACTTAGGAAATAAAACAATATGGACTTCAGCTATAAGCTGTAAAAAAAATAAAGAATAAAGAGCAATAAATTTCACATTTGGCCATAACGGACCTCTGATAAGCTTACTGTAGAAAATTGTTGAAATATGTGAAAACCATGTTGCAGAGACACTAAATATTCATAATTGTGCAGTCCATTGAAATTAATAGCAAGGTTCTGATGAATTGTTCACAAAACACAAAAGAGGAATAGGACTATTATACTATTATAGTAGGCATACACTAAATGTCATGGCAGTAGGAAATATATATCCACGTTATGGCAAATCTGTATTAAATGAAGAGCAATAAATTTCACATCTGGTCATAACGAGCCTATGATAATCTGAAAATTATTGAAAGCCGTATGGTGACCTAGTGTTGCTAACGTCTACGTCAATTAATCTCTGGTGGATAGTTGTCTCATTGGGAATCATACCGCACCTCCTTATTTTATTTTTTTATACATGTTCGTGTATCATATTTTGTTGTTATATAGGAACTTTGTTTTTTGCAGATTACATTAATTTTACAATATTTTAGAGCCGAAAAATTTAATGACAGATATACTTCAAAGACCGAAGTCTGTGGTTGAAAATCATAGGTTATCGATGCTTTAGATTTTTTGTGACGTTTGGTGGTTTGATGTTAGGATTTACGCCCCAATCTCCTAGTATACATGCAATAAAACAAAAACCAAAAAGTTGCAATAAAAAGGTAATAGTAATAAAATATCATGTGAAATCTAATGCTGATTTTTTTAGATAGCAGATTTGAAAGAAACAACTTTGGTTGTGCTGTTCATGATATTTCCCGGTAGTTAGTTCCAGTCGGTTTAATATGTATTTGTTTTAATGTTGTATCATAAATATCTGACCTTTAACCTTATTCAGATAGAAACAATGTGCTTTTTATATAAAAAATAACATCTTTTGAAATTTTATCTGGGACGATGTTCGCGGGCTTATAATATAATTGTTACAAAGGATAAAAAGCGTACACTTTCTTGCGTCAGACGCGTTTTTTCTCCTCAGAAGACTCATCAGTGTCACATTAATCAAATAGTTGGAAGGCCAAATCAAATGCAAAATTAAAAAGCAGTCAAAAAATAAATAAATCCAGAAACGTTGTACAAAACTTGATTAATTAACCGATAAACTAAATAATATGACGACTATCGTTATAACATTACTGTCATTATATGTTTGAATCATTCAATTCAAAATACCTGTTTAAGATTCACAATGGCTGTTTTCCCTTAACAAGGAATAACTGAAAAGGAACAAGTGGCAAATTGTTATAATTTAGCTATTTAATTTGATTGAATATATATATATTACCTTATAGTCTTCAATAACTTGCCAATTTCAATTGCATTCTAGCAATAATTGATTAGAATTTTTGTTTTCGTATGAAGAGGTCGTCTTGATTGGCTTTTTTGAATGACAAAAACATTTAAAAATTTCAAATACTAAAAATTAAACGAGTAACAAAAATATTTAATGTGGTAAAAAAGTGATAGATTATTTGTTAAACTGCGTTCAAATGTTTGGAAGACGCTCACAAAGACAACTGTTGAGTTTTGGTTTGTGTTACTTAAAAAATTTTGTTCACACGTTTGCAACAGCGAATCAAACATAAAACAGCAGAAGGCAACAGCATGATTTCGAGGTAAAACGAAAATTCAAACAAAAGATTGTGCTTTGTGGAATAAATTCAAGGATTAGACTTGTTAATTTATGTGAAATAAGACGTAAATCTTTTAATTTATGAAAGTGCATTAAACAAATGCAAAACAACTAAAAATAACAAAAACAATAAAAATTAAAAGCAAACAAAACAAATAGTAAACAATACAACGAAAGAAACAAAACGCAAACGCTAATACAAATGCAGCTATGACTCGTATTGGTTCAATAAATCTTGTATAAAAGTTGCATTATCCTTGAAGTTGGAATTTCTAACACATATATAACTAAATCCGTATCAGTTGTAATGAGAAATATTTTAGTCTGGAAAATATTATATATTTATCAGTTGGAATTTGGCTTTAAACTAGCTTATTTTTGCCATTTTATTAGATTCTGATGCTTAGTACCGATTGTCAGTTCAACTCATTTCCAACAGATTTCTACAGTTTGATTTATTATTGTACTTTTACACCAGTATCCAAGGTTAGTGGGAGAGTGGGGCCTGTCGCATTCTTTATGTGCTTGTCCAAAACAAGGAGCTCGTAGTCCAGAGGATGGTACTCATTGTTTTTCATTTAGTATACATGTATTATATTTAAAGCAATAACTTCAGGTGCCGATCCAGGATTTTTGAAAGGGTGTTTGTTCCAGTAATCTAATATATACGCCCTCCCCCTGAATCCGCCACTAACTTTAAATATTGCTTTTTGTTTTGTTTTTTCGAATTGCTTCACTTTTTTCCATCCCGGGGTTTTATATATCTAGCTATAATATATAGATTTTGCTCATTGTAGTAAGTCCTACGGTGACCTGTTCTTTTGTCTTTGATATTGATAGATATTTGTCTGATTGGCAACAACATCACATTTCCTTTTTGTTATATTAATAATGTAGAAAAAGACAAAAGTCAAACAATAAACATATGTGCATGGTATGTAACAAAGATTAAGGAAATCACTGACTCTCCCTCTCTTTCTGTTTGTTTGTTTGTGTGTGTGTGTGTGTATGTCTGATAGGTATTTAAATTCAATATTTTCGTAATGGCTAATTATAAATATGTTATAAAAAGTAAGCGTTTTCATTTAAAGCTTTAGTCGAAAAATTGCTTAGAATTACGTTTTGCCACACTGAACTGATTAATATTCCTGGAGAGTTTTAATCTTCCCTTCACGTAATTTATCAAATACAATATATGAATTTAGATTTAACGTCAACAATGGCATGCACAGCAAGAAACTAACGTATGTGTCAACCACAGACCTGCAAGTCGTTAATTCGATACACGGGAATGCTTCTATCATAATGTAAGATTTCAGCAGGACAACTGCTCTATGACAACTACATTAACAAGCAATAAAATAAATACCGTGTTCTGATGATGGTAAAAAATCGCCTTTGTAAGCATGAAAAATTAAGATATTAATAAGAAAAATGATCAATAATGATCAATTTATCAGGAAGTTAATGAGACAGAAATATTGGTAATTAATCCACATAAAAGGAAACTCGTCTGTCCTAAAATAGATTTTGCTTGTTATATAAAAAAAAACACAATTCTATAAGTATTAGGTTACAGTTTTAAATAATCTATTCTTTTATAAGTTCCCTAATATTTACATGTCTTGATTCTTATATGCAGGCACTGGATCACAGTTCAGTAATCATAGATACTGTTTATTAATTCTAGATAATGCTAAGGAACATGCATATAGTGTTTCAATGTTATTACAGAAAGTAATAACACATACAAAAAAGTCAATAGTCTTCCTAAATATTTTTTAAAGAAATATACATCGTATATGTTTTGTCTTCTGATATCTGATACAATATGATTTTAAACTATCTTTAAAATTAGTTGACCGTTATGGAATATCCGTTTCACAGATGATAGCGTAACGACAATCCCGTCCCCTACCGAATTAGACTCATTACCGGGTTTGTACTAACATGAGCAACACGACGGGTGCCACATGTGGAGCAGGATCTGCTTACCCTCCCGAAGCACCTGAGATCACCCCCAGTTTTTGGTGGGGTTCGTGTTGCTCAGTCTTTAGTTTTCTATGTGTGTTTTGTGTACTATTGTTTGTCTGTTGGTCCTTTTTAGCCATGGCGTTGTCAGTTTATTTTCGACTTATGAGTTTGAATGTCCCTTTGATATCTTTTGCCTCTCCTTTAATAGGGTTGCTTAAATTTCGTTCTGATCTTATTAAGCTACGTCGTTCGGTTTTCACTTTAAATTTAATTCATCGAATGAAATTTTCGTACATAAAGTGAAATATTGTTCTTAAATCGAAATGTTGTCATATAAACGATTACATTTAAAACAGTCATATTTATTTCTTTGTCAATGGTTTAGCATAAAAATTAAAACGACTGTGAATAAAGTTATCAAATTACTCACCACGTTTATCTATAATTGACTTTTCTTCTGAAACATAAAAAAAAGATAAAAGACACTTCTTGTACATTATACAAATTCTCATTTCCATTGTAGATATTATATATAAACGCACAACTGCACACAAATAGAATGAATAACAATAATATTAATTTGTGTACAAATAACAAATGAAAACGAAATCAGTAATTAGAAAAAAAAAAAAACACACACAACACAATAAATAGTAGTAGGTTAACATAAAAACACAGAAATAATAAGAGTTGTTATTGAAGTAGATACGTGGATACATAAATATTTGAAAAATAAATAAATTATATATAAATATATTAAATAAATAAATGATTTGGAAAATACGTTGAAGGTATAAAAGTCATGAGAATTCTGAATGCAAAATACGTTGAATGTATAAAAGTCATGAGAATTCGAATGCAATTAGGTAAATTTCCGTTAATATGTTACATGTTGAACTTCGACCCTGGGTTCAACCAGGGTTAATAACCCAATTCACAAATGCGCTCAAATGTAATTCTTAGTGAAGTATACTGGCAACTTCTTTTACAGAAATATATACACATTTTATCATTAATATATTGTCATGCCTCTGCATATTCACTTTTGTTTACGCTGAACTTTAGTTAAATTTGATTCTATACAAATTTTATTACGTCAAGCAATAGGAGTAAGAATATTTTTCGCGCCAAAATAACCTGCATCCCGCCTGCATCAGTATTATATCGTTATCTTTCTGACATTTCATTTAAATAGCGTTTAATAATATAGAGTAATTTTGGTAAGTATTACTTATTAATGTTAAGGTTCTCCAGAGGTGGTTTTCTAGACCTTCTTTACGGACAGTTTAATCCCATTTATCAATAGACGTATTTACACTTGTATGCAAATCTGTCCGCCACTACGTAAAATCACACAGGTTCCCGTAATTTTGACATCATAATTCAAAACATTTGACGTCACAATTAAAAGTGATTGTTGCCTGACGTCAAAAGGTGATTCGGAGTAGATCTAAGGTCATTCGGAGGCAAAATATAGCTAAATACCAAAAGTGTAAATACGTTTATTATCCCTGATGACAGAAATGTCAACCCAGTCGATTTGTGTCATGAGGAAAATCTTATCTGTTTGATGAACTAATTTCTTCATTAACTGTACATGCAATATTTTTCAATTATTTGACAACCAATCACATTCACTTTGCATGTTTGCATGATAAAAGGGTTATGTATGTGTGAATTGTGTAGTGTAGGGCGATGCAAATTTGTGACGTCAGTGCGCGATCACGTGACATTATTTGTAAACAAACGGGCTCCCCATTAACACGTGTGGAATTATCCATACAAAGTGCAATCAATCTTATATTTCACTTTTTATGATATTTTTGTGTCTGTTTATAGGTTTGCAGATCAGTAGTCAAAGTAAAATAGACATAGTGTTATTGTTCCTGTTCTGAGTTGTTATTTTTTTTATATAGAATTAGAAGGTAAGTACATTAGTCATTATTTAACTTAAGTCTGAAAAGATGACCCAACTTTCCCTATAATTTTTCCTCAATTTTTGAAACACGCATAATATAAAGAGCATTTGCTTCCCTTGAACACTATTTTACCCCTCTACGCCCCATTTCCCCAAATTTGCTCTAAAGTCATACTCATTGACATAGTCCAACGGCTGTTTTGTGATTTTGACATTTTAACTATTATTTTCATATTGAACACATCCAACCATTCAGCTTCTATGTATTTGCATCTTATATGAACGAGATGTTAGGTCATGTTTTCCTATACACCTTATTGCTATTTGTCTGCCATTACTGGACATCACCCAGGTTCCTGTAAAATTTTGACGTCACAATACAAAATATCTGATGCCACAATTGAAAATGATTGTTGCATGACATCAATAGTTCAAGCAGGACAGATTATCAGTTCAGCTTTCATGTATTTGCATCTTATATGAATGAGGTGTTAGTTTTATAAATTAAAATTTCAGCATTGCCAGAAAATGAAGCTTTGAGGTAAATATCTTCTCATTTAAATTATTTTGACATTGGAAACCAGACAAAAATAAAGAATCTTATGATATTTCCATCAACCTAGATATACAGTATATCGCACATCCTTTTCTTTTTAAATCAGTCTGAAAGAAACTGTCAGTTTCATTTATTTTTTACCACTCATCCCTTATTTCCGTCTATATTTTTCTAGAAGTTTTATCGACACCAAATTAGGACATGGTAACTGGTTCAACATCCGGGTTGTTTGGTTATAGAAACCCAACTTCTTGGTTCTATCCGGGTTCTTTTCTAATAATCCCGTTGAACTTTGAGAAGATATCCGCAAGTATCCGATTAAAGAGATAAAGTAGGTCCAAGATGCTTACCTTGTTTAATATCATTTATACATTCTAGCATCGCCATAAAATGAAGCTGTAAGGTAAATACCTTCTCATTTTAATTATATAACATGGGAAACTGGACAAAAATATAACATCGTATTCATCTATATCAACCCAAATAAACAGTATATCTAACATCCGTTTTTAGAATCAGAGTCGTTCCGTTTTCATTTATTTTTCACTATTCATTCCTCATTTCCGTCAATATTTTCCTGAGAAGTTTTAAAAACACTGATTAGGACATGTCGTTCATTTGGCCAACGATATGTGCATATAGCACTTTGATCCTTTTGTAGTAGCGGTGAGCATCTGAGACATCCATTTCCCTTTTCATATATTTTGAAAATATGTATCCTATCATGCAATGCAGGATTAAGCTGTTCCGCAGAGAAACAAATAGATTTGACAAAATCTGATGCACATGACACCCCACCAAGACTATGTCTCTAATTACAATTAACCACAGGCCCTACTGCCATGGCCAATATAAAAATCGGTCAGCTAAATTAATTTGTTCACCACTAGCCATATGACCTACACCAGTAAATTTCATCACTGGTAAGAGGCCTTACAATTTTAATACAGGCAATGTAAAGTACAAGAAATTTGATTTAAGATTGATTTTCGGTCTAGAAAGTCAAGAAGCTTTTCATAGACTGAATTTGCCATGAAAAAATGCCTCACAAAGCCATATAAACCAAAAGAAATTCCATGAATTACTGATTTTCGGGTTTGTAAGGAGAATTTTCCTCGTACCAGGAGACAATAGACCATATTGCTAATTGAATATCGGAACACTTGACCTGATAATCTGCTACACTTGAAGTATTGACATCATACAACAATCACTTTTCCTTTGTGGCGTCAGACATTTTGTATTGTGAAGTCAAAATTTTACAGGAACCTTTGTGATGACCAGAAATTACAGACAAATAGCGATAAGGTCTATCCAGTTTACCAGAAAGTTGAATGTGTTGGTCGCATCTTAATTGCACGGGTCTGAAGGAACAAGTATTTGAAATTCTTTGTGGGGATTTATCTGACATAACATTCATTTCACCTGTTACTATAGAGGCTTACCTTAAAGTCTGATAATACTGTGCTCATCTAGCAAGTTGGTTGATTTAATAGTTCATATCATTAAAACTGAGGGTCGAATCATATCACAAGGATCATATGTGTAATGATTCAGGGCGGATCCAGCCAATTTTAAAAGGGGGTTCCCAACCCAGGATAAAGGGGTTCCAACTATATGTCCCCATTCAAATGCATTGATCCGGACCCCGAACACCCCCCACTGGATCTGCCACTGCGATTCCACACTAATACAAATGTTGAAAAGGACCCAACCCAAATCAGTTAAGGAACCAGAGCTACAGTATATATAATAATAAGAAGAGGTGGTATGATTGCCAATGAGACAACTCTCCTCCAGCCTTAGACCATATGTCATTGAAGTTAACAACTATAGGGTACCGTACGGTCTTCAACAATGAGCAAAACCGTTACTGCATTGTCATGTATGAATATTAAAGGGTGAATGTCACTATGAATATATATGCCTTTGCGTCATCTTTTCATTATTTAGTGTTTTTAAAGGGCATTAGCTGTCAAATTCATGTTCACCGATATGACTCAAATTCTCATATTTGATTTATAACATACTAAAACGTATATCCCAATTTAAAAAGTCTTAAATAAACAATTTGCAATGTATGAACTCGATAATATGTATCAGAACTTCGTCTGTATTTTAGTGTAGACGCCTCTAATTAACCATCGAGGTGATCTCCAAGACTGCCGACGGTCATGTAACCTGATATAAACATAAATACAGATATAAATAGATAGCAAACACGTGCAATTGGATTTTTCTTGGTCTGTTTGATTTCATATTGTAGGTTAAAAAATATGTTAATCATCGTTTTTCCTGTACAATAATGAGTTTTGTTGATTGAATCAGTCAACCAAATGGTTTACTTTTGTTTCACTTTTGAGTTTCAATGTTGACATTCTTTTCCTTTTATTAGCTGAACATGCCTAGTTTATGCCTAATCAATCTCTAGCTAAGGGTTTTATTGAAGGTCACATAAAATGGATTTAATGAGGTCGAATTATTCACTTGCAACTTAATCAGCAATGTTTCTTAGCTTATTTTGACAAAATTGAACCAAACTGGCTGCTAAAAGCGAATTATCATTTCACTATTTCACTTTCATTAATGATTGAACAAAATAGAAAAGTATTTTTCCATATCTCGTAGCTCATGCCTCTTTAAAGCTGATATTTTCATTTCTTGCTTTTTTTTTAATTTTGAAGCTCGTGACAGCTTGATTATAAAAGTTGAGAATAGCAAATAGCAAAATAAATGAAAAGAAAATATGAAATAATGAAAGAAAATGTAAATATCGCCACACAAGGTTTGTGTTTTAGGACTAGGGTCAAGCAAAAACGGAACATAAATTAAGATGTAAATGAACCTACCCATGGGATTGCAATTTCATGAAATATCTCCAAATACATGTAGGGTATATTTTTCCAAAACGAATGACATTGATGAAATTGCACCCTTTTCTAAGCCCGTTTAAGGGACGTATTATAGTATACCGTTGTCCGTCCGTCTGTCCTTCAGTCGTCAACATATCCGACAATAACTCAAAACACTTTAACCAATTTGCATGAAACTTTGGTGAATTGTTTATATCCGTTAACGTGAGCTCCTTTCGTTTTTATAAATTTTAGATATTAACTTTCCAAGTTATGGGGTTTTATTCATTAAAAGGGGATTTTCCAGTTTTCGGAAAAAACTCAAAAATACTTTCACTAATTTGTAAGAAACTTTATTGAATTGTTTATATCTATTGACGTAAGCTCCATTTCGATTATTATAAATTTTAGATTTTACGTTTCCGAGTTATGGGATTTTATTCATAAAAAGGGTGATTTTCCAGTTTCAGACAATATCTTTAAAGTGCTTTGAGGAGTTTTCATGAAACTTTGGTGACTGGTTTATATCTATTAAGATAACCTCCTTTAGTTTTTCATAAATTTCTGATATGACATTGAGAAGTTATTGACCTTTATTCTTTTAAAAGCGACAGGCGTATCATGCGCCCATGGCGCAGCTGTTTATTTGATAGTGTATAGATCTGAGTGTTGTTCGATAATTATAACTCGATTGAATTAGTGGTTCAGATGTTTTTTTTAATAGATTTATCTCTGACTAGCAGAAGCACCAGGCTTGGTATGGAAAACTTTGGTAAAGTGAAGTTAAAATGGAGGTTTTCTTCAAATAATCAAGCATTTTTTGGGGTGGAAAAGGATGGGAGGGTGTACGAAAACTTACTGTTGACAATCTTTCATATATTTGCAAGATTTTATATGAAGTATATAGACTCGTTGATTGCTTGAGGCCAGTTTATATTTTACTGTGAATTGTAAAACTAAGGAGATGCGGTATAATTGCCTTAGAGACAAATATGAGCCCAAATTGTCGTGGATGAAAGACGTAAGCAACAGGAAACTCATTTAAAGCAATTTCTTTAAACATTTATATTAGTCAGAATATTTATCTGTATCAAAACTATACTGGATTTTCATTTCTCGTTTCAGTTTTTTTAAGCAGTGGCTGTACCTTTCTGGTTACTATTCATGTGTTGTATATTATGTATCGTAACACTTTATAGTTATTGGACAGGTTGAATTTAGGCGACAAAACATCCAAACAGCACCAGATCATTATGATCATTTGCGATTCCAGCTGATTTCAGATTAGTAATAAATGATAAAAGAAAGTTAGAAAGCTCTAGTTCATGTAACCGACTTTATTAGATGATTGATAAATATTGAATACAGAAAAAGCTTAACAATGATGTAATACTGAAAATGTAAGTTTTGTGATTGAAATGAAAGTAGATCATGACATGATGTGCCTACGCATGGAAGTTGCATACAGCAAGTCCAGTGATATTGGCAATATCCAGTACGTATAATTAAAATAAAATTTAAAAGATTTTGCATTGTTATCAAAGAGGGATGAAAGATACCAGAGGGACAATCAAACTCATAGATCGAAAACAAACTGACAACGCCATGGCCAAAAATAAAAAGTGGTACATGCATGACATGTATTATTGTATGTAGGCAACTGGGAAAACAGATCTCCTTATGAAATGAAAATAGATCATGACATGATGTGCATATAGCAAGTCCAGTGATATTGACAATGTCCAGTACATACAGATGAAAGAGACCAGTACTGATAATTAAAATAAAAATTTAAAAGATTTTGCATTGTAATTAAAGCAGTACGTGTATTATTGTATGCAGGCAACTAGGAAGACAGATCTCCTTATGATATCTTATATATTTCATGCCAATATATACTTTAATTATAAATGGGGTTTGTCATAGACACAAAATTATAACGCAGGCTTACAGACTTCATATGAAGCACCTTAATAAAGTGCAGTCACTAATCTGAATAGTAGAGTGTATGTCTGTGATAACATTTCAGCAGGCTATGAGGTTAAGCTCACTTTCAGTAACCCCAAACACTTTAATACAATATAATATTGTATATTACTGTTTCGTTTTATTTGTATTTTTGTTATTCATCACAATAATAGTCACCAGTTTTAGATTTATGCGCTTTTCCTATATATTTTTTATATACCGTAAATAATAAACAAACACCAAATATGTGAATTTTTTTAAAAGATAAAAGACTTTTCAATTGAGCGATTAAACATAAGTCACCTGGTCAAATATATATATATAAAGAAACATATAATGCAAAGATGTCAGCCTATAACAAAACGGCCACCGGCTTTCACAGAAACAGATGCCAGCATCCAAAGGAAATGACTGTCAGCATTCAATTTATAATGTGTTGAGATAACTTTTACTTACAACTGGGATTCCAGCATCCCTGAGATTTAACTTTAAAGGATGAACATCCAATTTTTAATGGGATGGCAGCACCCAAAGAGAAAGTTGAGTCTGCATGCATGTGTTCAATATGGAACTTTTAAAGCCATATCAGCATCCTGCAAAGATGAAGATGCTATTTTCATATGTTTATGCCCCGCCGAAGCGGAGGGGCATTTAGTTTTACCTTTGTCCGTCTGTACGTACGTACGTCCCAAAATTGGTTTCCGTTCTCTAACTTAAAGTTTGCCTCAACCAAACTTATACAAAATGCTTATTACCACAAAAACAGATCAAGTTTGAATTTTGGTGGCGTCACTTTAACCTTTCTAGAGTTATGCCCTTTATAAATGGAAAATTGCAAAATTTTTCATTTCTGTTTTCTGACTTAAGTTTGCTTCAACCAAATGTTATGAAACTTATACACAATGCTTATCACCACAAAACACAGATGAAGTTTGAATTATGGTGGCGTCACTTTTACTGTTCTAGAGTTATGCCCTTTACAAATGGAAAAATTGCTAAATTCTTCATTTTTTTTTTCATTTGTTGATACTATATTATTATACATGAAATTGAATATTATGTCCAGAACAATGCAAGACATAGAGGTGTATACGAATGAAAGTTATCATAGATCCGAATTTTATTCAGAATGCACCAATAAAAACCATAGTTTTCTTCAATTTATTTACTTAAAACTATTATAATCAGTTGCAAAATTATTATTATATGTACGCCTACATTGCATTACACAATGGAAATTAACAATGAATATTTATATAAACGATCAAACTTGTAAATAAATAAATAAATAAATAAATAAATAAATAAATAAATAAATAAATAAATAAATAAGGGTTACAAGAAATACATAAAATGTTTATGTCAGGGATAATAAGAGAACAAGAAATGCATTATATAGATATTTAGCTATAGCAAAAGCAATTAATTAATGCTGGCTATTTCAGAAACTAAACTTATTTCCTGAAAGAAGTGACCCATGTTTTCATCACTCAATACTGTGATTTATTCGATTTTCTTTTCAACATTTAGGCCGTTGAACTGAATTCATTTTGAGATATATACTACTACTACTATTACTATTACTACTACTACAAGATGATAATCATGATTAAACAACCATGGATCATAATTGAAATACATGTAGTTAATTAGATATTGGTGTAAAAGGTAGATCTCTGGAATCCTGAAAACGTCTTTTTTTTCACAATTTTTGGTTGGGTTCATGTTGCTCAGTCTATATTGTGTCTTATGAACTGTTGTTTGTCTTTTGGTACTTTATTACTTTTTTCCATGGCGTCATCAAGTTTTTCATCGACATATCAGTTTGAATGTTCCTTTGGTATCTTCCGTTTCTCTTGCGAATCACATGTTGAACTAAATTACTGCTCTGTTGAATTTTAATTTTCGTTTCAATGACGTATAGTTATTCTCCAAATGCCGTCTACATGACTGCAACCAACAGAATCCTATTTCATAGAATGTCCTATATCTGTTTTCTAATGTTTATCCAAACCGTATTAGTATGTTTTCCATTTCAGTTTCAGGTAAAACGAGTGTGTGAAAAGAAATTCAAATGTTTCTCGATTATTTAATAAATATTTTTTTTAATAAGCTGAAGAGTAATTTCAGTAATATATAACATATAATTTCAATTTTAACTAGATATTATTCTTATAAACAAAACAGTAAAAAAGTCACTTGTTAGAAATTTAATTGTTAAATTTCAGTCAAAACAAAAGTTAGTTGAAAGAAGACAGAAAATTTTTCCAACCTAACATTTTCAGAGTATTGTAAACTTCTATTTCTAGCAAAAGACTATATAAAATAATATGCTGCGTTATAAGATTTTAAATGTAACAGCTGACAGGTGGATATTGCATCACTAAAGATGTTTCGGTGTTATTTAAATCAATGGTTTCTGATTTTCGTGACTGGACAGACGTAATGTTTTAGCGAACGAAATGCTATAATATTGGAAACAGAAGGTTTGGTTTTCCTGAAGTAATTTCAGGAACAAGCAACAGGTGGGTGATATTAGTCTGACAACACCAATTGTTCACAAACAGTAGAATGTGAATTTTTAAACGCTGTAATGTATTTGTCATTATTCTTATTGAGCTTTAAAATGAGAGTATGATTATGATTTGCATGAAAATATTACTCCGAATGATAATAAGACATGTTGTTATTAAAATGGTCTGAGACAACTAAATAACAAGTGCTGTGCTATTAAAGAGTGCAGAAAATCCCAAAATAAGAATGTAAAAACGAGTGATGACGTGTTTGCAAAGAACAATGATTCATAGTACTTCCATGGTGTGTAAAAGATGTTTATTACACGAAAAATACCATTGTACACAAAACACATCATGGAAAACTAAAGACTGAGCAACACGAACCCCACCAAAAGGAGCGAGACATGGTAAACATTTCTTGTTATGCATGCATCACCCGCCATGCGAATTCACACTCAGTAAAACGTTCACAATTGGGAATAGGACGCAATCGGTACAGTTACCAGACGACTATACTGGTATCTTAAGATCTAAGATCGCAAGATTGAGTTAAGACACCGACACATCGTATCGGTCAACCAATTAATAATTTGTGACCATAAACTTATGTGGTGTCGATTTCTGTAGTTTTTCTTCGTATGAAATCTAGTAATGTGCAAAGTTATAACTAATTATTATGTTACCACAATTAATATGCTGCCCTTAATTATTGAAGATTGAATCACTTATTAGTTTAAAAAAAATATTGAATCGCCTGCTATTTATTGAAGCCTGATTCACATGTTAGTTTGACTAATTATTGAAGACTAAATCGCCTCTTATTAGGGCCTATTATTGAAGACTATATCGCCGGCAGTGGGGCTTATTATTTTACAATTAACATCTTATAAGTATTTTAATTATTAAAAACTAAAATTTCTGCAGCTTTTGTTAATAACTAGAGTCATACTCTAATGTAAGTATTGTTAATTTTTTAAAAAGTAAACTTTACGTAAGTGCTATCAATTAATGATTGATTGATTGATTGGTGTTTAATGCCACTTTCAACACTATTGTGTTATTTCGTGGCGGTCAGTTTTTATTAGTAGAGAAAGCCGGAATGCCCGGAGAGAACCACCAACCTTCGGTAGGAAAACTGACAATCCTAGTCAATTAATGAAGACTGAAACTTCTTTAAGTCTTTTTATTATTGAAGACTTATCTCCTGTCAATGTTGTAATTGTTTAAAAACTATATTTCCTGTAAATATTGTTAAAAATTGAAGACTAAACCCCTTTAAAGTTTTTTTTAAAGTTTGTAGACTACTTCAAGTGTAGGTGTTGTTAATTAAGTGTGGTCTATTAACATAATTCAATCATTGTCATACATGCACTTACCATCTAAGATATGAACGGTTAACTTTGATGTCTTTTCATCTGGCCCTCTACATATATATACCCCCGTATCACTCATTAATGAACGTCTTATTTCTAGTTTACTCAGTAACGTTCTTCTATAAATGTCAACTTCATTATACACCCGTACACGGGGCATATTTTTCTTGTCAACTTTAAGTCCATTGATGAACCAGTCAACTCTGTCTGGTGCATGATCTTCACCAGTAGCATTACATGTAAGTAAAATAGTTTGACCTTTGCTCACAAAGTCATTTCCTGATACGTTAACCCCTAAAAAGAAAAAAAGAATTAGCAATCAGCTCAAGAAATCCTTTTTATGTGAAATAGTATGTTTGATATATTCACACAATTTTGGAAGTAATCCTTACTAGATTTTTGGTAAGTTAGGTATTTTGACTGTACTTTTAACTTATTTTTTTGACAGTCACATTTTTATTCAATTATGTGTATTTCAATTGATGAACAAGTAGGAAAAGAAATACAGTAATCGTCCGTAAGTAAATTCTTTGGTTTAAAAAACAAATATCAAAGAATAATTTGAATTTTTTAATTCAGAAATTCCTCAGTATAAACTATCTTCAGTTAAAACGACAGGAGATACCAAGAGGACAATTAAAACCTTATAAAATTGAGAGGAAACAAAACCAAGAAAAAAAAACAACCCGAAAGTTCCAAAAAACACCCAACCAAAACCACTAAAGCACAAACAAATGTCCACAAAATACTACCCAAAAAAACCCTCAAGATTGAGAAACACGAACCCAACAAAAACCGGATATGAACGCACGTGATCTGGAAGGATAAGCAGTTGCTGCTCCACTAGTCACACCCGCCATGTAAATTATGTTAAAATAAGAAGACGAGTCATATCAGCTAATTACAGACCAGACATACCGTATTGATAAATACATCTCGTCTAACTGTGAAAAAAACCAATTTCATGAACATAAAACATCATTTTGTTGTACAATTTTAGAATAGAAATCACAAGTGAGGATTTTCAATAAGCACATTATTCTGACATTTAAGTAAGATATATCGTTTCTCTTCTAAAAACTGATAACTCTTTTAATAACTTTATAATGCTCAATAATTTAAAATAACAATTTATAATTATTTTAGTCCGAAACGCTTTTTTTTAGATTGATCTTCAACACGAATGCTCAAAACACATCATTTCAAAGCCAAGGTTGTATAAATATTAAGACGTTGTCCGCCAAGCAAACGAAGCAGTGCAATTTATCATTATTTGTCCAGTTTTGTCCGCTCGCACTGATTCAAATATTGATAAACATGAACAGTAAGTTCAGTAACTCTATTATTTGTGAAGGTGTGAAATAATTCCCCTTTATTAGTATTAAATTGTTTGCTATGATATTGAAACACAACTTTGCATTGTCGAACCATTAAGTTATATTTTTGACTCAACTAAAATTGTATATGAAATCAAAATACAAGGACACAAAAGTGCAATAATCAAAGAACGTGTTTGTTGTATATGATATGTGTGTAGATAAAGTAAGAAGATACAAATGGGGCAATGCAAAATCAATAAATCGAAGTTAGACAGACAACACGATCTTCAAAATGACATAAAGTAGTTCACCAAACAACACACATAAAATTGAGATTGAGTAATAAGCACCTATCGAAGAACCGATGATGAACTTGTTTGTTTCGGTAAGGTAAACATTCCCTTCTTTTTGTGGTGTCACTTGTCAATTACTTATGACACGAAATCATCCGTTGATTATTCGCATTATGTATAATTATCAATACGCTGTGTAGATTAAATTATCTTGGTTATCGAAAGATATTAAGTATGAAAATTACTGTTATATCCGAGACGAAATCAAAAATTAAGAGTAAGACGGCTAAAAGGTATCATACTATACTTACGTGGTTTTGACAATAGTATATCTGCAATTAAATATATTAAGAGTACAAAACCTTACTTTCACAACTATCTTTAAACACAAAATCCTTTTACGCAAGACACGTATTAAGGAACGATAATATCTGATGCTAAAATAGTTTAGTCAAAGACTTCATGTGTTTTTTTTAATGAAATATTCACTTGGACATATAATTTTCTTGGTTACTACATTTGGTTTATCAACAGCTTCAATTGAATATCATTTGCTAAACCGTTAAAGTGTAAATAATATACATTTCAATGACGTGTATGTTGATATTGATATATCATTTGAATATGTTTGATTGAACACATATCAAAACCCTCAATGTTGATATAAGTATTATTTGCCCTTAGCTTACAAATCTTTCAAAAATCTTAAAGTATACTTTGCTTTCTTGTGTAAAGCTTTTTAAATTTTAATTCAATGGTCAAAAAGATGATATATTAACCGAAAATTAACTTTAATTCAATAACATGTACAACAGAACAAGACAATATCAAACCTCAAACATTCCAAAGAAGTGTTGTAATACGGCAAACTTCTAACTAAATATGGTTCCAAACAATTGAAATAATCCGGAGTTGAACTGCTTCGGAAAAAACTCCCAACACGCATACAATATAGTGGTAAATAAACTCATCATAGATACCAGGATTGAAATTTTGAATTTGCGCCAGACGCAAAATTCTACATAAGACTCATCAGTGACGCTCGAATCAAAAAAGTTAAAAAGGCCAAATAAAGTACGAAGTTGAAGAGGATAGGACCAAAAATTCCTAAAAGTTTTGCCAAATATAGCTAAGGTAATCTATCCCTTAGGTAGAAAAGCCTTAGTATTTCAAAAATTCAAAGTTTTGTAAACAGTTAATTTATAATTATGACCACATCAATGATAATTCATGTCAACACAGAAGTGCTGACTACTGGGCTGGTAATACCCTCGGGGAATAAAAACTCCACCAGCAGTGGCATCGACCCAGTGGTTGTAAATAAACTCATCATAGATACCAGGATTGAAATACTGAAACTAAAAGGAATGTATCTCTCTCATGCATAGCTCTGATTCCTTGTCTAGGTTTGGCTTTACGTTTGGTTCTTTTTGGTTTTATCAGCTTTTCAAGGTTTGTTTCAGGTTTTGGACTTTCAAATATTTAAGCCTCGCGCATCACTGAATAGGCATTAACTGTCGAAATGTGCATCTCGTGCTATAAAAATGACACCGTTAATGTTTTTGTTTTACTAAATTGATATTTGATTCAAGTATAAGAACACAATATCTGATGGACTTAAAAGCATGCTTGCCTTGCAAACTTTGCTTATTTGGCAATCATTTGTAACTTATAATCGTGTGGAAATCTTCGTTCAATTATCGATAAGAAAATCTATGGATAAATTAATTAGTGTGACCAATTTGACTTATGGAAAAAAGTAAAATCTTCATTTAGAGGAGTCCAAATTGTTTTTAACTGCAAAAATAACGAATAAATTCATTCAATTAAGGCGACATTAGTTTATCGATATTAAAACCTCGTAAATCGATTAGTAAGAGACAAATAAAGGTAACAAACAAAAACTGAATGAATCGCCTGAACTCAAAAAGGACCGATACCGGGCCTTACGTTCATGACACTTTCGAGTATAATCATCGTACTCAAATTTAACCAATCTTTTCACTGGATTTGATGTTTCGAGTGCGCATTGTGTACTCCGAGCACTGAATAAAACATTATGAACAAGAGCCCGAGTGCATCGACATGGTGTCTCCTGCAATGCATGCATCAACCGCCATGCGAATTCACATTCACTCAAAAAAATCACTATTCGGAAATAGATCGGTAAAACTACAGATCAGATGACTTTACTTGTATCTTAAGATATAAGACCACGAAAACAGACTTTACTTGTATCTTAAGATATAAGACCACGAAAACAGACTTTACTTGTATCTTAAGATATAAGACCACGAAAACAGACTTTACTTGTATCTTAAGATATAAGACCACGAAAACAGACTTTACTTGTATCTTAAGATATAAGACCACGAAAACAGACTTTACTTGTATCTTAAGATATAAGATCACGAAAACAGACTTTACTTGTATCTTAAGATATAAGACCACGAAAACAGACTTTACTTGTATCTTAAGATATAAGACCACGAAAACAGACTTTACTTGTATCTTAAGATATAAGACCACGAAAACAGACTTTACTTGTATCTTAAGATATAAGACCACGAAAACAGACTTTACTTGTATCTTAAGATATAAGACCACGAAAACAGACTTTACTTGTATCTTAAGATATAAGACCACGAAAACAGACTTGACTTGTATCTTAAGATATAAGACCACGAAAACAGACTTGACTTGTATCTTAAGATATAAGACCACGAAAACAGACTTTAATACAGTCCAAAGACTTGCCCAAATTGCATAAGCATTTATAATTTGAGTTTTTTTGTTTTACATAATGGGAGAATGGGGTGCAATATTGTGAAAACTATGCTTTAAAAGATAATTTTGTTTTATAATTGAATTTATATATAACAAAATTAGGGAAATATTATTTGAGTCGGTATCAAATCACTTCGAAATTTTTTTGCTGTTTTCTTATTATTTAAAAAGCTGTCAACCTTCAAACATCTGGAACTATAGAACTTACGTGGGTCGATGCCAATGCTGGTGGATGTTTTCTACCCCAGGAATAGATTACCTAAACAGTATTTGACAAAACTATTCGGAATTTTGGGTCCAGAATGCTTTTCAACTTCGTATTTTATAACATTTTTTATTTGAGCGTCACTAATGAGTCTTTTGTAGACGAAACGCGCGTCTGGCGTACAAAGTTATAAGCTTGTTATCTTTGATGAGTTAAATGTATATGAAGTGTTGCGTTATAAAAAGTCTTTAATACACATTTGTATTACAGTAATTGAAAAAAAGATTAATGAGTATTGTAAAAATATTACCGTTTTCATAAGTATAACTTGTCCTAGATAAATTTCTGTATGTTCCTGTCACAAGAGAAATGATAAATTTATACAATGACAAATCAATGCAAATACCAGTTGTGTAATGTTTTGTTCTTGAAGAGAATGTTTGTTTTTATATTTATTAAAGTATATCAGATAGCTTTTTCCAATGATATAGGTTAAACAGACGCTTCAAACCAATTTTATTATTCATAATCTCGTCCTCTTTTCCTCGTAATGAACCCACAGACTTTTTACTAGCCATTAAAACCACGACGAGTGCAACCAATGATGCATCATCTACTTATCCTTCCAGAGCAACGCCGGTTTTTGGTGGGGTTCGTGCTCATCCGTCCATCTTCATTTAAAATCATTTGACAGTCTAGTGTCACCTATTTTGCTTTATTCCTCTGCAGTTTTAGATTAAAAATATGAAGGATATTGGTAAAGTCAAAAAGATTCTGGGTATCGGTACTAGTACACCACAACATTATATGGTTTGAGAAACAAGTGGGAGAAATTCGCAGCACATTCAAGTGAAACTGAGAATATTAAACTTTTTGAAGGAATTACTACAAACCAAAAGCAAGTCATCAATTATATTGTATTAACTATTGTATATATTGCATGATACGCATAGATTAGCGATGGTATTTCAATCGAGAATGTGTTTCTCATCTACAGTCTCATCGAAGGGCAACAGATGAGATGAGATGTAGCAGAGAAACATCCTCTAGTTTGAAAGACCATTGATAATCTCTTAATTGCCATTCTGCCTATCACGTCGTTGATGTTTACACTGACAACGTCAAGCGCGCCCTTAGCTTCTAGCGATAATGTTCTATCTCAAAATTTTAATAGAAAAGATCAAAGGAAAAATACACCAAATAGCGATAATATATCTTTATCTTGTATATGGAATGTCGCCGCAATATAGCTTTTTGTGCTGATTCGGCTTAAAGCAATCACCAATCAATCAATCATGTATATGGAATGGTCAGTTTATATTGCATAAAAATGATAGATACTATGGTAAAACAATGGTTTACTTTTATAAATTTTGACTTGGATGGAGAGTTGTCTCATTGGCACTCATACCACATCTTCTTATATCTATTGTTGGATACTTTCTATCATAATTAGTATAGTGATCTGGGTAAACCTACTAGAGGTTAATTTAATCTCTCCGTAAAGAAAGAATTTGGGCTTGAAAAATATCTTATGATACCAAATAAGTTGATAGCCTTTACTATGTGAAAACTATAAGGTTATAAGATATTAAATTTCCTTTCGTAACAGGTAGATTGGTCAGAACATCAACGGAACATACTAGGATTTGTCACTTGTGTAACTTCAATGAAATAGGCAATGAATACCACTTCATTGTTGTTTTAAAATATTAAAATAAAATGTCTTAGAATATGATACATTCCAACATAATATACAACCTAAACATCAGTATATAAATTGCATGGACTATTTTCATTATCTAATATGTAAGTCTTAAATAATATACATATCGCTATATTTTTGAGGAAATTAGAAAAATGTTAACTTATAGCTGTATTCATAATGATAAAACATATATTTATAGTTAATTTAATAATATACATTAATATATTTCTATTCCGTTATATTTGGATTTTTCCTTGTCTATTTCTATCTTTAGTAACTGTGGAACAAGTTTGTAGAACTAGTTTGTAGAACTAGTTTGATTAGTATCTAATAATAGGTCTTTGGTTAGTACTGCACGGGCATTTCTTAAGCGGTATTGCGGGTGGGATTATATAGTCATATATAAGTCCGATACTTGTATAGTATGTATCGAGGTTATCACATTAACTTCTAAGTACAACACGTTCTGCATAGTGTATTATTTGCATTATATTATAATGATTTAGTGTAGAATAGATAAATGTGTGTTTGTTAAGAGATGTTTGTAATGTTTTTATCTTCATTAAATGTTGCATTGCACAGAAAATAATAAGTTACTGCGAGCAAACCAAGCCTATATTTTGACTTGCCTCTTATTTAGCCATGTAGATAGATTAGAAATGTTTTAAATTCGGACGAATTTATGAGGGAGAATTAAACTTATATTATTTGCCTTTTCCATTTGATTCTTTTGTAACACTTTATATGTCTGAGACTTTTCAATAAAGAATTTAAAGAGTTTTAATTTTCACTGTGGTATCTTCTTATCTCCAGACATTGTTACAGTAAAAGTGATATTTTCAGTTTCCTTGTGAATTACAGCACCCTTTAAGTGTGGGTTTTCTCAAAATTATAATATGAACATGTTGTATCTATTGTTTGCAAATAAGAATGACTACCCTATATTTACCAGTTACTCGAAGTAATACAAGTCTTTTATATTTCTCTCGAGAACTAACTGCACATTCGTATACTCCTGCATCATCTGGTCGCACATCTTTAATGACTAAATTCCATTCATTTTGCTTCACTACCCTTCGTATTGAAATCCTACTATCTTGACTATAAACAAAATCTCCTATAGTGAGAGGGCTAGGTTCTGACATTCGCCTCCAAACAACCTACGTTTAAAATAAAAGAATCCATAAAATAATTATTTCCCCGTATCATATTTTGGTCAGACATAAAGTTTGAAATATTTGACTTCATATTTCTAAAGAGATTGAGTTTTTGTATTCAACGTCATTCGGTCAATTAATTGTATTTAAATCACAGAATATGAAATATAAGTCTGAAAAGCATATGTCAAATCATATAAACATTGTATATAAATTAAAATCTGCTTTAATGAGATAACTTAATTCCGATATCCCCAATAATATCAGTAACGCAGTGTGCTGGTGACCTAATACGATATATATGGGGTCAGTGACTTCATCAACATTTGTTCATGATTTACTCCTTAAAAATGGAATTTAGAATTAAATTATAAGGAATGACTGTAATATTTTCTGTCTAATCGAAATAACCTCAAAAATGTGGTGCACACTTTTGAATAACCCGCGTACTTAGATAAAGAAGTAGCAAAACATTATTCCAGTCAGAAAAGCTGGTAAGAATGTCAAGTATTTGATTTTTTTATACGTGGAAATTTTTTTGGCAATATTATGATTACGTTTTCTGATAGTCTTTGTTTGAATTACATAACATGTGTGATAAATATAGAATATGTTAAACAGCAAAAGGCTAATGAAATCCTTTTTTTCGGTTAATCCTACGTTACAAATTAACGAAGTGGTGTATCAGTGACACAGGAAGAGTAAGTAAAACAGTTCAGATTAAATACTTGATCCAACCCTTAATTTCTTTTCACATCGATGTTAAAATAGTACTTAAACATCGATGTGAAAAAGTTATTCAGAAATAGATCAAGACATTCTATTCAATTACAATGTTTGAATAAGACTATTACAGCACAACTGGAAAATCCAATAAAACCATTTCCAATTCTCGGTTTGAATAATTTTTCGTTCATTTCATTATTTTTTTATTACCGATTAATCGACGCAAACATTTCCAAAAATTACAATTATTTGATGATCTGTAATGATACAGGATAACTTTCATTGAATTAAACATTGTAGAAACAATTAAATACACTGCAGGTTGATTATCATAGTTAATGTGGTTTTATATGTTTGATGATATCATTAAATGTTTGCCTTGAATTATTTGCATTCCAATAGATCGATTGCATCACTTTATATGTCATTAACCAAGTACAAGTCAGTCCGAGATTCTGGAAAAGTTAATTAAATCTAATCCAAATATCAAAATTTTATGTTTAAATATTTTCATGTAAAATTTAAAATTGAGAATGGAAATGGGAAATATGTCAAAGAGACAACAACCCGACCAAAGATCAGACAACAGCCGAAGGCCACCAATGGGTCTTCAATGCAGCGAGAAAATCCCGCACCCGGAGGTGGTCCTCAGCTGGCCCCTAACTAAAATTGTGTGCTAATTCAGTGAAAATGGACGTCACACTAAACTCCAAAACATATAAATGAACTAAAATTAAAAAAACATACTAGACTAACAAAGGCCAGAGGCTCCTGACTTGTGACAGGCGCTAAAATGCGGCGGGGTTAAACATGTTTTGTGAGATCTCAACCCTCCCCCTATACCTCTAGCCAATGTAGAATAAAGAAACACATAGCAATACGCACAGTAAAACTCAGTTTAAAAGAAGTCCGAGTCCGATGTGAGAATAGGTAACAAAAGAAACTAAGCAAAATGACAATGATACATAAATGAACAAAGGACTACTAGCAGTTACTGACATGCCAGCTCCAGACCTCAATTAAACTTGTTTAGCTTATTTTATAACCTTGAAGAATAATTAACGTGTGTGCAAATGTAATAAGAATCAGGGGTATAATGTTGCTTTCTTAATGGATAAAACTCAAAATTTTCCCCAAAATTTACAACACAATCCAACAAATATCCTTTGAAGCTCTTTACCATCCACTACTGAGTTATTGTGCACAACTGGTCTACTCTAAATTTTCTCGCATATGCACTTTGTTTTTTTTTATTTAAATGCTAGTAATGTTTTTTTTTATTTAAATCCTAGTAATGCACTAACAAGAAATTATTTTTGACCGATTTCAAATTATGAAAAGCTGGTTTCTAGTATTTAACTAACAAGTTTCCTTGCTTTTAAAGTCACTAAACAACCTATGATAAATTAAAATATATAAAGGTTCGCCATAATGATCTCAATTGCAAGTTATGGATATTTTCGGCAATTAATTACATGACATAAATTAAATGTAGTCATACGCAAATGCTTTCAAAAAACAAAACCACACCTTTAAAACACATGCTGTTAATAAAAAGAAGATGCGCGTTAAGATGTCGTCAATAAAATATTTTACAGCAGAGCCACAAACTACTTTAAAATCATAGAATAAGAAAGCGAAGTCTGATTGACCCACTAGTATCTAGAACACAAGGACATGTATTAGATATATAAGTCATTACGGCGAAATACAGCAGCAACGAATATATCATTGAAAAAAAAAAAACTTAAATAGGATTAAAAGAAAGAAAAAAGTAAAAAGATGAAGAAAAAGAGGTATACTAATGCTTTGATGTTTCAGTGTTATTATTTGAATTCAATCGAGATTTGAAATAAATAATTGATTAATTCAGACTTCTGTGGGATAAAACAGTGAAATAGTATATGGCATGAAAATAGAATGATTTTCATAACAGTGTGGACATGGACACCTGGTATTTAAATGTTATCATGTCGGTCACTGGCTGTCGACAACAAATAAAATTGAGAATGGAAATGGGAAATATGTCAAAGAGACAACAACCCGACCAAAGAGCAGACAACAGCCGAAGGCCACCAATGGGTCTTCAATGCAGCGAGAAAATCCCGCACCCGGAGGTGGTCCTCAGCTGGCCCCTAACTAAAATTGTGTGCTAGTTCAGTGAAAATGGACGTCACACTAAACTCCAAAACATATAAATGAACTAAAATTAAAAAACATACTAGACTAACAAAGGCCAGAGGCTCCTGAATTGGGACAGGCGCTAAAATGCGGCGGGGTTAAACATGTTTTGTGAGATCTCAACCCTCCCCTTTACCTCTAGCCAATGTAGAATAAAGAATGTCTTCACGCAATTACAGTATGTCAGGGGCTTCTCAATGGGGATGTACGTAATAACTATCTTTACACATGCCCATTAATAAAATAAGGGTTTTTGCATGAAAGTTTACAGGAATTTGTTTTGAATATATTTATATACTCACAGCAAATAGTTTCTTTTGAAAGAATGAGTATATTCAGAGGTGAAATCACCAAGTAATCGAGAGAAAAAAACGTTATGCTTTTTCTTGCACAAACGTTCTGTGGCTCATTAAAAAAAAAACGAAAACATTTATTCGTACGAGTTGATGTAGAGTAACATACAATCAATTTTCATACTAAGATTATTATTGTTATTAATGAGAACCCCGGACCTTCATAAAAATCATTTTAATCCTCTGGGCTACATAATTTTTTGCACGGAACAAATTTTAATTCCAACCATGGAAATATCAAGAAGCATATGAATCCGGTAAGATATCAAACGCACCATACAACATACAAATATCGTGTTTTTTTACAGGTACATGGTGCTGGGTTGGCCTAAACTTTTTAGAGGTCCATTAGCATTTCTATTGTGAAATTTCTATTGTGAAAAATCTTCTTTATTTTCAATAAGTTACTCAAGAGTAGCTTTTGTTGAAACATTGAAATTTATTTTTAATATTGTTATTACCTGAACAAGTATAATTATAGATTATCGTTGGTCATCTCAACGAGATTGATTTTCTCGCTTGAGCCGCGACGGCGAAAGTGAGAAAAGCAATCGAGTTGAGATGACCAATGATAATCTGTTTATCGCTATTTTACCTATGACGACGTTGTTAATTTCATTGACAACGGCACGTGCGCCCTTAGTTTCTAGCGATAATTTTTCATATCACTCTACTGTGCTGAGATAGGAAATTATCAGTCTGTAAGATCTAAGGAAAATTTCGTAAAATAGCGATAATAAAAGTTACGGGGTCTATATTCTTTTTTTTTACTAAAAATGGATAAGGTAATTTCAATGAATTTTGTCTTACTCAACTATTTTTTTTGTTATATGAGGACGCATATTTGAGACAATTCTGCATAAATGTTTTTTTTTTCATGCTGATTTCAAAGTCTTGCACAGCCATCACCTCCCTTATTTTAACTGAATCAGGAATGGCCGCACCCTTACAATTTAAATTTGTACTCACTTCTTTTTTGTATTTCAATATCTATCCATGAATTTATTGATATGTTCACAATACATCTGTTTTGGAATAATAAATCAAGTGCACAAGACTAAACTAGTCAACTGTAACACGTGATAATGTACAGGTTATTATGTCAACATAACCCGTAACAATGAGTGTAATCATAACCTTTAAACTGGGTGCTCTCGTATAATTACTCTAATATAAAAGGTATTGTGAACATATTTAATTCCTGGATAGATACTGAAACACAAATTGAAAAAAGTAAGTATAATTCTAAATTTAATTGCTGTGACCCGTCAACTCGTTTTTCAAATCAACAAAATAGCTGCATTTAACAGGTCAGACACATTTCCTTATATTGTTTAGCATACTCATGCTCCCTTCAATGCATGTGAGGTCCGTGGACACAGTTATACTTATCGTCCTTAGATTTTCGTTGTCTACAAATATAGCCCCTTGTGTGGACAATGGATAACTTGCAAATTTTTTTCATACACTTTCCCAATGTATTTCTTTATATTTTATGCATGAAATATTAAGTAAAGGGATGAAATTACATATTAAAAATAATTGGGTGCTGAATCTTTATGTTAAGTAGTGATTTGGTCCAGTTCAAAAAGGTCAAAGACTAGTATGTCTGAAGCTGTCAAACTGAATTTTAGACCCCCTTAGTATAGAATTGTCAATATTTTGAGGTAGAGCTGGTAGACTTTTCTATAATTTTGATATTATTTGTCCCAATAGTAGTACATTACACCGAAAAATCTTTTTGAGATAGAGCAGGTGCGATTTTTTTAATTTGAATTTATTGTCTCAAAGAAATGCACTACGAAATAACTGTGTTCTCGGGCCATTGGTGTTTGTTTACAAATAAAGCATATTTTTTTTTTTGGTGATTGACCAATCCACTGAATGATTTGCAATGCATGATGGACTATATATATTTCTTACTTTTTCTTCATTTGTATTTACATTTACAGAACACGATATATATTTAGTTCTACGCTCATATTCACGAATAGTTGTTTCGTTTCTTTGAAAAGTGTTTTTTGAATCCACTCATATTATGGACAAATAAACAAATAAAAATCAAACATTATATATAAAAAAGAAGATGTGGTATGATTGCCAATGAGACAACTGTGCACATGAGACCAAAATGACACAGAAATTAACAACTATAGGTCACCGTACGGCCTTCAACAATGAGCAAAGCCCATACCGCATAGTCAGCTATAAAAGGCCCCGAAATGACAATGTAAAACAATTCAAACGAGAAAACTAACGGCCTTATTTATGTACAAAAAATGAACGAAAAACAAATATGTAACACATAAACAAACGACAACCACTGAATTACAGGCTCCTGACTTGGGACAGGCACATACATACATAATGTGGCGGGGTTAAACATGTTAGCGGGATCCCAACCCTCCCCCTAAATTATGTCCATATCAACGCTGTTATGAATTTCTATAAACTGCAGTCCATTATTGTGTGTGTGTGTGTAAGTTGGGTCGATTTAAAAAAAAAGAATTGATTCTATAAAAATTTTGAAAAGATAAAAATACTTTATTTCAGAAAAAAACCTAATTGTCGATTTACATTCAACATCGGGGACGTAATTTTCTACCCTGAGATTAAAAAAGTAAAGTTTAGGTATGAGGTATGTGCATGAACCCCCAAAACAACAAGAGTGCACACGCTGAAATGTCTCGCCTTCTTTACTAACCATTGATTTTATGTTGATAGTCCTTAATATAAAGCTTTACTACAAGTAACACATAAACTGAACATGATCCAAGAAAATGAGGTCAAGGTCAGATAAACCAAACGAGAAATACATGTACACCTTACAATCATTCAATAAACCAAACATAGTTGACCTATTGCATATAGTTTCGTAGAAACAGTCTTAACCAAGAAAACTTAACATTGACCAATGAACCATGAAAATGAGGTCAAGGTCAGATGAACCATGCCAGACAGACATGTACACCTTACAATCAATTTATGCATTAAATATAGTTGACCTATTGCTTATAGTATCTAAGAAACAAACTTAACCATGAAAACTTAACATTGACCAATGAACCATGAAAATGAGGTCAAGGTCACATGTTACCTGCCAGACAGACATATACACCTTACAATCCTTCCATACAACAAATATAGTTGATCTATTGCTTATAGTTGAAGAAAATCAGACCAAAACACAAAAACTTAACACTGAGAAATAAACCGTGAAAATGAGGTCAAGGTCAAATAAAGCCTGCGAAACTGACATATACATCATAAAATATTTCCATACACCAAATATAGTTGACCTATTGCATATAGTATTAGAAAAACAGACCAAAACTCAAAAACTTAACTTTGACCACTCAACCATGAAAATGAGGTCAAGGTCAGATGACACCTACCAGTTGGACATGTACACCTTACAATCATTCCATATACCAAATATAGTAGACCTACTGCGTATAGTATCTGATATATGGACTTGACCACGAAAACTTAACCTTGTTAACTGATCCATGAAATGAGGTCAAGGTCAAATGAAAATTGTCTGACGGGCATGAGGACCTTGCAAGGTACGCACATACTAAATATAGTTATCCTATTACTCATAATAAGAAAGAAATTAACATTACAAAAAATGTTGACTTTTTTTTCAAGTAGTCATTGAACCATGAAAATGAGGTCAAGGACAATGGACATATGACAGACGGAAACTTCGACACATAAGGCATCTATATACAAAGTATGAAGCATCCAGGTCTTCTAGCTTCTAAAATATAAAGCTTTTAAGAAGTTAGCTAACGCCGCCGCCGCCGCCGCGCCGCTGCCGGATCACTATCCCTATGTCGAGCTTTCTGCGACAAAAGTCGCAGGCTCGACAAAACCACACACACACAGGAGGAATAGTATGTGCATAATCATGAATACGTTTCTGCTGCCAAGGGTTTTTCACAAGTACAGAAAAGTTCCAGTTTCGTATATACACCAAACAGTACATTTTACCTATTTCATAAGGCTTGGCCCAAATAGCCAAGTACGAGAAAGACCGTACGAAAGTATATGTTGTCTATGTTTTGTAATTGCAAGTTGATAATGCATTCGTTCTAAAATAAATTTTTAGACAAGATAAAAGTTAAAAGATACTAAGTGAAAAAATTAGACAACCGCAATTATTAAATCGCTTTGACGTCCGAAAAAGATAATAGCCAACACGTGCATTGTAGCTTTTAAAGCTAGTTAAATAAATTTTTATGTTTAAAGAACGTGCAATATCATAAAAAAAAATTACACGCCAGTAAAGAATGTTTAAGTATTCAATATTAATCAAAACACAAGGTTTATTCCTGTACTAGTTTTCTTAGAATTATTTGATTCAGGTGTTAAGAACCTTTGGCGACCCCACAGTTTAAATGTATATAATAAGTACGACGTGATAAGTGGGCGTTACAGACGAACGTTCACCTAATCTGACCCAGTCAATCGGTGATCTGAGCGCGCCAAGATATGGTCTTGTCCACACTGTTATGAAAACGATACTAAAGGATCACACATTCGCAAACCACTAATCATAGCTATAAACATATTTAGTTGATAATGTGATTATATCGTTAAAAAAAATAAAGTTGTTTTGCTGACAACTTACGATCCGTGTCTGGAGTCCTATGATGGAACACATCAAGGTAGCTGTTGATCCAGTGTGGAATGATACATTGTTTTCTCTTGGCTCAAAGTATGGAACGTTAGACTTTAGTCCGTCGACGTGTAAGGCTGGAAAAATAAAGTGATAAATACAAAAGTGATTACTTGTGAAATAAAATTGAGAATGGAAATGGGGAATGTGTCAAAGAGACAACAACCCGACCACAGAACAGACAACAACAGAAGGTCACCAATAGGTCTTCAATGCAGCGAGAAATTCCCGCACCCGGAGGCGTCCTTAAGCTGGCCCCTAAACAAATATATATACTAGTTCAGTGATAATGGACGTCATACTAAAACCAATTTATTCCTGTAGCTAATGCCTTTGTCGTTGATGTGATCTGAACAAATTTATTTTGTAATTCAATTTCTACTATAATATAGTCAAGTCATAGGTTTTTCCCATGAAGAAGTGATTGTAGACGGTTTGACTATTTCCTTCATATATTTTAAAATATATCATGCTTTAAATATTTTATATGTCCATTTGTCATCTCTCATCTTTTCGTACTGAAACACTTGTTGTTACAAAAATAAAGAATTACTATGATCGTTAAAAAGACAACTATCAACAGAGTCCAAATGACGTGGATGTAAGGGGGACTTCTGAAAGTGACAAGCAAAAAAAAAAAGAGTCTAATAGTCAATTAGGCAGTTAGGCAGTGTCCCTTTTCATTTTCATTTTTATTTTCAGTAATAAAGTTGAGAATGGAAACGGGGAATGTTTCAAAGAGACGACAACTATTATGTTTTTGTCGAAAAGTGTGTGTGGTTTTTAAGGGTTTTTTTGGGGGCAAAACATATCCACAACAAAGTCGATGATCCTATGATTATTTTATTCCAATTAAACGGAAATTTATGTATCAACAAGTTATCAATTTTAAGAAAAAAATGCATTTGTAATTGGTGATTTGATGATCGTTTTTCGCCGAATTTATTGTATTTTAAGTATATTCTATATTGTGCGCACAGAAATCATATTGCATAATTTTTCTTAAATTGAGAGCTGTTAAATACGAAGCATACACAAAACAAGCATGCACATGGAATGATCAGCGTGTAATTAATAGTATGCTGAATTATATAACTGTTAACGAGCTCTTCAAAAAGTTCATCCTCAAGAGGTTTAGTAGAGTTCTCTACAGTGGTAATTCATAGAAAAACGTATCAATAAAAATACTAGTTAACAACAAATAGCTTTATCTAACATTTATAAAACATTTGTTGCATGTTCTGATTTCCATTAATGACCGAGAATTTAAAGCACTCACTTTGATATAATAGTTGGTTAACATAATTCATAGAAATAAAATCATCAAACAAAACATGCTGTAAGTATAAATACAGAATCAACAAACACAAACTACGAGCTATTGTCATTGAACTCATCAGAAAAGAAAGAGAACAAAAAGCGCCGTATATCATACTTCGTAAGTGCATGTTTCTGAACTAAACAGACTGAATCGTGTGTCAGATAGTGTTATAACTAACTGTCGTGTCCCTGAACTCCATATAAAGCGTTGAATGTTAGATCTCGTTACTTCTTGTTTCTAATATAAAATGATGATAAATCGGTATTGATCTTCCAGTGGCAAATATTACATGTACATCAGAACGATAACATTTTGATGTTTAACGTATATGAACCCTGGTTTGTACTAGAACGTCTCACAGAGTCTAATTTTTAACGTACAATTTCACTGGGTAAAAGTCTCCTCGTTACTGCTTGTCCTTGAACTTCAGAGTAAGAACCGTATGTAAGACCTCGTTGCCACCTCATTTAAAACATTTCATAAAATAACTCATCGATAAGTCATCAAACTAGTACCAGTACAGATGTAATCTGTAAAAACTCATACCCATGTAGATAGAAATCATATGTTTAATGAACATGTAATCTGTAAAAACTCATACCCATGAAGATAGAAATCATATGTTTAATGAACATGTAATTACTCATTCTTTGAAAATATCGATAAACAGAAAGTTTATGAAAAAACCACACTTACAATTTCAAATGAATGAATGCACAATGTTTGTCACATATGTAAGATCAAATGTTTGTCACATATGTAAGATACAATGTATATCACATATGCACGATAGAAAATATATCACGTATCTAAGATCAAATATGTGTTACACGTTCGAAATACTAGGGATTTTCTACCCCATGAAATGAGGAATAGATTTAGCTGTTTTTGGCAAATTTTTCGGAATTTTTGGTCCTCGATACTCTTTAACTTCGTTCTTTATTTGATCTTTTAACTTTTTGATTCGATCGTCTCCGATGAGTTTTTGGTAGATGAAACGCGAGTATGGCATACAAACTATAAGCCTGGTATCTTTGATGAGAAATTTTACATATATAAGATCAAATATATGTCACATATGAACAATACAATGTATGTCACATATGTAAATCAAATGTGTGTCATGTATTAACGATGGAATGTATGTCACATACGTAATATCAAACATATGTCACATATGTTAGATTAATTGTATGTCATATGTTTTAAAGATACAAAGGATAAGCGTTGATTCTTGAACAAAATACCTGAAATAACCAATAATAATCCAAAAATAAACAGGAAAGCACGCTATTATTACAAAAAATCCACAATAACATACACAATAAGAAAAACGGAAAAAAAACTAAATAATAGAGACAACAAAGAGAAAACAAAGATTCGCACCTAAACCGACAAATCTCTACTTCCAACTTGACTCTATTACTCATTGATCTTAACCTCGCGGCTACCAACTTATACTATACGATTGTCTATTATGTATATTTAGAACATACTCACCTCTCCTCGTCCAATCAAAAGTGTCGAATTCAGACACTTTTTTTCATAGTACATGGTCAAACCAATGTTCTATATTTCGTCACGCACAATTAACCTTGTATTGTACATATAATTATCTGTTAAATGTGAATACTTAACAAGGATCAATAGGAAATTACAAGCAAGCAAGTCAAATTCTGGTACTATTTAAACAAGTATGTCCATGCAATTATTTCACCCTAAAGCCATTCAAACAAATTAAAATTCACAAACAGAAACAACATTTATTACTCTATATTCCTTCTATTTTAACTTATTTGAATACAATTAGTTTTCATTTACATTCTGAAATCATTTATTCCATTGAAATTTTTAATAAAACAATCTATTCAAAAGTGACTCCCTCAAAGAAAAGATAAAAGGAGATGCCTAAAAATCATATCAAATTGCAATGAATCTTTAATGAGTCTATCTATCAACCGTAATGATAATGATAATAAATTACTTCAATCATCTATTTATTGATAAGAGGATTTTCAATATAGAAAACATGAGTCTCACGAACACATAATTTATTTTACATGTCAAATGACATAACTTTGCCATCGAAGGAGACAACTTTCAAACGCTTTACGCTCTTGTGTACATGAATGATCTATTCGTTTTCGTCATTGTTGGACTGTGCTTTTTGGTCCGTCGGACGCGAACATGATACATTTATATTTGCAGCTATATTTTCCTTGTCATCAGATACGGCTTGGAGAGGGGTTGTAAAGCGTCACTTATAGTTCTGCTCATTTCTATGCTTTGTCTTTTGTATGTCTCAACCGCGTTACTTTGATGACCACTGCGTGATTTTACTGCAGAATCATCAATCCCACTATTGTATAACGTTGTTACACATGAAACCTTTCCTGAATGGTTTGATATGTTACGGTCTGAGCAATCTATTCCTGCTTTTTCAAACATTATTTTATGTATGAAGACAGTTAATTCACACCAATAACTTGTGCGGAAAATTTAGTTCCTTCGTTTTTCAAACCCATTTTCTCGATCGGCCTTCTGTAAAAGGGGCCTTCACTTGGAATATAGTTCAAATACATGCTGAACAATTTTACAATGTCTCTTGGGTTTGAAGTATCTTCCCAATGGGTAATTTGCTTAGGGTCAATTTTCCGGTGATTAATTCCCCTTTGTACATTTTTGGATACCCTACCGAAAAACTTCAAGCAGCGTTTGTTCTGCATATAATCAACAATGATTTTGTATTGCGAAGCATCTAAATCTCGGTGTTCATCCATTCCGCGGCAACCAAAGAGTTTACAATTGTAATAGAACACTGCAAAACTCAGGCCTTTAGATGTCTTCAAGCTAAATATTCCTTTCTCCCATAAGATCCTTTCGTCATCAAAAGATACAGGATCTACCCCTTCTTATGAATTCCTACCAAAAGTAAAAAAAAAAAAAAAAGAAAACTGAATTTGAAATATTTTTGTTAAAAAGGGGGGAATATATTAAGGTTTCCACAAATACCATTTGATATTTTAATTACTTTTTAATTGCAAAAGTTCTTTTTATCATAAACATTTGACATTTCCTCCATTTAAGCGTAAAACAAAATTTAAAGTGTGTGACAAACTAATCAGGTATCATTTTAATTGTTGGTAATTTGACTGAGCAAACATATACTAAAAAGATTATGACAAACGGACCGACGGACGACAAACAGCGTCATCATATGAAAAGGGAAATATTATCAACTTGAATACAACATTCTTTATTAAACTTTACCAAAGTTAACTAAAGTAAGCATAGCTATAGTTCAATAGAGTTCCAGAGGTGAGTATGTTCTAAAATTGGATAAATGCATGTGGACTCTTAAGATACATGTTGTTAATTGTGTTTAATCCTTAATTTTTGGCAGTGTATATTTACACAACAGAAATAAGATAAGACAATGGGATATCAGAAAAGATACAGTTTTGATAATTTTAAAAAAATGAAGAACGAATCATAATTAAATATATAAATTCGGGACATTTCATACATAAGAGTAAATATTTAAAAAAAAAAACGATAATTAAGATAGAGATGTATAAAACAAGCATGCACTCACAACAATATAGTATGCGACTGCATTTTCTGTCAATTATTTTTTTTAAATCTGATCTTATCTTGAATGTGCATGTAATACTTCTCCCTGGACGTTTAGCAACATCATTGATTTTAGCTGCCACAGCGTAGAATAGGTGTTAAATTTTTAAATGTATTATATAATTAAACAAATTAAGACTCACCAATACCATCATGAGTTATTTTTTCATTCTTGCATCTAATGCCTTCTGAAACGTCGAAAACGTGGAACTATGTTTTGCAAAAAAACTATTTCTGGTCGACCATTCTCTCTTAGGTGACGCTGAAGTCCATTCGTCAAGTTAATGGGGTATTAGGTGGATATCGGGACCCATCCTCGCGCCTGCATTCCATAATAAATCTTGACATCCAGAAGTCCATCTGCTGTAAATCTGCAGATTGAATTTTAACCGGAACACATGTATAATTTTCAGTAGCGGTTATAGGATTACAGTTTCTGTTTTCAGCCTATGTTTGCCAAACATTTACACTCCAGTTAGTAGAACTTTTAGTTTTGGTGGTATCCTATCACGTATACGCTTTTCAAACTCTGTGGTTGAAACTGCATTTGAAAATCTTTTCTTATTGTCACTAAAAACCAACAATTCCCATTCAGTATCGTTTGTGGAAATTATTTCAAAATCAGGCAGATCCATACTTTCTAACTTCGCCACTTACACTTTCTACAACTCGCATATCAAACTGTTTTTAAACACACAGAAATTTTCATGTGGTGATTACAACTTACCTCCATTTTTGTTCTCTTTATTTGAAAAGAATTTTTTAGTTGGCTCACTATTGTTCACTTAATTCTTTAAAGTGACCATAGCTTAATTACTATGATTTTTTTAATCATTTAAATGATAGCTTGATTACTATGATTGTTTTTAATCATTTAAATGATAGCTTAATTACTATTCTTGTTTTTAATCATTTAAATGATAGCTTAATTACTATGATTGTTTTTAATCATTTAAATGATTGCATCTTCAATCACCTGCTAATCATTGTCCGAAACTAGTTTTCACATTTTTAAAAGATAATGTTCACTCTTTTAAGGGAATATTTGAATGAATTTCAGATATTAAATTACAAGCTTATTGTTCTAAAATGGTCAAACAGTGTTATATGTTCATTGTTGAAGGCCCTACATCAACTGTCAAGATGAAGAACAGGAATAAAAGCCCTGTTCATTGATAATTTTCTATGTTTTCTATGTATTGTGTGCGATTTTGTCCCATGTACATTTACTCCATATCCTTTCATTTTCTTTTGTTTATTTCTATAAAAATTTGCTATTTTAATGCATTTTTGAAATGAGTGACTTGCCTCAAAAAAGAAATATACAAAGTTTTCATATTCGATTTATTATAAAATAAAAAAACAAAACATTTGATACATTTGACATATAGCCAATTCCCAAGCTTTTACACTAATTACATAAGGCTTAAATTGAAAGAAGTATCTTAATTGTATTACTTGGAGAGGTCAGTATGTTCTAAATTGGTCAGACAATACTTGCTCATGTTCATAAAACATGAGGAAGTATTTGTCTAACCTTTAGATAAAGGTACAAGCCCTGTGTGTCCGTTGTACTGATATGTATCATATGTTCATTTATATATATATATAATATAATGATAGACATCTAAATTGCAACCTATTGGTAGCCGAGAGGTTTCGTCGATGTGTTGATGTCAGTCACACATAACAGATTGCAAAGGAGGGAACGATTCCCAGTGAGGGAATATAAAAATTACAAAAGTTAAAGGTACAGTTTTAGGAAGAGTTGATTCTAGGAAAAGAATCCACGGTAAATGAAGAGGCTGACGTCACGGCAATTGATTAAATGTTTTTAAATCAACAGACACAAATTGAGCAAGGAACATGAACAGGAGGAATATAATATCTGAAACCGGGAACCAGACAGGAAGAGCCTCGCTTTCTATATATAGGGAAAACGCATAGGAGGAATATATCTAAAACCAGGAACCAGACAGAAAGAGTCTCACTTTTATTCCAAGCTTTGAACACGTCGCAATGATTCTACCAGAGTTATAAGCTTATTCTAGAAGAACTAGAAGTCATATATTCAGGTACCATTGCATTACACGCCCAACCACAATCGCAACAATATTGGCTAGATATTGTTAATTGAATATTATTAATGAATATCAACATACCTCACAAACATTCAAATTTTGAAATTCCCTTGTTTATGGGGAAGAGATATCTATTTGATATCGATTAAAACTTCATGATAATGAAATGAATCTTAAGATACATTTTACACATTTCAACTACAAATATTATGGTTTTTTTAATTTTTAAAAGCAGAAAATCTACAAACTCTCTCCCTATTTACATTTCTGGTTAAGAATAGGTTTTGAATAAAGAAAAAAAGGAATGTTGCAGATATCTGAGATAAACCAATTATATTCATCTTGGCTTTCTCGGTTAAGTTACATTGTAGTTATCTTGATTTAAACTTTCTTTTTTATTTAAAATCATGACAATATGATATGATTTCTGTAATGTACAAACAAAATCCGAAAAAACAAACGTGTCCCTGTCAAAAGGAAAAAGGAAACGACTACCATCAAAATAGTTATGCAACAAATATCGCAAGCCAGCTACAAGTGAAAATGAGTTTGTTTCGGCAACATTTTTCTATACACATCAAATTGGACTGGTCCCTGCTGATTTGTGAACAACTTATTTAGACCTTGTTTAATTTATAACTTGCTTTATGATGAAGACAATTGCCCATCTTCAGACACTGTACGACTACCTATTCATATTTCTTAGTTTTTTTCTGTGTTATTTTCTGTAAGTTGTATTGACGTTTACCACACATCTTCTTTCCCAATAATGTTTTTCTGTGTTGATAAACCTCTTCTCAAATCGTTCTTTGCCCTACTGCCATGATAATAGAACTGTAACTACTTTCAAATGATGCTAACTTCAATAAATGTCAGTTGTTTTTCATAACAACTTATTTCCTACCCTACCTGCTGAGTTGCTGTTCGCGGATTACGATGATAATTTTAACTGATAGGTACAATACACGTAATTAAAGTCAAAATAAGTTGATTATTAATATTTTTAATGGATTTCGACAGAGACCGTAAGTGAACTCCAGTCAGATAATATCGAAAACCAACTGATATATTGTTTGTTTAGGTTTAACTTCAATCAATGAAAATTATACAATCCTTTGATGCAAACGTAATGAAATTGATTCCCAATTCTATCGAACGTCTGCGGGGTTGCATTTCATTAATATTAAAAATAAACATGATCAGAATTAAAATAATTGAACCTGAAATTAAATGCAGAACTTGTTCGTTTCAATTCTTCTATATAGAAGTAAATGATATTTTGAAAACAGTTGATAATAATTAATTCTAACTGCAAGATCAACAGATACTAACAAAAATCCTTTTGACTTTACAGGTACAAAGGAAAAACTAACACACATCAAACAAAAATATGTATTTATTCATGAATTAAAATGGTTTTGTTGAGACCACCTTAATAGGATTAAAACCCATGTTCCACAGATATCTGATTGGTAAATAAAAGACAAAAGAATTTGAAGAAAATGATTTGTTTGAAACCCACATTTGACAGATACAATATTATAATTATTAGATTTTATTAGACTGCTAAGTTTTTAATTGCATATTCTATTTTCGAATAGGCAATTGACATTCCGTAAGGGCAGCTGTTTTTACCGCCTCTTGCAGATTAATTTTCTGCACTATTATCAAATATAATTTATCTAAGAGTTGTATCTCATTACGTTAAATATTGCTTAAAGGACAATTAAAAAAAAAAAAAAAAAAAAACAGAACCCGCTTCAAAATTATTACAAACACTAATGAAGTAGAATACTGATAATAAAGGATGTTTTGACTTGGTGAGTAGCAACGCGAAAGGAGATCGTAGAACAACAGAATATCATATCAGTATGTCATTTACTAGGAGCTTATTTTCGGTACTCGTGAACACTCGTGTGGTTTTTTTTTTTTTTATCTTGTATACCACAGTTTAGGATTTAAGTACTCTTTCTTAACCTTTTTCTTGTATGTTTTATGCACTTTTAGTTTTACACTGATCGCGATTAAAGGAGAAGCACCTGGCTAATCCATTGTCCTGTGGATTTATTTTTTTTTTCATCTCAGAATTCGGTTCGGTTTCTTTTCGATTTTTTTCACTAATTTCAACTATAGAAATGAAGGGAAACAAATGAGTGAACATGCCACAAAATGTCGATTACAAGCACTAGTTCATGAATTTTAGTCCAAAACTGTCGTTTTGATATTAACATCATCTGAAAATCTTAATAATAAATTATTATGTCATTTTCAGTCTTTCAGTCCATTTTCAGACTAATCCACTGCGGTAAATTCAGTACTGTTTTGAAAATTCGATTGCAGTCAATTGAGTACTGTTCAGTAGCTTTTGTTGGTGTGTAAATGTAAAAAAACAAGTATATGTAAGAGAAATCAATGATAATCCAATTCTTCATGATTAAGTACAAGCATTAGCGAGTACATATCATGAAAAAATGGATTATGTCTAGGTTAGTCTATGAAAAGGTATATACTATGAAATTAAGAGCTCGGGGCAAGCCCCTCGCTCTAAATTTCATAGTATATACCTTTTCATAGACTATCCAATTTAGCACATATTTACAACTCGAGTAATCTTTTAATTGGTCTATTGATAGTTTATTTTGGCTGACTACTTGTATCACAGGTGTTTGTAAAACGGATTTCGATAACGAAATTTTGTAAATCTACTCACTAGTATCATTGTAAAATATGTGATTTCAAAAGGCCCTTGACTCCAGAATGAAAAAATGGTAGCTGCTGGTGTAAGTATGTTTATTGATATAAAGCGGTGTTTTACTATACATGTACTTCTTAAAATGGTAAGATGACAAAATGAATTGACCAAAAGCAGGCAATAATTGAATTGCAGTGGAAGCTTTACTTGTCTTGAAAACAATTTTCAATCTCACAGTAAAACTAAAGTTATAATAAATTTGAAACATATAGATAGTATGCAGTGGTGGTTCCAGAAGGGGGGAGGGGGGTTCAGGGGGTTGCAAAACCCCCTTTTTTGGACGATCAATGCATTTGAATGGGAACATATGGTTGGACCCTCCCCCCACCTTTTATCCTGGGTTGGAACCCTCTTTTAAAAATGGCTGGATCGGCCCCTGGTATGTCCCAATATGGATAGTCTAGTGGATAGTCATTAAAAAGCAACTAACAATAGATCAAAGATACTAGGGTTTATGTTTATTTTATTCATTTCAAAGTAAAAACTAAAAGATTTATCAGAACATATATATATATATATATATGTCACAAACAACATTTTCCAGACCAAAAAAGTGAAAAAGTATATTTTAACAAAACGCATTTGACTAACAGGTCGAACAACAAATGTTCTTAAACCCTGCTGACTGCCATTGGCGATTGCCAAATAAACGGATCACCGATGTAATAAATGGATCTTAATTAAAAATTTAATACTAAACAGAAAACAATAAACTCGCGGAAAAGATGATATACCGCAAACAAAAGGTGCAAAGTTTTTTGTACACCATATCCGGATTTCGACAATTAATGTCTCTTCAGTGATGTTAGGAATCGAAACGGTATTTGGAAAGCCATACAATTTACCTCAATTTAGTCAAATGCGTTTTGTTAAAATATACTTTTTCACTTTTTTGGTCTTTTGGAAAATGTTGTTTGTGCTGTATTTAGACCCCTCTAACAAGAAATTTGTTTTGCATGCACACGTATAAAAATTGCGGTTTTTATCCAACGCAATCATTGTTTTCAATTTAGACTTGTTTATATTCTTTCGTTTGGGCTTGTATTATATTTGCCTTCGGGTTTATATGATCCGTTCATCCTATTTTGACTCCTCAAAATTCAAGAGTCTATCCTAAATTGAGGTAAATTGTATGGCTTTCCAAATACCGTTTCGATTCCTAACATCACTGAAGAGACATTAATTGTCGAAATCCAGATATGGTGTATAAAAAAAATTTTGCACCTCATGTTTGTGGTATACCATCTTTTCCACAAGTTTATTGTTTTCTGTTTGGTATTAAACTAATATTAAGATCCATTTTATACTGGTGATCAATTTATTTGGCAATCGCCAATGGCAGTCAGCAGGGTTTAAGAACATTTGTTGTTCGACCTGTTAGTCAAATGCGTTTTGTTAAAATATACTTTTCACTTTTTGATCTTTTGGAAAATGTTGTTTGTGCTGTATTTAGACCCTCTAACAAGAAATTTGTTTTGCATGCACACGTATAAAAATTGCGGTTTTATCCAACGCAATCGTAGGTTTGAACGTTGTTTTAATTTAGACTTGTATATATATATATATATATATTTATTAATTAACTACTCTGTTATTGGACTTAATATGAAGAAAACTGCCTATGCAATATAAAAGTGTCAACTCGGCCAATATTGATTTTTTCTGTATTGGCCGAGTTCTGATCCGGGCCAATACAGGATTTCGGAACGTCTCTAGTTTTTAGATCGAAAGTCATGATTAACACAAACTAAAAGTAAACAGTCGTTTGGAAGACGCAGTTTTCATTTACTCACCATAAACATGTCGAAACGTTCAGTGTGGCATATATTTCAGGCTAAAGGCAGTCAAATTCATTTAAAAAGCATTTTGTAAGCATACAATTGAATTATTTCAGGTTTGGGCAACGAGTAGATTATCACAAAGTTATTTCTTGTCGACCTCAGGTACAAATCGATTAACTGTTTACTTTCGCTTCTCATCTTTTGTAAACTCATTTATTTTTCAACTCGAACCAGGCATATGCATTGTGGAAGGGTGACCTGTAGTTGTTTAAATCTTCGTGCTTCGGTCAGTTGGCTTATGGATAGTTGTATCATTTTCACAAATATGATATTCAACTCCTACATTAATTTTTTTGAATAATCAATTTGTTTCTGCATTACACATGCAATGGCAGTACCTTTCCAATTACTATTTATGAGTTGCGTCTAGATATGAATTGTAACACTTTATAGTGACTGGAAAGGGTAGAAAAATTCATCAGATGAGAAAATGTAGAAAACACCCTGAAATTAAACAGCACCAGATCATTTGATATTGCAGCTTATAAATGGGAACTCAGATTTGGATAGTTCTACTCCAAGGTAAAAAAATGTTTATCTCGTGAAATGAAATAAAAAAACATTGTAACACTAGTTAATTAATAAAGATATTATGACGTGATCATTTCTGTATTGGCGTTGTTATTGGTCCTCGGCCAGCTGTATTGGCCTTCGGCTTCGCCTCAGGTCAATACAGCAAGCCTCGGACCAATAACAAGACCAATACAGAAATACTAACGTAATAATATCATAATATATAAGTCTAAATTGAAAACAACGTTCAAACCTATGATTGCGTTGGATAAAAACCGTAATTTTAATACGTGTGCATGCAAAACAAATTTCTCGTAAGAGGGGTCCAAATACAGCACAAACAACATTTTCCAAATGACCAAAAAAGGGAAAAATGTTCTTAAACCCTGCTGACTGCCATTGGCGATTGCCAAATAAACGGATCGCCGATGTAATAAATGGATCTTAATTATAAATTTAATACTAAACAGAAAACAATAAACTTGCGGAAAAGATGATATACCGCATACAAAAGGTACAAAGGTTTTTCTACACCATATCCGGATTTCGACAATTAATGTCTCTTCAGTGATGTTAGGAATCGGAACGGTATTTGGAAAGCCATACAATTTACCTTAATTTAGGATGAACGGATCATATAAACCCGAAGGCAAATATAATACAAGCCCAAACGAAAAAATATAAACAAGTCTTAATTGAAAACAACGTTCAAACCAAATATATATATATATATATAGGTGGCATATTCTCTTCAGACATTATCACGGTTTTTCGACTTATGACATCGTCCCGAACGTGCATGAAATATTTGCCACTGGACTGAACATTAAGCAACCAATGATCAATCAATCAATCAATTCATGACGAAATAGATCAAGTTAACTTAATTTCCCTTCACAAGGTTTCATAGTACACACTTTTTGGTGTACAAAGTAATTGCATGGGTGATAAATTATCACACATTTTAAGATGGCGTTGTACTCTAATCAAGGTATAAAGAACCATATTTTGTTACTCTTTATTCAAATGAAATAAACTTGCAATCGTCAAAAACATTATTTAAGATCCAAAGATTTTAAGTCTAGGTTAGTCTATGAAAAGGTATATACTATGAAATTCAGAGCGAGGGCTTGCTGACCTTGAGCTTTTCTTAATGGTATGGTCATAGTATATGGGAACTAGGGACTTTTCCCATAAATTCCAAAACAGGGCCATGAGACTATACACACCAATTTAGCACATATTTACAACTCGAGTAATCTTTTAATTGCTAGATATTGATACTTTATTTTGGCTGACAACTTGTAACTTTATTTTGGCTGACAACTTGTATTACAGGTGTTGTAAAACGGAGCTCATTAACGAAGTTTTGTAAATCTACTCACTAGTATTATTGTAAATTATTTGATTTTAAAAGGCTCTTGACTCCAGAATGAAAAGATGGTAGCTGCTGGTGTAAGTATGTTTATTGATATAAAGCGGTGTTTTAACATCATGTACTTCTTTACATGGTAAGATGACAAAACAAATTGACCAAAAACAATAATTGAATTGCAGTGGAAGCTTTTCATGTCTTGAAAACATTTTTCAATTTCACAGTAAAACTAAAGCTATAATAAATTTGAAACAAATAGATAGTATGCCGTGGTGGATCCAGGGGTTGGGGTTGGAAACCCCCCTTATTTGGACGATCAATGCTTTTAAAGGGACATTTGGTTGGACCCCCCTTTATCCTGGGTTGGAACCCCTTTTAAAAATGGCTGGATCCGACCCTGGTATGTCCCCATAGATAGTCTAGCGAATAGCCATTATAAAGCAACTACCAATATTTATTATTTATTTCAAAGTAAAAACTAAAAGATTTATCATGTATTTATATATATATATATATATATAGGTGGCACATTCTCTTCAGACATTATCACGGTTTTAATTCATGTTTTCCTATCTTTGCGTTATAACGCAAACATTTGCGTTAAAACGCAAACCTTTGCGATATAACGCAAACCTTTGCGTTATAACGCAAACCTTTGCGTTATAACGCAAACCTTTGCGTTATAACGCAAACATTTGCGTTATAACGCAAACATTTGCGTTACAACGCAAACCTTTGCGATATAACGCAAACATTTGCGTTATAACGCAAACCTTTGCGTTGTAACGCAAACCTTTGCGTTATAACGCAAACATTTGCGTTACAACGCAAACCTTTGCGATATAACGCAAACCTTTGCGTTATAACGCAAACCTTTGCGTTGTAACGCAAACCTTTGCGTTATAACGCAAACCTTTGCGTTATAACGCAAACCTTTGCGAAATAACGCAAACATTTGTTTTATCTTATTTCTTATTTAAGATTCAAAGGAAGCAGCAGTTATTAATGGAGGAGGCTGCATATATTAAAATTTATCTTCTTTGTACTCATTGCAAAGTAAAATGCTTTACTATTTAACTAATAATGAGCAGGATAATAGATATGAGAATATGTGGTATGAGTGCCGATGAGAAAACTCTCCATCTAAGTCATAATTTGTAAAGTAAACCATTATAGTTCAAAGTGCGGTCTTCAACACGGAGCATTGGCTCACACCGAACATTAAGCTATAAATGCCCCAAAATGATATACATGATAATACATATACATATATTACAATGAAAATTGAGTAAATTAAAGTTATACCGAAGAAAGAAAAAAAAAAACAACTCTGCTAATATAGCTATAGCCGAATATAAATATACTTCCAAAGTAAGCTCTCCTTTGAGGATTGTGTAAGGTTGGTTAACTACCCTTTGTAATAAATGAATAAAATGAAGATGTTTTATTAATAAAATTATGTTCTCTCCATTTAAATTGCTACCAAGTTACCACTCTAGATTGAAAATTTCATGACTTTTTATCAAAGAATCTTTATCATATTCTGAGATTTAAAAAAAAGATTTCTTACATCAAAATTAAAATAAAAAATCTTTCTTAATTATTCATTTTACAGCAGAAAGATCATTTTGTCTATTTGCCTTGACAGTTTTACAATTGTATGACATTATTTTGCTCTTATCTACTTCATCAAAATTTTAAAAATGTTGGCCTTTCAAATAAAATATGTCTATAACATATCTATTTTCTTGTTAAATTATATACTTTTCTGATTCCTATGCATATTTATTATAATGACTTTTCTTGTATTTATGGTTCTTTTCTTAACTAAATCACAACAGAAGTTTAATGACAGACGGGCATATACAAAACTTAATGAATAATTGAAATCAAAATGTTTGCGTTATAACGCAAATGTTTGCGTTATAAGGCAAAGGTTTGCGTTATAACGCAAAAGGTTTGCGTTATAACGCAAAGGTTTGCGTTACAACGCAAATGTTTGCGTTACAACGCAAAGGTTTGCGTTGTAACGCAAAAGGTTTGCGTTGTAACGCAAAGGTTTGACATCGTCCTGAACATGCATGAAATATTTGCCACTGGACATTAAGCAACCAATAATCAATTAATCAATCAAATCTTGACGAAATAGATCAAGTTGCCTTTATTTCCCTTCACAAGGTTTCATAGTACACACTTTTTTTTGTGTACAAAGTAATTGCATGGATGATAAATTATCACAATTTTAAGATGGCGTTGTACTCTAATCAAGGTATAAAAACCATATTTGTTACTCTTTATTTAAATGAAAGAAACTTACAATCGTCAAAAACGTTTTTTAGATCCAAAGATTTAATAGCAGGATATTTAAAAAAATCAATGTGAAAACTAATTACAAACTATTTAATTTAATTTGGAACACAGCATTTTCTTTCAAAGTAGCCAGTGGCAATTTTTGTTTTAATATCTTGATTACGATACAATGAAATCTTACCCTTGTGGTCATTCATGCGTAGTTACTTAGTACACGGAAAAAGTATGTACTATGAAAATTAGAAGGCAAATTCAAGCAATTTGATTGGACGAGAAGTTGTAAGTATGTGCTAATAACACGATACTTAAAAATCAATGTGAAAACTAATTACACACTATTTAATTTAATTTGGAACACAGCATTTTCTTTCAAAGTAGCCAGTGGCAATTATTGTTTTAATATCTTGATTACGATACAATGAAATCTTACCCTTGCGGTCATTCATGCGTAGTTACTTAGTACACGGAAAAAGAATGTGCTATGAAAATTAGAAGGCAAATTCAAGCAATTTGATTGGACGAGAAGTTGTGAGTATGTGCTAACATTCTCTTACAAACTTAAAATATTGTAAAGTGCTCAAGGCTTAAATGATCTCTTGATTGGTTGTATTTAAGAATTAGTTTCATTGTCAGTGCAATGTTTATAATTAATGCATGACTTCCTTTTTAGGCATTTCATTTATGGATTAGTTTTAGTGATGTAAGGACTTTCTTATAATTTTGGAAAATATAATACATTGTGTTTTAGACAAAACATGACAAAACAGTACAATGAACTGGTAAGAAATGTTTCCTGATAGTGAGTATGAATGTAAATCATGTAATATTTTAGCGAGGAATTATCTTTTTGTTTATTTCCAGTACAAATCAATAAATTCAAAATTTGAGTTACAACTAAATTTTATTTTACAGGCAATATTTTAGTCCAGTCCTTCACATCAAATACTACTTCATTATGTCAGGGGAATGTTCAAATACAATGCCTTTGAAAGTTTAAAATATATTCAAAAGTTAAACTAAATTCCTTTTTTTAGAATTTTATCAGAATATTCGAAGTTATTATTCTCACCAACCGTGGATCCAGTTATCTGAGTTTTTGAAAGCGTAGAAGCTAAAGATTTAGGTTTTATTTGATTTTAAAACTTTTTTCTTTCTTTTTTTTTTTTTTTTGCATTGCTTTGATATTTTATTTTTTTTATAGTAATTTGAAGTTATTTATATTCTCATAATAATGTTAACGATACCAATGTTACTGCACCAGTAAACTTCATGTTATTTTGATTTTTTTATATGTTTCAAAATTCAACTTTTAGTCAGCGGATAAATGTGCTTCGGGGCATTTGTAACTCATTTATAGAAACTCTTTGTTTTGAACTGTAAGTAGGCCTAAACAATAGAATGATCCCTTACTAAGAACATGATTTCATTCATTCTTCACAATTAAGAAACACCAATTCCTACAATTTCATTGGTCGAGTGCACTTTGCTATATTCTAACTACTAAAAGGTCCAAACATGCACAGAACAGAACTTACATATGACGGTTGCTGGATAATTTAACAATTCAAGATGATCATGATGGATGTAATTTGACCTCGATTTTAAAACAGAATAATAAAGTCCTTCTACCAAACATAGCTTTCTTGTTCTGATCTATATTATAAAAACTCACCAAAAATACCAGGGTTATAATTTGGTACGCCAGAAAAGTAGCAAAATTAGAAAATCTTAATATTGTCGCCTTTGTTGGAATACATACCACCGCTTTCGATGAATTAAATCATTTTTTTTTCAAAATTCTTTCAACGAACACAGGGTTAACTTAGATGTTTGATAGTTTCTGTTTCGTCCCAAATTGTATGCCAATGGTATTTGGAAAGCTTGTTATTTCAGATACAATTTTCTTAAAATAATTTAATGGATTATTTGATAAACGTACAGTCATGATAAATGTTATCTATATAATATTATTTTACGATCTTAGAATATTGCCTTCGATATAAATATTGATGTCAATATCAACAGTTTCATACATACATCATATATCATTTATCAGTCCCTTTAACACGCGTGGTCGTGAATTCTTTTGCTACTTAAAATTCGACACAGCGAGACGTCATTCTTACTTTGGCTTTTTATGATGACATTAGACAACATCCTTTCATGAACTTGCATGGATGATATTTAACTACATCCGTTGGGAGTTGTACTGATTAGTATCCCGAAATAGGAAAAAGCGATAATTTTTTTCGAGAATTTGGTGTTGCTTGCAGATTTTTGATATTTTCTCTTGACATTATTTACAACTTTTGTTGACTCAGAACGATTTAGAACTGGATATATAGACACATGTATATTTAATTCATGATAAAACATTACACTAGAATCGTTTCTACAACTGATCACTAACATTTTATTATAATTTGTTCAAGTAAAAAAAAGTTTCCGTCAATGATGTCACCGCCATGGCTTTTATTGATATCTGGTGTACATGTCTACATTTTAGTGGTCTTCGTTGATTTTTAAACTACTTGTTAACACGAGGCAAACCACACTCCAGTTACTGATGAAAGTTCATCTTAGTACAGGCTGGTTTCAATAGTTATGGAAATCAAAATTTTAGACCCGTGACTACTACTTTCAAAGACTATGAAAATGCAGTTTTGAAAGTATTATTAGCTAATAAGGGTTTTAGCGCAATATTTTGAATAAAAGGTCTGTACAGAAACCAATACTAGTACCTGATTATTTCAAAGATAAAACTACTATCATTTCTCATACTTATATCAAACCCGTTATTTCAAATATTTTTTTTCCATAAATGGAATTTGGGTATTAGGGGCCAGCTGAAGCACGCCTACGTCTGCGGGATTTCCTCGCTGCTGCGTTGATGACCCATGGGTGGCCTTGGACTGTTTTCTGCTCTTTGGTCGGATTGTTGTCTCTTTGACACATTCTTCGTTTCCATTCTCAATTCTATTAGTTATGGATATACAATACAAACTAGATGAACCTAAACTGGACACTTCATCTCATATATCAGAGTGACATAAAACTTAACGATACTACCGTAACTAGAAGGTCAGCATCATATCTGGATCTTTTCTCGACATCGCGATATTTGGACGACAGCATACTAGGATCTATAAAAAACGTGACGATTTCAGCTTTCCCGTTGTCAACTTCCTATTTATCAGGAGTAACATACTTCTGCCCCATAGTAAAGCTTTTACATGTCTAAATTATACATACTACTTGCAAATTAACAATCGTGGGTTGCTGCCTGACACCAATAACACTGCTCTAGAAAGATTATGAGGACACTACATAAGTTATAAGGTCATCATTACGAACTGGATTCATATGACGGTTTGCGCATGCAATTAATTAAATAATTATTCTAGTGTTTTAAGTTGTAAGACCATAACAATGTCTCTCTCGTTTTGAGACACAGGCGCTATTTTAACCATACAACAGACCTCATCAACCACTAACATCCGACTACTCCAAAAAGACATTTACGCAACGATCAAAACGTAGTCAAGATACCTGGATGGTACAGGCACACTATATGGTTGGGTTAAACAGATGGAATGAGTCATCATGTGCTTGATATTCCAAGAAGGTAACCACAGCTAGTTTTAAACAACCCCGATTTTATGCAGCAAATGGATGCAATTCTGTCAGCGTTAAATATATTTTGATATCTATATTTTTAACATCATAATTGGTTGACCGATAAGATGTCTCAGCACACTAGCAACATATTTTCGAGGTCTTAGATCTTTAGAAACCAGTAAAAGCGTCTGATATATGATTTTATCAATTGCCTTCTATTCCCGGTTATGACATTTGACTAAGTGTGAATTCGACTGGCGGGTGATAAATGCATAGCAGGAGAAGCTTACCCTGTCAACGCACCATGTTTCTCCTTTTAAAGTTCATGTGATTCACTCAGTTTTTGTTTTGTTACAATGATTTGTCTATTTCTGATCGATGTTCGAGGTTTAAACACAGGTAAACTACTGTCACCTTACTTTACATGTGAGGAACGTCCATTTTCATATGTGTATTCGAAATCCAGATTATGTGTAAGGTTTTGAATTAATGAGACTAGATAAACATAGAAATTTGGATTCATTTTGTTCATTGCATACATTTTGTAAGTACTTATAAGCCATGCATATCAGATAGCTGAAAGTTGATATATATTAACTAAATAAACCTTCACCCAAAAAAAGACCCATAAAATCAACAACAACAAACAGCAACACAAATCTCGGATACTCACCACATAAGAATGTTAACAATATAACTGTTGTCCACACGTGAAATTCCTCTTTTATAAAAAATGCTATCTTATAATACTGTCCATGCCAATGCATTCTGAACTGTTCCGTCAACCATTTGAAAGTCTGCAAATACCAGATAAGTTACTGTGAACAATTTTATGTGTATCTTTAAAAAGAACTAAAACAATGTAAAGTACTGAGATTTTAAAAAACTGATACTTATTCTGTTCGTAAGACATATAGTTTTGGAATAATTATTTTGAAAACAGCAGATGATGTGGAGAAATTGACCGTTTCTTGCCATCATAGAAGAGCCAATATTCGGTTGTGATACACTCAGGTACGACTAGTCTATCAGCAGTCGAATCTAGCCAATGGTTGTAAAGTTCAAAACCAAAACCTGGGTTAACGCATTTCGTCTACATAGTACTCGTCAGTGGCACTCGAATCAAAGCAGTTAAAATGTCAAATGATAACGATTTTCAAGAGTATTTAAAACAACACACACAATGTTGATTGTGCTAAACATAGTCATGAAGTAAACAACAACTATATGTTCTAAACAAACACATTTGTTGTTTGCAGAACTTGTCTATAACTTTTCAAGAAAGTAGCGAAAATGCTAAATCTCATCATTTGAGACCAATAAACCTCCTACAAGAAGTCAAATAGTGGTTTGAAATTCAGTTATAGTGGCATTTTTGTAGATATTGTATTTCTGTTCATATTTACTGATTATCATATTTCGTATTCAACTTAAATGATTGTTGCGCAATATTTACAGAAAATTGAATTTCTTGAAAAAACTTCCAAAAATGATAAAATTGCAAAAAAATCTAAATGTTTTCTGAGATTTGAATATTTATATGTCAAAAGTAGAATAGAGTTATCGTTTATAGGAACAAGGGAATTTTTTCATCATTTTAAACTGCAATTAATATGATATAGGTCATGATGCAGCCTTCTAATGAACCTTTTGCAGTTGCCCTAAAACAAACCATCTGCAAATAGGGATCTTTTTGCTTCAATTGACAAGATAATATTGTCAATATCGGCAGATAATGATCAACCATATTTGAAAAAAAGGTAATGGAAGGTCTTTAAGGAACAAACAATGTATATTTAGTAAAAGTTAGTTTTCCAAAGTGGAAAGACATGTTACGAAGACTATTCTCGTTCAATATTCGAATGAAAACTGTTTGAACTAAGCACTTTTCAAAAACAAATCCAGCAAATTCCTTTTAATGTTAGTCCACTATTACATACTTTATAAGTTGTTTCATCAAGTATGACTGAAAATTAATAATTAAGATTAAATACCCTTCTTAAGCAACTATAATCACCATACGGGTTTAGGTAGTGTTCGCACATTTCGGTGAAGTGTTTTAAGGAGTGTTGATTGTCTGTTCAATTTTGTTGCCTTGCTCATGCTGTCATCTGTTTTTCTTCGACTATGGTTTAAGACCGCCTCCTTGTTATTTGCTTCCTTCTTTCAACCAAAGAAAAGAAAACCAAAAAGGTTCGAAGTAGAGCGAATAAAAGACAACAGAACTTAAAACTCAGATATCGATGCAGAATATAAAAAAGTAAAACAACAAAAATACCGAAATCCAAGTGAAAATTCAAAACGGAAAGTCCCTTACCAAATGACAAAACCAAAAGCTTAAACACATCAAATGAATGGAAAACAATTGTCATAAACCTCGTTCTTCTCTCCCCTCTCTCTTTCTTTATATGATATAGCGGTAATGTAGGAATCATCTTGTCCCTACGTCCTTTTTCTTTATTCTTTCTATTCATATATCCACCTGTTATTCTAAAACAAACTTGTAATGATCAATATTACTCCTACATTGCTTGGTAGATTTTAGTGAAGTTCAAATGACACATATGGAGGTTGCACATGAAGGGATTTGTTTCACAATAGACATATTCAAATAGAGTTAAAAAATAGTCAGCGCTTTAAATTTACCATAACATACCTGCTTTTAAGCTATCTCATAAAGTAAGCGTTTTTGTTTTCCTCATACGACATATGAGCAGGCGAGTCGTGATAGATCTGAATTTTAGTCAGATTGTTTTAACCCATGTTTTTAACACTTATACATACCATTTCGTACGTTTTTTTATGTCAACTTATGTCACTTATTATTGTTGTGAGATCTTCGTATCATTAGAAACCCAAATGAAAAACAAATGAAAATAAAGTGAGAAAATCACCAAAAGTCGACGTCAGATCAACAACAGAGGGCTTAGAGAAAAATAAATATCCACAAAAATAATTCTAGTTTAGAGGACATAAACCAATTTAAAAACTGGATAAATTCAACCACAGTTTTCATTTCTCACAATTGTATAGATATTTTAGAATAAAATAACTTCATTTTAACCAAATATATTCTTAATGTACATGTACTATATTCAATATGTCAAATTACAGTCAATGCTTAACAGGCGATCTACTAAAATAGCGCTCTGTTGTGTAGCACATCTACATTGAAATTTTAATGCAAAATCATGGCCAATTAAATTTGAAAATAAAAGTGGTTCAAATGCATTTACATTTCTGTTTCTATTAAGCAAATTTATTTGTAACATGAAGCTGAAGTAGACATCAATACCAAAAGTGCTTTGTTTGGTAAGAGGTTGCCTACTTTTACAAAAGGCGATTGATGCTGATGATCGAAGGTCGGTGGTTCCTTTGGTAAGAGGTTGCCTACTTTACAAAAGGCGATTGATGCTGATGATCGAAGGTCGGTGGTTCCTTTGGTAAGAGGTTGCCTACTTTGGTAAGAGGTTTTACAAAAGGCGATTGATGCTGATGATCGAAGGTCGGTGGTTCCTTTGGTAAGAGGTTGTCTACTTTTACAAAAGGCGATTGATGCTGATGATCGAAGGTCGGTGGTTCCTTTGGTAAGAGGTTGTCTACTTTTACAAAAGGCGATTGATGCTGATGATCGAAGGTCGGTGGTTCCTTTGGTAAGAGGTTGTCTACTTTACAAAAGGCGATTGATGCTGATGATCGAAGGTCGGTGGTTCCTTTGGTAAGAGGTTGTCTACTTTACAAAAGGCGATTGATGCTGATGATCGAAGGTCGGTGGTTCCTTTGGTAAGAGGTTGCCTACTTTACAAAAGGCGATTGATGCTGATGATCGAAGGTCGGTGGTTCCTTTGGTAAGAGGTTGCCTACTTTACAAAAGGCGATTGATGCTGATGATCGAAGGTCGGTGGTTCCTTTGGTAAGAGGTTGCCTACTTTTACAAAAGGCGATTGATGCTGATGATCGAAGGTCGGTGGTTCCTTTGGTAAGAGGTTGTCTACTTTTACAAAAGGCGATTGATGCTGATGATCGAAGGTCGGTGGTTCCTTTGGTAAGAGGTTGTCTACTTTTACAAAAAGCGATTGATGCTGATGATCGAAGGTCGGTGGTTCCTTTGGTAAGAGGTTGCCTACTTTTACAAAAGGCGATTGATGCTGATGATCGAAGGTCGGTGGTTCCTTTGGTAAGAGGTTGTCTACTTTACAAAAGGCGATTGATGCTGATGATCGAAGGTCGGTGGTTCCTTTGGTAAGAGGTTGTCTACTTTACAAAAGGCGATTGATGCTGATGATCGAAGGTCGGTGGTTCCTTTGGTAAGGTCGGTGGTTCCTTTGGAGGTTATCTACTTTTACAAAAGGCGATTGATGCTGATGATCGAAGGTCGGTGGTTCCTTTGGTAAGAGGTTGCCTACTTTTACAAAAGGCGATTGATGCTGATGATCGAAGGTCGGTGGTTCCTTTGGTAAGAGGTTGCCTACTTTTACAAAAGGCGACTGATGCTGATGATCGAAGGTCGGTGGTTCCTTTGGTAAGAGGTTGTCTACTTTACAAAAGGCGATTGATGCTGATGATCGAAGGTCGGTGGTTCCTTTGGTAAGAGGTTGTCTACTTTTACAAAAGGCGATTGATGCTGATGATCGAAGGTCGGTGGTTCCTTTGGTAAGAGGTTGCCTACTTTTACAAAAGGCGATTGATGCTGATGATCGAAGGTCGGTGGTTCCTTTGGTAAGAGGTTGCCTACTTTTACAAAAGGCGATTGATGCTGATGATCGATGGTCGGTGGTTCCTTTGACACTCCGTGGGCCTAAACCACAAAAAAAAAAAATGATCGCCACAAAATACTTTAGTAGCCAAAAGTCCTGAAAAATGCTTCAAACACCAACAATCAATCAAATCATCTTTATATTACAATGTATGTATATGTAAACTATTCAGGAGGTGTATGTATTGTAATTGCGAATTGCTAGAATTTCCAACTCAAAAATTAATGCAAGTAAATATAATTGCAACATGTCTCAATTTATTTACAAGAAATTCCGTAGTTTCATAGGATTTAATACCTTGGTCAGACATAAAGAATATTTTCAGTGGCTAGCTTATAATAATTTTCAATTCCTTAATAAGTGCACGATGCAGTATAAGCAACCAAGAAAACATATAAATACTGAGGTATTAAAATATCAAAGTTCCAAAAAAACTTTCCCCTAAAAGCATGAATTTCCTGTCTATTATATCCTTTAACATTTTTGCACTTTTAAAATTTGTGTTTTTCAACCTTATATTCACTACATACAAATTATTTAACATAGAACAGCTAGAAAGCTTTCTTTTTTGCAGATGGCTGTATTTTGGGCAACTGCATAGGTTGTTATAATTGGCTGTTTAATTAACAAGAAGCGTAATTTAAATAATTTTGATGATGTCAAAAACATCCTTAGCACTAAATAAAATATGTTATTTGGTTTTATGGTGAATAACAATTGAATCACAGTCAAATTTTGGTTTTCAAGCATTTTTTTTCATTTTTCCTGGAATTTCTGGAAAACGGCGCTATTTATTAAAAATCAGACATTGATTATTCAGAAGACAGAATAGGCAAAAATGCTGACATCTTGTAAAATAGAAATTGTCTGTCCTTGACCTTTAATTGTGATTTGACGGAAACTGCACCATACGAATTTTTGACGACCGGGCAAAAAAAAAAGTACAGTTGATGTGCTTTCGAGTCGTATATGATTCAGCCGTATGTTAGGTGGGTGCATTAAAATGAAATTTTATGGTTAATGTCACCCGCCTAATAATACTTAATTTGTTTTACCTGAGTCATTGACCAATCCAATTAATTACTTGCAATGCATGATGGACTACTACGTGCCTACAATTTACCGAGAACACGTGTTAATTAATGACACGCAATGTATTTTTTTCACAGATTGCCGGAAAAAAGATCTCATATTATGTTTTCTTATTATGTGATTACATTTAAAGATCATGATATAAAGTATTAGTTTTATGCTCAGATTAACAAATAAATATTTCTGTCCTTAGAAAATAGTGTTTGAAATACTCGAACAGTAGCCACTAATGTTATGGATCGATAAACAAAGATTTAAGACATTCTTTCATGGGACAGCAACCAAACGACACAAAAAAATCTAAAGATAATTAGTTTTACTTGCATTCAGATTTCGAAAACGGAAGGCTCCTGAATTTTTCAGATATATATCATAAAATTGGGAAAGCGAGTGTCAAATATCCGTGTGAAGAATTCACAGATCTTTTCTTTTTTAAACAGAATTTATATAGATTCAATTATATTGAACCTATATTTTGTTTTTCTGCTGTCGTTTCAAAGGTCAATAAAAGGGACATTGTCACACTATTGCTGCAATCCCTTAAATATGATAGAAAGTGTGTTCTCGTGTTACCACTTGCACAGAAAATCATTGTTTATATTGTAAATACAAATTCTCTGTAACTGTGTTTTTAGTTTAAGAGATTAAGAGTTGATAAGACTTTGAGATAAATAACACCCCCTTCCCTAAAAAAAAACAAAAAAAAAAAAAAAAAGATTCTATTTGTTTTTTTTTTTTCTTTGAGCGTAGTGATATTGTATCATAAATTGATAAACCATCCGCGTTATTTTGCCTTACTTTTGCGAAATACACGTGTACGGTTATATGTCTTTAACAGGTTTTAAACTACGGCTAGGTATTAAATGAGGTGTGTCGTGAATGTCAATGAGACAACAACCAAACGACAAAAATAACCAAAAGACAACTAAGAGTCAACATAAAATCTCCAACAGTAGATAGGTGTCCCAGTCTATATAACATTTGTGCTGTTCATATAAATCATGTGTCTGTCTTTAGAGCCATGGTGCTGTACAGCCTGTAATGCTAAGTATCAAGTAGGATTTCTTTACCGTATTGTCTTTAGAGCCATAGTGCTGTACAGCCTGTAATGCTTAGTATCAAGTAGGATTTCTGAACCGTATTGTCTTTAGAGCCATGGTGCTGTACAGCCTGTAATGCTTAGTATCAAGTAGGATTTCTGTACCGTATTGTCTTTAGAGCCATGGTGCTGTACAGCCTGTAATGCTTAGTATCAAGTAGGATTTCTGTACCGTATTGTCTTTAGAGTCATGGTGCTGTACAGCCTGTAATACTTAGTATCAAGTAGGATTTCTGTACCGTATTGTCTTTAGAGCCATGGTGCTGTACAGCCTGTAATGCTAAGTATCAAGTAGGATTTCTGTACCGTATTGTCTTTAGAGTCATGGTGCTGTACAGCCTGTAATGCTTAGTATCAAGTAGGATTTCTGTACCGTATTGTCTTTAGAGCCATGGTGCTGTACAGCCTGTAATGCTAAGTATCAAGTAGGATTTCTGTACCGTATTGTCTTTAGAGCCATGGTGCTGTACAGCCTGTAATACTTAGTATCAAGTAGGATTTCTGTACCGTATTGTCTTTAGAGCCATGGTGCTGTACAGCCTGTAATGCTAAGTATCAAGTAGGATTTCTGTACCGTATTGTCTTTAGAGCCATGGTGCTGTACAGCCTGTAATACTTAGTATCAAGTAGGATTTCTGTACCGTATTGTCTTTAGAGCCATGGTGCTGTACAGCCTGTAATACTTAGTATCAAGTAGGATTTCTGTACCGTATTCTCTGTTTTTTATGAAATAGCATTGTTTATGGAAAGAATTAAGAAGAGGGACGAAAGATACCAGAGGGACAGTCAAACTCATAAATTGAAAATAAACTGACAACGCCATGGCTAAAAATAAAAAGACGAACAGACAAATAATAGTACAGAAGACACAACATAGAAAACTAAAGACTAAGCAACACGAACCCCACCAAAAACTGGGGGTGATCTCAGGTGCTCCGGAAGGGTAAGTAGATTATGCTCCACATGTGGCACCTGTCGTGTTGCTTATGTTATTACAAATCCGGTAAATAGTCTAATTCGGTAGGTCACATTCGTGAAAAGGGAAGGATATTGTAGTTACGACATAAGGAACATATCCGATATCATCTGTTAAACGGTTATTCCATAACGGTCAACCAACTCGTGATGGCGTCCGTAAAATTTACGAAGGGATGATTTCAACTTCACCATTTGGAACTCTTGGTTTAATAGTTTCCTTGTGAGCAGCAATCCTCTATCAAGGAAATCATGATAGGAAATACAGTTATTTTCCAAAGTCGACATATTTTGTTTAGCAAGTACCAGGGATGATTTCAACTTACATGTGATACGAAAATTTCAAGAGGTATACAGTATCATGTAACCTATTCCTTTAAAATGTTTCACCTATTTTTATACAATACAAAAAGGCACTTTTCAACTAAATTCCACATGTTCTTAGGTGATAGTAAACACGTAGTAGCTTACATACAATGTGGTTCATTGTGTCGATTGGTCAATTCCCCACTGACATGTTTACAGTTTGTATTTTGAAATTACAATGCAATGTATTCTGCATAAAAACGAATATTACATAATAAAACTTAAAATCATGAAATTGAAGACAACTAAATTAAAAATAGAGTTGCTTTGAACTTGTATATCAGTTTTAAAATGTTTAGAAAAGAAAGTTTTTTGTTTGATATTATCATGATTTTGTTTTATACCAATATTTGCTACTTCCAAGGATATTATACCTTGTCTCATTGATGCAGGTTATTTGACCACAAAATGTAATGAATAGATTACGTGCAGGACGAAATTATACCAATTGGTATTTAATGACATCTGGTGCAGAACCACTTTCCTGTAGGGAAAAGATTCTCAGACGAGAAAATGATTTCTAAAATTGATAATACGTGTTTTCGCTGGAATATAATTTATGACACACAGCAATCCCAGCTTGAGCTAGTGGTAAATCTGAAAGTCCTTCTGTTTCAATAAATGTGAAAATCATGAAGCATCATTGATTTTGTCCAACAAGAGATCACAATTATTTCTACATTATAAGCAACAAAGGCTATTTGGTAGGATAACGTAGGGATGACTACTAACTACAAACAATGTTGTCTTATATAAGGAAACGAATTCAACAGAATCAAATGTGAATTAAGTAAGTATAAGGAACATTTCAGAAAACCGGAGGATCAGCAATGGAGGCTTATGTGATATTTTAATCTGGAGTTTCATTCACAGTTTTTGATTCAGACTTGGTTAAAACTAAGCTTAAACATGTACATCCAAAAAACCACCTACCATTGTATACGGATTAATGACATTTCGTCATTCTTATTCTTATCTGCGCTTAAAAAACTATCAAATTTAAACGTACTACCTTAAGCGGAATTCCATGATTTTCCATTTGCTTCATTTCAATAAAACTTATGATGATATATCAATGCTATTTAAATACAACATTTCCCTTACAATACACCTTTATTACCATCAGGTCACTATTGCCTACATATCACACTTGAACAATTTTAGTTAAGATTGCACGTTACTCCGTAATGGTGAGATTGATGAGGTTCGTCAATATTTGGTCAGCTATAGACCTGCTTAACAGATAAATAAATTGGAACTGAATTACCTTGATTATGCATAATTACGCTTAGGAGGTTTTGTGCCAAAACCCTGGTTTAATACATCATATCAATTTCGGAAAGGCTTGAACAAAGTCAGAATTACTTAAGTGCCTTGGGTGTGAACTATTAGTAGTTCGTCATTTGTACTTATCATAAGATGGCACAATTCAGTGAGATATTTTAACAAATTACCTTTTTAACAATTGAATAACTTTGGATAATTATTGTATCTAGATATCCACGATAAGATGTAAATGAAGTTGGCGATGCATATAAAAGTGGTTTTATATATTACTTTTTGGATTGTTATAATATAGATATTGAAATCTGGCTTTTCATTGTATAAATCTTTTCACATGGTTACTTTTTCATAAATTCAAGATATGTTTGTTGTGATATGGGAATAGTTTTCTGAAATATATGGTGGATGGCGATTAATAATTACATTTTGGGATCTCGGTAGTTTTATCAAATTAAAACGCGTTATTTCTTCTTAACATACATGTACAAACCAAGTTTATTGATACAGAACAAACATTTTTAAAAGTACATAGAATTGTTTCTTATAAAAAGTATTGATAATTTTGCCAAAATCATTGATGATTTATTGATAAGGTTGTACATAATAATGTGATATGATCTAGATAAGCATTTCTGCAGAAAATATTTTCTAAATACAAAACAGCATGTAAATAATAGATAATAAAATATTTTTATTATCGTCTTCTTTGTAGTGCAAATTAATTTCTCTTTCGAATCATAAAACTAAATCATTTATTTATAGTGTATTGATTGTATAATGCATTGTATGCGAACAAATTAATGCAAGAAGAAGAAATTAAATGTACAGGGATGCATAAAGATTGATAGATTATATGAAAGACATGACATAGATGTTCTATCATAGATGTCACAACAATGGTACGATACTGTAGTTTAACCCTTTTTGATTAGGATTGCTGTCTCATGGACGTATAACCTACTGCATCCCTTTTCTCTCTCGCAAATTTATAGATAGGCTCTCAGATGTATTGATACATAAATTCTGGATTGAAAGATTCAGCTTAAATGGACCAATTAGAATAATCTATTTTATTACTTTTCTAAAAAAAAAAAAAAATGGTAGAACTGTTTTTTTCAAGCTTAATCAAGCTTAATCAACTTTAACCTTTTCCATACACAGATTAACCAATCAAGCTGTCTTCCATAGGTTCATAACTATACAAATACTTTTGGTTGGTAAATTGTGTCTTGTGGTTGGTGAATTGAGTTTTTTTGTTTGCTGAATTGTGTTTTGTTTTTGTGGTTGATGAATTGTGTTTTGGGGTAGTTGAATTTTGTTTGGCGGTAGGTGAATTATGTTTTGTGATTTTTTAATTGTGTTTTGTGGTTTTTTTAATGTGATAAATGGTTGTTGTATTGTGTTTTGTGGTTTTTGAATTGTGATAAATGGTTGTTGTATTGTGTTTTATGGTTGTTGAATTTGTTTTGTGGTCGTTTGATTGTGTTTTGTAATTGTTGAATAGTGTTTTGTTTTTTGAAGTTGTTGAATTGTGTTTTGTGATTGTTGAATTGTGTTTTGATTTTTTGTGATTGTTGAATTGTGTTTTGATTTTTTGTGGTTGGTGAATTGTGTTTTGTGGTTGTTGAATTGTGTTTTATGATTGTTGAATTTTGAATATTGTATTGTTTTTTGTGGTTGGTGAATTGTGTTTTGTGGTTGGTGAATTGTGTTTTGTGGTTGTTGAATTTTTTTTTGTGATTGTTGAATTGTGTTTTTTTTTTTTTTTTTGTGGTTGTTGAATTGTGTTTTGTGGTTGAAAGTGTAGTGTAAGTAGAGATGTTACAATTATATAGCTTTTCTAAACGCTATGACGATTATGGACAGGGGCGGATCCAGCAATTTTTAAAAGGGGGGTCCCAACCCAGGATAAAGGGGGGGTTCCAACTATATGTCCCCATTCAAATGCATTGATCGTCCAAAAAAAAGGGGGGTTCCAACCCCCGGAACCCCCCTCTGGATCCGCCACTGATAGACACACAAAATTAGTCCCAGTGATAAATCATGACCATAAAATAACTGGATTGTAAAATTTAAAACAATTGCAAACATATTTTACGAAGATATTTTTTTTATTTTTGTATTTCCTTTAAGATATCTATGTGTTCTGTACAAGTTATCGTTTTGTACAAATTATAATTTGTATTTTGACTTTGTACAAAAAGTGCTTGTACATTATATGTACAAATTACAATTGGTACAAAATTTGACTAAAAATCACAATAACTTATCGAATGGATTTTGTTATAAAAAAGCATTGATACACACTATAGAATTTTTATTCAATGACCACACAATAAACCTTATCTACAAAAAAAAAAAAAATTACATAGATGTAGACAGGAATTGTAATTGATACATGCGTGCCAGTTAATTCTGATAGTACAATAGAATTTGGCCCCAGTGACAATTCTTATTATATAATAGAAATTGGCTCCAGGGACAATTCTGATAGTATAATAGAAATTGGCACCAATCATACGTGCCAGAAAGCGTGCGCTGTCTGGCCAACACTTCCAAGCCAAATATCTGACCATGCAAGAAAACGAAACAGAAACTATCAGAACTTGCTGTGGGGGACAATGTCATTATATCAATTCCTCAGTATGATCGTGCCCCAACTGATCCTCGAAATATCTTAGGTGTAATTATTGAATCTGAAGAATTTGGGTACCGCATTGGAACAGCTGTAGAAATTTTAACAGGATATTTGTTGAGAAATTAAATTGAAGCTGTTAAAGACACATCTTTATTCGCAGCAACGGTGCCTGAGCTTCAACTTTCGTTACGTGAAGCAGTTAAAAAACTTTCAAAAACTGGTGATCAGGGTTTTCTTTCATGTTAATGCAAAGGGGGGTGCAGCACTTTTAAAGGTAAATGTAAAAAGCAAAAGATGTTGTGCAATTCCCGATGCCATAATTCACTCACATCGTCAAACAAATGATACAGAACTATTTTTGTATTTTGTAAATAAGGTTTATTGTGTGGTCATTGAATAAAAATTCTATAGTGTGTATCAATGCTTTATTTTTATAACAAAATCCATACTAAAATTTATTGTACAAGTTATAAGTGAATTTTATTCAAATTTCGTACAAATTGTAATTTGTACAAGCACTTTTTGTACAAAGTCAAAATACAAATTATAATTTGTACATTTTTTTGTACAAATTATAATTTGTACAAAATGATAACTTGTACACAACATATATAACGTTTAATTGTTTTATCAACTTACCTTGTTTGGGTTTTCTGTCTTGTTGATATAAGTATATATATCATACACACATATACCATGTAATTATCTATTTTTATATCATTATTCCCGAATCTTCATATCGGATACAGATCATAGTAAATGTTTTCAGATCTGGTACATGAAAGGATGATGCTATTCCTACATGAACATGACACTTTACACATCAGAACAACATTTTATTTATTTCATCTCCACAAATATTACAGGTATTCATGGACAGAATGTAAATACATACCTTTATGACCCCATATTAAGGATCTCCCAGAAATGTTAGAAATTACGTATCAATGCAGGGCTTCAGAATAAGGACAACAATATTTTCTTGATGAATACGAATACACACCCGATATACAGGCTATGTTTAGTTGGACAATTATTCTACAATATTGTATTACATGTAAGACTTTAAACTGGAAAATGTTATCTATAGACAGTGGCGGATCCAGAGGGGGGCGTAGAGGGCGTACGCCCCCTTTGCTTGCACTTTTTTTTTTTTTGTAAAATGATTAATCAGACTAGACTTCGTGAACTTTGCCATTTCCCGTGTATTTAATTTTATGCGACAATTCTTTACTTATAAAGATATTTTTTCGCTCGTATTTACTGTAATATATTATTGATTATGTCAAAGTCATGTGATTCTCTACGGTGGAGTTGACCAGTTCGTCGAAAAAAACGTCACTCAGTCATTTTGAAATTCAAATTACAGTAACACATTGCTTAGGCTGAGGATGCATGCCAAGAAATCCTCGCTAAAAAGTCCGGTCGACCTCCTACGGCACCCATTAGTAGTTAAAGATTTGATTTCATTCAACAAATTAATTTATGACCTGCATATACGTGTCGCTTAGAACACAGCCATATACCAAATGGACAATATTAATCATCCGTGTAATTTGCTCTATGGGATGTTTGCAAAATTTCAACGGAGGCAATTTCTTGGCATGACAAACATGACGCATTCAAAGCGACAAAGTATTGAGCAAGAACGTATTGACTTCTATTTCACAATTCCACCAAACAGAAAGTAATACTCTATTACACTCTCATGAAAAAAAAGTTCCACAGCAATATTATTTACCTACGAAAACATGTTTAACCCCACACGCCCCAGCCCATTAATAACATTGCTGAATAGTGATCCCCAGTCAGTCAGCTCTAGATATAGATTTAAAGTCTAAGGTACGGACCATTTGATCTGAGGGGGCAGTCTGAGATATTTTAGAGAAAAAATTCTGACCCTGATTTTTGCCTTAAACAAAATTCTGGCCGTATCTGGATTGAAAACAATAATCTTGTCCACTTTTTTGCTATTAGAAAAAAATATTTTCAACAGAATTATTTAGCATTAAATGAACATGATGAATAAAAAACGGGCGTATTTTTTTTGTTTATTTTTTTGGGGGAGGGGGTTGCATGTGAATCAATATCTGACCGGAATGTCTGTTTCGCCGAACTGATATACTGAATACTTTTTTCAAGGCCCGACTGCAACCTGCCTGCTGGGTGTGGCCTATATGTCTCCATGTGTCGACCGTCATTCACAACTTCATTGTCATTTCCGACTCATTCGTAGCCTTTGGTTGATTTGGAATCCCTCACTTCCCTTGTTGGGTGAAACATTTCAACCAAACATGCATTTGGATGAAAATTGCTTGTTTGTCTTTCTTCGTGTCGGTCGTATTGTAAATTTCATTGAATAGCCGTATATCTTGTTTACAACAAGAAATCTGTGAGGTTATGCTAACTAAGCATACAACAAACGAGAATTTTCCATGTCCATTTTTTACTGACAAATCCCACATCAAATATATTTATTAGTATATAGCTTTGGATCCATCCAATCATTTCATAATAGACAATTGATGGAGAGAATACGGCACCAAAAATGTCCAACTCCTACACTTTAACTATAAAATACATTTTACACTTATTTTATGTTTTTAAGCCAAAAAAAGGTCCAAAAATTTTCGCCTCGCTCCGCTCGGCGAACTTAAATACTACGCCCCCCCCCCTTTCCAAAATCCTGGATCCGCCCCTGATAGAAACTTTAAATGTATTTCGTTATTATTGTTGTTATGAGTACCTACTCCCTTTATGGAGGAAACTAAGTTCTGGTTGTTTGTGTCTAAGAATGCATTACAAACAATAAATTAATGAATATATTCTGCTCCTTCTTGCATGTTGTTGTCACTACGTGTTGTGGATTCTATTTAATAAAATATGAAATCTACTTATCTCGGTCAGTTTATAAAGTATTGCGTAATGATATTAAGCAAAAGCTCTGAGGAATAGTCTCACATATCACCACAATCAATTGTTTCAAGTCTTTCTTGTTTATTGTGATGACATAGCAAATAGTTTAAAGTTTCAATATATCATATTAACTGTTTGACGTCAATATAACAAGGAGATTAAAAACAACAAAACCAGCAAGTAAGATAAAGCATATCTTCTTCTTATATCAATCATATACTTTGATATCAGGTTGATCTCAGTATATACGATAAGTCTTTATCCTTTTGAATTAAATTACTTTGCATTTTTTTTTTAATTCCGGGAATTGATTATTTCTCTATATATATAGTAATCATATACGATATCAAACGCAATGAATTCAATCGTCAACCTATTTTATGAGTTTGCCATGTCTTGTTATTCAGAACAACAAGGACAACTTTTCTTAAACTAATAATATGTAAATGAACAAGTGGACAATGTGAGATTGATTCATTGTTGTTTGCTATACGTTCAGTGGCAAATATGTCATGCATTTTCAAGACGAGAATTTTAACGATAAATAAAATAGGTATTGCAGTAATAAGGTGTTGACCAGGATGATGGGCGGGAAATGCCATTGAAAAAAAGATATATTTGATAAGATCAGAAATTCATCCTTGCAACTGGCCACCCATGAACCCTTAAAGAGTTGTTGCAAGGGTACTTAACGCGCAGAAAATGTGGCACTCCCTCTACAAGAGGCATCGGTAGATAGCATGTCCCCATTCTGACGGGACGTGGCTGCGATTTTATACATCCCGCACAGACAAACGATGCCCCCACTTCGGCGAGGGTTTTTCTGCCGGTCGAAAGAAGACCAAGGGGTGACCATATTTCTATACTCCAGTCAACCCGTGTGGTTGAACAATAGGAGAGATACTTTCCAACTAAGAATATAATTTTTCCACTTCGTTTTCTTTCTTTTCTAAGTATAATACCCACAGCTTTCATGACTATTTCCTATTGCTTACAATTATTTTCTTTCGTATTTTCTATTAAACACCCATCTCCGTCACAAGCCCTAATCTCTAAATTTTCGCAATCAATCCGCCAAAGACCCCGTTTAATTTCTTTCAAACGTCATTTGTATTGGATGTCACTAATGTATGCCCTTTGCGCATACTCACTGTCCAAAAAAGACAAGTGTGGTTAATATCTTTATACTTTGCAATTGAATTGTTTCCTTAATTTGTTGATTTAAGTCTGCCTTTTTTTTCATAAAACCGGGAGATGCATTTTATGTTACAAACAAGCATGATGTATATCTCTCCAGCTGTCGACAATCAATCATTACGCTGCAGCTGCATACCAATAGGTGATGAAGTTATTGTCTTAATTAGTTAAACAGTATGATGTTCTTTCAAGTCCCTGTCATAGTCTACAAATAATAAACCGTACCGCTTCAATAATATGCAAATATCTTATCAAATCAATTTTAAAATCGTCGTTTTTCTATTTAATTTTTTTATTCTAAATGTCTTGACCACAAATTGTACTAAGTAACTATAGAGGTTATGTGCTGCCATCGCTATAGTGGCAAACCAGCTAATACTACGTCCTCGAATCGGTTGTTCAAAACACCTGACAGCTTAATATCTTGATCGTTGACAATTGAAAACAAAATACGTGCATTCGACTTTCAAAAAGAGACGAAATGTTTAATTACTACACATTCCAGTCACAAAAAAAAAACAGTTTATTGTTTGCTAGTTATTATAATTTAAGATATTTATATTAATACAATGAGGGCTAAATTTGAACGATTTTATTTTGCACATAATCATGCCAACATATTTATGAAAAAGAGGTCATGTCCATATAAAACTAAGGAGATGATGAAACTGACTGCAACCAACGACAGCAACTTAAACATAAGTATAAAATTGTTCTTGTGAAAAAATAAAGTTGGGAAACATACATGACGTGTTACGAAAAGGTATATACTCGACACTGAGGTTGACAAATTATACTTTAAATCGGGGGACTGTGTCAAAACATTGATTATCGATTAAAACCGGGAAAAAAATCAAATTCAATTTACGTGATGTTAACCAGGTATCCTACACACTTTCTGGTTCATTTAAAATTATATTAATTTTCAAGAATCATTTTCTGGCATTATTGCTGGTGATTATAAGACGGGAAAGGTGGAAATGTGTGCAAGGGGATTTGAAAAAAAATCATATAATAAGTCAGTTTGATTTTTGAAAATGCTTGCAATATTTGTCACTGGACGAAAAACAAACAACAATCAATCAACCTTTACTAAATCTGCACAATGCTTTACAGTCTGGTTGATATTTCGGAAGTTTCCATAGGCTTCCACTGACTTTGAAAGTTTAAAAGCGCCTTAAAGCGTGTTTTACCTTTACCCGACACCCGAACGATAATCGCAAGTTCATTTTTCACATTATATTTTTTCTGCTCTTGGTCTACAGGTAGCTCGAAGTTTATGACGCTTATATAGGGTAACGAGAGGAGGACGACATGTGGTATATTCTATTACCTAAAATGGCAAAATCCCTGGCCAATTGAATGCAGTAAATTAAACTGTTGAACATCATCCTGTTGTCCTAGGATACTACTGTGTGTGAATCTCATATGATTCCTATTGTCCACAAAAACCAGCTGATATATGCAATGCCGAAATCTGGAGTAATTTTTTTCCCGAGGCTTCGTGTGTGGTCTGTAAATGGCATGAAAATTGCTGTCAATTGCCGCTAACACTGTGGGCATTTAATGCCACCACGTAGTTGTCGCCTTTTTTCTACGGTCGACTAAGAAGTATTTCGTGCAAAGATTTCACAAAGAATCGGTATCTAAGTTAGAGTTAAAGAAATGAACAAAGAAAATACATGCATTAGAGGGTATGTGACAGGGAGTACTTTTCGGACTCTTTGAAAGTCTAGTAAAACGGGTAAGACAATTTTAGACCTCAGAAATTACAATACGAAATGTTTTGAAACATTGCATGAACATGTATAGGATGTCTTTTTCCAAAGATCCTCATTTCGTTGAGTCGAACCATTCACATTTTACATGAAAATAGTAAAAGGAAAATTAAGCTTTTTCTGAGAAGGTATTAACAGATTATTATAAATAAAATCATTTCCAAGGTCTAATAAAGGCTAGCGAGGCCATAGAGGTGTCATGTTGATCATTTGTACAATTGCCAAAAAATAACGAAATTTCAACCTCCGGAAAAACGACAAACCATATCAAAAATAAATCCATAAAAGGAGTTTCACATTTTCTATGTATATACATACATTGTGCAAAGTTTAAAAGCTCCTAGATTATGACCTCGGGTAAACATCCCTTTAAGTTAAATGGTCCGCCGCTATTGATTTTGAAAACGCAAAAAATTCAAATGGCAAGTACATATTGCTTTAATTTATAAGGGTTGGTGGGAATTTGATTCTCTCATCCATTACTCCTTTTTCTCGGCTTTCCTCCTCTCTTTTCTTCTAGATTTTATATCCTCACTGCAATACCCTTGCATCCTGCTAGTGTTCCAAAAAGGAAGAAATATGGGATTTATATTTTTTTTCCTCACAGAATAATTGTTATGGAATATTTGTTCCATAAGGAATAGTAATGAATTTGTCTATGTATAAATAGGTTTTCAAAGGGACGTCTGTTGTAAGGAATAAATATAAGTGGACATCAGTATTACATGTATGCAGTTTGAACACAAGATTCAATTGATACACATGTAATTTAAATCTTTACAGCACTTTTGTGTTTTGATACGATACTCACATTTAAAGTCTTATTTGTCAACCTCACCGTCGAGTATATACATTTCGTAATACTCTATTAAAATCCTCCTATCTTGTAATCAGAGGAGTAGTTAATTGATTTGTTTCGGCTGCAGCATATATTTGCGCAAGAATAAAACTCAAATGAAAAAGTACTCCTAAAAAAATGTGTATGTACAGAAGCAGAAAGCGGAATTTTCGTAGTTTGAAAATAGTCATAACCTTTTTGATTTATCGCTTTATCGCTGTGAATCTCCTTGATATATTTCGTAAGTTATCTGGTTTTTTTTTTCAATTTACGCATTAATGACACGTACGTAGTCTTTCGGTGGAAGCTTTTGAGTCAAATTAAAAGTTATGTTGTTGACATGTTACTTGAGCCTACGCATATTCCAGAACTGAATCCTGATTGGTTACTAGATGTTACTATTCAACATTCTATATATAAAAAAGAAGATGTTGTATGATTGCCAATGAGACAACTCTCCACAAGACACCAAATGACACAGAAATGAACAAATATAGGTCACCGTACGGCCTTCAGAAAGTGGCGGGGTTAAACTAGTTTGTTGGCGCAAAACCCTCCCCCTAACCTGTGACAGTGGTGTAACAGTACAACATAAGAACAAACTATAAAAATCAGTTGAAAAAGGCTTAACTCAGCAGATGGATACAAATAGAAATACATCTAACAAAAACACAGAATGGACCTGGACGGGAACTTGTACATCCAAACAACAAAAAGACACTAGGTACAGGTCTGAGAGTACTCGCAGTTACTGACAGCTAGTTCAAAGCCAATAACAACTAATAAAAAAATCATGCATCTAAGACTAAATTATCAATCAGTACACATCTAACATCCAATGGATTTAGTGTAAAGACGTCATAAACAGTCAGAGAAAAACATGACCTTGTGCAATGCCTAGCCCTATAATATAAGACTTCGGAGTTTCATATCATTTGCATTCAACGTTTTTTATCGGATATTTTTTTTTACTACCAATGTTGAAACCCGAAGTCTTATCGATAGATGCTATTTTCTCGTAGCAAATTTTAAAATTTATAACCCACTCCAAAAACTAATAAAACTAATAGGAACAACATTAAAATATATGAAAAGTATCTCTTACCGTCTTTAAATTGCAAAATTATGTTCCTAACTCATCCTTTTTTTTTCGAAGCTGACAAACATTTTTCATCTCGCCATTTTATTTCAAATACATGTGCGATTCTTAATTTTAAGGAATTCGTGAATGAAACGAATTTGACGGTAATATTTAGAGTCAGTTTTGTACAACGTACGAAAACACGACCAATTACTGCAATCTAAACAAAATAGTGTCATGCAATTATAGTTATATCCATAAAAGGTGGTGAGAGGGTACGAATGGGGTTTACAGAATAGAGAATAATCGGCAAAAACATACAGAATAGAAAAATATGGGTTCTAAATTTTTTTTAAAAATATGCCCCCTAAAAAAAGGGTATAAGTATATTGTTTACAGCTGAAAAGAACAATGTCAAAAATACAGTTATAATGTATCTACAGATTAGTAAAAAACATTTTTAAACATAAATTATAGGTATAACTTATTCATTAGGCGAGTCAGTTCGTACCCAATATTTCTTGCGAGCTAGTCATCAATCTTCGGTGAAATCTACTATGTCGTTGCAATTCCATAACAGTACTGTGAGATTTTGATTTTCAAATGCGAGTTCACACAACGGGGGGGAGGGGGGAACAAACCAATTATCCTTCACAAAAAGTTCTCTACTCCAAGTTGTTAATTAAGCATCAACAGAAATCAATGGCGAGCTGTGAGAGCGGGCGAGGCAATAAATGTCTTTCGAAATATGAGTTCATATAACGGGGGCGAGCCAAATTCACCAAATGTTCTGTAGTCAATAGAACGGGCGATGCGATGAATGTCTTTCGAAATACGAGTTCGAACGTTAATGAAATCTGCTAGCTGCTAACGGTATGAAATCTGCTAGCTGCTAACGGTATGAAATCTGCTAGCTGCTAACGGTATGAAGTTGCAATGTTCCATGAGAGTGCATCAATGTGAGAGCGAGCAATACATGATTTTCCAAGTACAGGTTCATAAAACAGAGGTGAGCGATTCTCATTCACCAAATGTTCTTTAGTAAGTTGTTAAGCATCACAAGATATTAATTTCCAGTTCCATGGCCACGTGTTCTAACTGTGATCGAGAATTTGAAAAACGACATGACAATAAAGGATACCTTAGGTTTTCCTTGGAAAAGCCAACAACCTCTGGAGGAGTAGCAAGAGATGAGTTATCAGCATTAACGGGTGTTCCGTTCACTCCTGTATATAACAAACGTATAGGTCAATTTTTGTGTCCATCATGCTGGTCAAACCTTAATGACACAGTACGATATAAATCCTCTTTACATGAACTTTGGGGAAATACTCAGGCCAATTCCTACATTGGAGGGAAGCGTGGCTCAGATGGAATAAAACAGTCTTCAACAGTAAAGAAACCCAGATTTACCAGTACCCGCTGAAGGTATTCTTTTCATCCTTATATATATGAAATTTTCTCTCTCTCTCTCTCTCTCTCTCTCTCTCTCTCTCTCTCTCTCTCTCTCTCTCTCTCTCTCTCTCTCTCTCTCTCTCTCTCTCTCTCAGCCCAATGAAATGTGTATTGTATTACAGCCGATTTCATTGAGTGTGTAGGCAAATATCTTTGGTAAGCTTGCTTGTTAGCTGAACCGTTAAGTCATTATTAGTAGACTACCCTCCTTTCGAAGTAGCCTAGTCCAACAGACAGATAGATCGGTTGTCTTTCGGACTAGTCTACTCTTAAAAGAGGGACGAAAGATACCAGAGGGACAGTCAAACTCATAGATTGGAAATAAACTGACAACGCCATGGCTAAAAATAAAAGACAAACAGACAAATACTAGTACAGAAGACACAACATAGAAAACTAAAGACTAAGCAACACGAACCCCACCAAAAACTGGGGGTGATCTCAGGTGCTCCGGAAGGGTAAGCAGATCCTGCTCCACATGTGGCACCCGTCGTGTTGCTTATATTTTTACAAACCGGTAAATAGTCTAATTCGGTAGGTCACATTCGTGAAAAGGGAAGGATATTGTAGTTAAAGGAGGATAGTTTAACTAACCAAATAATGACTTCACGGTTCAGCTAGCAAGCTAACCAAAGATATTACCTTTACCTACACACCCAATGCAATCGGCTGTAAAAGATTACAAATTTATCATAACTTATTTGTCTTTTTGCGTAAAATTTCTGAATCATTAATGCCAAAAACATTTCCTTTCTAGGCCAAAAAAGCCAGAAAATCATTGTTCCCGAAAAAACCACGAAGGGCTCAAAATGGGATTCCATAATTGGGTTTGTGAGAGCAAGGCAATATGGTAGAGCCATAAAAGGATTGTACGAGTCCACAAAGGGGGCGAAAAGACAATTTATGCGGTTTGTGAGTGGAGTGGTGCGTAAAGAAATAAAGGATATCTTAAAACCTAAAACAACTTTCCCACTTTGTATGAAGGCAGATATTCCATCTATAACAGATTTCAGCTAGACCCAGACCTTGTCCGACTTTGAGAAATTAGCACCACTTACATGCAACGTATTAAGAAGTGCTATAACGCGGAAGTCGGAAGAAGCTACGTTGTGCAAAGGAAAAACAGTCAACTTAAAACCAAAAATAGGAACAGCAGTTGCATATCTCCTTCACGCTAAGGCCCCAATAAAGGCTTCCTTTATACCTACGCTAGTATCTATCCAGTTTTGGCGGGGAAATCTCAAGCGAGATACTATCAAACAAAATGTCAAAAATGGGGATATGTAAGGGATATGGGTCAACTCTTGCCGCTATTGATAATATCAGACGCGATTTTGATTCGGCTGCAACATCTTGCAAAAGAGAAATTGAAGAGCAGCTCACAAATGTCAACGACATATCAAACATGACCGTCATGGACGAAGACATGGACGTGTCGAATGCTGTAGCAGTTACAGTGCCAAACATCGAAGACGAAGTTAATGAACCATCTGACTCGGATGATACAATCTCTTATGAGTATAGAGAACCAAATGAGAATGGATCTGAAGAAAGTGAGAGCGATAGTACAGAGGTCGAGGACAACGATGAAGATTCTGAAGATGATGAAAATGATGGTATTGCCGAGGCATCAGATAACGAATCCATATATGATGTGTCAATTCGATCAGACACCAATCCTACGTTGCAACCAGGTTTCACAATGTGTTGGGATAACGTTGGTAAAAAATTAACATCAAGACACCCAACCCTTACTTCAACCAACAAGTATATCAATATGGCACTTGGTTACATGGCTTTAAATCGTGTTACGACAACAAACCTGCCATGGCAGTTTGACGATACAGTAAAAAAGCCATAGATTTGCCGCATGAAATTTTCTTTCCCAGTCAATCAGATTTTAAAAACGTCAAGAACAGAATGGAAATTATTGTTGGTCGTATCATTGGACGTCATTTAAAATGGTTTAAAGATAATTTTAGCGATTGCATTATACCCCACGTTGTTCATGACCATTCTGCAGAGTCTGCTCATAGAAGTGTGCCCGTCAACTTGGGCGTGTTTGATGTTAACCCATCTTCAACACAAGGTGCCATAACCATATATGAAAATCTGCAACGATATGTTCCGTCAATAAACGGAAAACCTTACACGACAGCTGTTTTTGGTGATGGGCTTAGTTGTGAGAGGGGAAATGATGCCCACAGGGCGAGGGCTAACGGTCTTAATCCCTGGGATAGATTGGAAGGATGCGAACCTTCAGCACAAGAATTTTACAAGGAAATGCTGCTCCTTCAGGATTATTATGATTTATTGTTTAAAGGATCTAGTGCAGCAGATAGAGGCACGTTAGTCCATTTGAAAAATTTGCTAACTTCAGAACAGTAAAATCTGACGTTTCCGATAATTTTACCCATGCATGGGAATTGATGTGTCTTGCCACGGAGGGTTTTGTTTGCTTATTAACAATGCAAATTACGGAAATGGAAGATGAAGATAGTGAGCCTGCAAATATTGAGACCACACTTGTTAATGATGACTTTGAACAACGTAATCGGTATTTTACGGATGTATGTAGCACTGTTGTTCAAAGATTATGGCATACACTAAACACCAATGCTCTCACAGTGGACGATGGGACTGGACCACCCGTATTTTGTTGTGGAGAAGATTTGGACGACGACACCATTGCATGCTCTGCAGGAACAAACTGTACACATGGAGAAGTTTTCCATTACATGTGTGCAGATATCGATCCGAACAACCTACCAGAAAATTGGCACGGCAGTGAGGAATGTAGAAACCGTACTATTTTGTACGCGTTTTGCCATTGCAGACAAAACTTGGGAAATGACGAGCCGATGATAGGTTGTGCGGCTGGATCTGCTTGTACAAACAGAGAATGGTACCATATGAAATGTGTCCATATCAATTCCGAAAATGTTCCGAAAGGCGACTGGTTTTGTCAAGATGCCTGTAAAACAGCTAAGAAAGGCAAAAGAAAGCGAGGAAAGAATAGTGTTGACAAACCAGAACAAATTTCGGATCATATTTACAACTATAGTCGTTCAATGGCCTGGCTTGGTTTGAATTTATTGTGTAGAAGAGATGCAGTACGGGAAGCAGATGGTAATGCAATGATTACACATTGGAAATTAGATCTTGGTCAAGTTTTTTGCTTCAAAACATCCAAAATATCTTATTCTGGCACATAGGTTACTGGCATCAGTACATAGCTGGCTACCGGAGAAATTACGAGTGGACATTATCCACAATCGGACAGTTAATTACGGTGGTGGCATAGGGCGGAATTTGCCGATGGATTTCATGAATGAGATATTAAATAGACTGTTTAAAGAATTGTTGAGTTGTGCAAAAGGGCAGTACACGAATGCAACCATACAACGTTGTAGTCAGATAATTGGGCCATTTGGAGAGGCATTGGATACCGTGTTCGATTCACAAGTGGTGGAAAACGAATTGTACAGACATAGACGTAGGAGTGGAAACCGCGATGGAAATGTCAAACAGTTAATTTCATTCCTACAAAATGATAAATTGTTTGCATTTACAGTTGGTCGTAATCATAAAGCGTTTCCTGATTTTCAGTTCAGCGAAAATCCCCGCAATCCTGGCCAGTTTCAGCCAAAAATGATTCAACTGTCAAAAAAACTTGACAAAAGGAGACGAGTTATTTTGAATGACGATTAAAAGCTAATTTTCAGCTGATAATATTTTTTTCAACGGTCAATATTGACGAGGTGTATTATTTTGCATTGTTACAGTTTATTGATTAAAGGCGGGAAACTTTATCACGTGATATAGGAACAACGTTTACAAAAATGTCCTTCAACAATTTACAGAAGCAATTGGATCGTTTTGAAGATGAAGTTTTCTTTGATCGTGTTCAAAGAAGGAAAGCTTTTCTGTTATCAGACAGCAAGGGTCGTTACTTAAAAGATGTTGTCCAGCCGCTGGAACGTATAGTGGATATTGTGTATAAGGGCGGGGCGAAAATTGATGATGCGGTTTTATATCAGGATCTAAGACAGAAAATTACAGGTCTAGACAACCCATTAATATTGATTTGGCTAGGAACTTGCGAGTTTACTAAAAAGACCGGAAGATATATTTCTCTCCATACAGAAATTTCAGTATCTGATGTGCTTGATAAACTAGGAAACTTGAAAGCAAACATTTTAGATGTGAACTCATCTGCTGAAATCCTCATCTTAAAGTGTCCAGCTTATTCAATTGAACATTACAACAAATATCATCGCCATCCTGACAGTGAGTCGTTTCACGACGATGACTCCATTTTACAAGACAAAATTCAAGATTTAAACGACAAATTAGTTGATTTGAACACAAACTTTCCGGGATCTAATTTTTCATTGGATCTGATTAAAAATACAAAAGTAAATAAAGGACGGCGTTCAAAATATGTCTTTATGTTTAAAGACTTGTATACAGATGGAATACATCCATGTCCAACACTTTCAATGGTTTGGCTGAGAAAAATTCAAAAGATAGTCTGTAAATTGTGTTTTTAGTTTTCAAGGAAAATATTTCCAATAACATTTAATACGGGTGAATGAGGATTGGCTCGCTCACCCCGTTGTATGACTCGTATTTTGGAAGATAATTTACCGTCTCATCCGCTCTCACAACTAGAAATTTATGTCTGCTGATGCTTAACAATTTGGACAAGAGAACTTTTGGTGAATGAGAATTGGCTCGAATACCCCCGTTGTATGAACTCGTATTTTGAAAGACATTTATCGCCTCGCCCGCTCTCACAACTAGAAATTCATTTCTGCTGATGCTTAACAATTTGGACAAGAGAACTTTTGGTGAATGAGAATTGGCTCGCTCACCCCGTTGTATGAACTCGTATTTTGAAAGACATTTATCGCCTCGCCCGCTCTCACAACTAGAAATTTATTTCTGCTGATGTTTAACAATTGGAATACAAAACTTTTGGTGAATGAGAATTGGCTCGCATACCCCCGGTGTATGAACTCGTATTTTGAAAGACATTTATCGCCTCGCCCGCTCTCACAACTAGAAATTTATTTATTTGTATTGATTTTGTTACGATTTGAAGTTTATGGTACTTTAATTGTTTTTGTCGTTGGAATGTCTTCACATTAAAAACATTTAATATTTAAACTTTTCATGCATATGTTGTTCTCGCAATTTTACCATTGTTTTGTTGTGTGTTATATGCGATGTCTCATTGAAGGGCTTAAAATATTAATATTGTTTAAATATGACCGGAAGAAAATAAGTTTGTTGGAAATAGTACATAAAGTCGTTTAAAATAAGTAAAAGAAAAGGAAAAGTGGCCGACAGCTTAAAAGCACAAGAAACATGAAAGATATTGTAATGCATAAATGTAAATTTATATTGGTTTGCGTAATTCGTGTAATATTCACATCATTTGAATCACTCTTTAATTACAAAATACTCATAGAATCAACATTTTACCGTTTATTGATTTACATTTGACCCCAGACTCTGCATTTGACCGGTGAGCCATGCATTAACGGTATAATAAGTGTGTATCAAAGAGATTAATATAACATTTTTAGAGCTAGTTTCCTAATGGGTGAATAGCTTGTTCGCTTTGTTTGTATATTGTACAATCAAATTTTGATATAATATATAGATTTAACTGTGGTTTAACTATGCCTATATATATATTGTATTAAGTTGTCAATCTTTTTTACAAAGCTTGTGTACAAGTTTATACAAACAAAACAAGCAAGCCGACCAAAGTTTTTACTCTACAAGCATTATGAAATTAGCTCTAATTAAAATTGTAAGGAGATGTGGTATGGAAGCCAATGAGACAACACAATGTTATATTAACCAGAGTTTAAATGAAGTTGATGTAAGCAGTTTATACCATATGGCCTTCCGCGAGAGGAAAAAAAAACCGCCGTTATGACAAAACCCCATCATGAAAAGAAAAAAAACACACCGTTATGGCAAATCCCCAGCATGAAAAGAAAAGAAAAAAAAAAAAACACGCCGTTATGGCAAATCCCCAACATGAAAAAAAAAAGATCTGTAAAGCCAAGCTGAGAAAGCCAACTACCTTATTCATCTATATAATCATTGTCACCATTTCCACCTTTGTCCATAATTTTCAGGACACAGCAACGTTATTTTCAATAACTCTTTGGAGAAATAATCACCGTGTAATTCCTGTTATTATCAAGACATAATATTCATTTATATAATCATCCTTCCATTTTTATGAATACTAAATGGTCGCCTCTTAAGTGTTAAGAAATATATGATGATAAGCTTCCTATTCTATTCATGAGGAAATTAGAATTAATTTACATCATTTCATCATTTCTTATCATCCTAAAGTCAAAACAAAATTCGTTTTCCAAGGAGTATTCAGAAATATGTACAACTGATTAACATTCGGAAAGACCTGCGGAACACCTCGTACTTGACCCGCTTGACAATTTGTAATGAGGGGGAGGGGGACAGGTTGAAAAGTGTTTCAAAAAAGGATATATATCCATCATATGATAAGGTAAGACATTTTATTTATTATTTGAGATGTTTATTTATAAGAATAATGACATAAGTAAACTTAAAACTGTCGAAAACATAGTCAAATTGTCGTTCAAAGTTCCCACAAAAGTTCGTTGGGAAAATGCTACGAGAAAATAGCATCTATCGATAAAAAAAAAAAAAATATCCGATAAAAACGTTGAATGTAAATGATATGAAACTCTGAAGTCTTATATTATAGGACTAGTGCAATGCCAAGATACAGGTATGTAGAGTCATGAATGTGCATATGAATATAAAAATAATATTTAGTTTGATTTTAATTTACTGATAACAAAATCAATATTAATACCAATAAAAACAATATTCAAAGATCTAATTACAGTGTTGAATTGGTAACCTTTTAGAATAAGTTTATTTAAAGGATCGATAAGTTTACCCGGATCGTTTCTAAATTTCCGGGCTAGGTAAACAAAATCTCCGTAAAAATGAGGATGTGCTATCCCGTTTGAAATAAATTTTCTACAGGTACAACCCAAGTTCAAAACCAAATCTTTTTATCTATGGAAGAATTTAGTAAAGGTTTTAAGTAATTTTGCAAACGAAATCCCTGACTTAATCATTTACCAGAAATACATAGATTACGTTCATTAAAATCCAAAACGCCACAACAGACACAGGCATAGCGAACGAGTTGTGATATATAAACACCGTAAGATGGTGCCAAAGGAACATCACCATCCAAAAAAGGAAAATTAACAATAGGGAACGAAAAATCGTCCCTTTTGTCGTAAATTTTAGTGTAGGGTTTCCCGTGTAAAACTGAAATATCAAAATCTAGGAAAGGACAGTTATTACCGTATATATTTGATTTATTCAAAGAAAGTTCCTTTGGGTAAATTCCGGCAGTATATTTAGAAAATTCTTGATTATTTAACGAAAAAATATCATCAAGATAACGGTAAGTGTTGTTGAATTTATCAATTAAATGCAATTTAGACGGTTCTTTACTGAGTTTGGTCATAAACTGTGATTCATAATGGTACAAGAACAAGTCTGCTAATAAAGGGGCGCAATTGGTGCCCATAAGAATACCTACAACCTGTCGATAAACTTTATTGCCGAAACGTACATAAATATTATCCAAGAGAAAATTAACAGCTTCAATTATCTCATCACTACTCCAGTAAGTATATCTAGCATATTTACCTTTCTCATTAAAGAAGAAGGTTTAATTGAGTTGCAGCAAATATATTTGAGTTCAGATTTACCAAACGACCATTTCATTAAATAGGAAAACTTGTGTTTGATAAGATTGTGTGGAAGTGTAGTGTAAAGAGTTGAAAAGTCAAAACTGTCATGTATGTTTTCGCACACCCATAAAAAAAAATACGTACAGTTCAAACTAAAATTAATGTCAAGATTTTGTAATTTTAAAACTTCAACTCGTAAGTTATTTATCTGTCTATTTGTTTTCTATTAATATCAATTTATTTTGTGTACTTTGATTGATTTACTCAATACGATTTAATGTTATGGTTGGCTTTATTTGACGAAAAAAAATGTATTTCAAAATAAAATGAACAAAGATTAAATTTGAAATGTTTAAATCTAGAGGTTTTAACCATTTTTTTTAAATGAAAATAACTGTTCAAAAGATTTAACTTAACAAAAGAATAAATATAATTTTAGTGAAAGACTAAAAGGTTACATATGAATTTACTCTTTCCTCTAGCTCTTCATTGTCAATGAAAAAATATGACAATCTTAAAGAAAACATCTCGTACAAATGGATCTCTAACTACAGGGTCAATTACGGAATTGACATGTATATTTTCTTGTGACAGGTTATATTCAATCTGACCAGTCTAAATTAGTTATCAATATGAACAATATGCGTTGATTGCACTCAATATTCATGCATCTGATCAACTGATCCCAACTGCTTATCAAAACGTGAATAAAAAGCAGATGCATTGCATTTTCCCCCCAAAAAAATAATTCAATTTTCTTTAGTTGGAAAATTAAGATATGGAAAGACCAGTAAACAAACAAATGCTTAGTTTATATTCTAGAATGAACCACAGCGTTGCTCGATGCATGTGGCTTCTGTGAAAAATCAGTAGCTTTGATCATGACAATACAGAAACATCTTACAACAATTTAAACGTGTTTCGGTTTTTACTGCATTGATTACGTCTATAATTATTTCTTGTTTTCCTATCAATAAATCTATCAGATAAATATGTTTACTATTTATAATATGCTTTTATATAAATTGAAATGTAATTATTCATTATAAAACTACGTTTAAATGTTTATGGAAAGCTATTTTTACGGTACAGACTGTTTAAACATCGACCAGACAACATTCTCACGTATATTGAATATGAAAATAACTAGTGAATAGATTGGCTATATTATCAATGATAATATACTATTTAAATATATTCTTTTATTTCTGAAAATATAAATTGATTTATTATAATTCTCGATTAAAATGAATTTCTTTGTACAGAATTGAAATGATACATTATGATTCTGTTTTCAAACATTAAATTATACTATAGTAAGTCCCGAATGTCTCATTATGAACAAATGCAATTGCAATTGTGCGGCGGATTTCAAAAGGAAAATTAATAAGAGCTAACCACAGTAAAAAAGCATCATGTAACTAATTAATTTAAATCAAATTTCGAGTCGTAGTTAATTCATAAATCGAAAATAAACTGACAACACCATGGCAAAAAATGAAAACGACGAAAAGACAAACAACAGTACACAAAACACAAAACACAACATAGAAAACTAACGACTGAACAACACGAACCCCACCAAAACACAACATAGAAAACTAAAGACTGAGCAACACGAACCCCACCAAAACACAACATAGAAAACTAAAGACAGAGCAACACAAACACCACCATAAACCGGAGGTGATCCTTGGTGCTCCGGAAGGGTAAGCAGATCCTGCTCCACATGTATCACCCGTCGTGTTGCTCATGTAAGTACAAACCCGGGGATAAGTCTAATTCAGTAGGTCATATTCGAGAGAAAAAGGACGGAATCATGGTTACATCAATTCGAACACAAAATAACATCCAAGACTAAATAATGGCTGTTTTCTCTGTACCGTTACGTTAAACTTTGATATTCTGACTTTTTTTCTAAGTTATTTCCCAATAACTCTAACTATTTATTGTTTGTTTTTTGTTTAACTTTAAAAGAAGAAATCAACTAGTCATGATTTTTAAAGTCGTAATTGATTCTTTACCCCAGAAGAAGTGGTTTATTTGCTCTAATATTGATTTTGTATATAAATAATATTTCGTCAAGGTGGAATTTTATTCAGTCATATTATTTTTCTTTTATTGTTCTGATCCAATGTTTATATATCTTTTTCTCACAAAGCAAAAAATTGTGATTTTATCTTGAAAATATGGTCACATATTTGTCGAAAGAACACATTTTAAACTGATATAATATTTATTTGTTATAATAGTACATTTGCCAATGTTGTTAAGGGACACAAAGGCTCAGGAGATACAAAAGGGAGAAATGTAAAACCATACATCATCAAGACCAAAAGAAAAGCGGCAATAGTCTGTAAAATGCGACACGGAAGTCGTAGCTGGAAAAGGTGTTTACCAATGAGTTTAGACTAAATTACATGTACCTTATACTTATAAAGTAATAGAATGACAATGTGTTGAGGAATCGTCTCTAGGGAAACATGTGACAAATTAAGACAATTTGTCTCCACAAGTTCAAGCGGCGTACCTAATAGAATAATATATTATACTGTGGTAAAATTGTAAGCGCTGCCTTTACAGTTGAAATATTGGTTGTGTGAAATCCTTGAATTTGAACTTTGAGGAGTAAACAAAATTTTATATGAAAGGTATTATATCTTGCCAACATTCTCGTGTACAGCTGTTGAATATCAATAATATTTTTTGCATTGTTTTATACAGAGTTCATCACATAAAGGTGAATATCCTCATGTTTTACTTTGATTAAATAATGTATTTGTCTCAAATCGTTGGGTATGCTAAAATTTAAAAGTATTTTCCTTTTTCACATCTTATTTTGTATCTTTCGCGTCTCTTTTATACAAGGATCAAACGGACACAAAAAATCAAACACACCGTTTTCTTAAATACTGATCATTAGAACTTACGGTTTACTCATGCCAATTTTTATACTGCCTTTCTTTTCTGTGACAAAACAGTTTATATCACTAAAAGGTGCTACTAGGCGCAGATGCAAGTTAAATTAACGTAGAGCGATTTAGGTGTACTATTGTGTGTACTAGCATTTTGTTTCCATGGGTACGGTGTGCTATTTTCCAAAACCAGTTCGAAGATATTATTAGTTACAGTGTGCTAGTGACCTTATACGATATCTCGAATCCCATATGGAAATTAATAACCCCGTATTTATAGTATTAGGTTACTAGCTCACTGTGTAACGAATTTATCTTGCTGACTATCTTAATATTTAGACTTGTGGCCTATCAAAGTGATCAAGTCTTTACTATTAAGAACCTACTTCCATTGGTCTATGCAAAAACAAATGCCAACAATATCAATTTGTTAGCTGTTAATGTGTTTTCTGCATTTTGTTTCAATCGTTTATTATCTCGAAATTTGTGTTGTGTTAATTTTTTGTGCACGTATTAGCCTTATGCATTCAATTTTGTATTGGCGATGAAAGACTTGTTATCTGATTACATTTCTTCACCCTTACATTTTTGTCAACTGACATGAATGATATTAGTATAGAAACTTAATTGTAAATGAATTACCCACGTGTACAAGGATATCAATTAGTTTTAGTTATTGATAAATGTATCGTTTGTACTGTCATTCTGGATACCTCCTGGTATTAACATGTATCGTTTGTACTGTCATTCTGGATACCTCCTGGTATTAACATGTATCGTTTGTACTGTCATTCTGGATACCTCCTGGTATTAACATGTATCGTTTGTACTGTCATTCTGGATACCTCCTGGTATTAACATGTATCGTTTGTACTGTCATTCTGGATACCTCCTGGTATTAACATGTATCGTTGGTACTGTCATTCTGGATACCTCCTGGTATTAACATGTATCGTTTGTACTGTCATTCTGGATACCTCCTGGTATTAACATGTATCGTTTGTACTGTCATTCTGGATACCTCCTGGTATTAACATGTATCGTTTGTACTGTCATTCTGTATTAACATGTATCGTTTGTACTGTCTTTCTGGATACCTCCTGGTATTAACATGTATCGTTTGTACTGTCATTCTGGATACCTCCTGGTATTAACATGTATCGTTTGTACTGTCATTCTGGATACCTCCTGGTATTAACATGTATCGTTTGTACTGTCATTCTGGATACCTCCTGGTATTAACATGTATGTAACTGGTTTGTACCTCCTGTATTAACGTATGGTACTGTCATTCTGGATACCTCCTGGTATTAACATGTATCGTTTGTACTGTCATTCTGGATACCTCCTGGTAACATTATCGTTTGTACTGTCATTCTGGATACCTCCGTTTGTATAACATGTATCGTTGTACTGTCATTCTGGATACCTCCTGGTATTAACATGTATCGTTTGTACTGTCATTCTGGATACCTCCTGGTATTAACATGTATCGTTGGTACTGTCATTCTGGATACCTCCTGGTATTAACATGTATCGTTTGTACTGTCATTCTGGATACCTCCAGGTATTAACATGTATCGTTTGTACTGTCATTCTGGATACCTCCTGGTATTAACATGTATCGTTTGTACTGTCATTCTGGATACCTCCTGGTATTAACATGTACCGTTTGTACTGACTTTCTGGATACCTCCTGGTATTAACATGTATCGTTTGTACTGTCATTCTGGATACCTCCTGGTATTAACATGTATCGTTTGTACTGTCATTCTGGATACCTCCTGGTATTAACATGTATCGTTTGTACTGTCATTCTGGATACCTCCAGGTATTAACATGTATCGTTTGTACTGTCATTCTGGATACCTCCTGGTATTAACATGTATCGTTTGTACTGTCATTCTGGATACCTCCTGGTATTAACATGTATCGTTTGTACTGTCATTCTGGATACCTCCTGGTATTAATCATGTATCGTTGGTACTGTCATTCTGGATACCTCCTGGTATTAACATGTATCGTTTGTACTGTCATTCTGGATACCTCCTGGTATTAACATGTATCGTTTGTACTGTCATTCTGGATACCTCCTGGTATTAACATGTATCGTTGGTACTGTCATTCTGGATACCTCCTGGTATTAACATGTATCGTTTGTACTGTCATTCTGGATACCTCCTGGTATTAACATGTATCGTTTGTACTGTCATTCTGGATACCTCCTGGTATTAACATGTATCGTTGGTACTGTCATTCTGGATACCTCCTGGTATTAACATGTATCGTTGGTACTGTCATTCTGGATACCTCCTGGTATTAACATGTATCGTTTGTACTGTCATTCTGGATACCTCCTGGTATTAACATGTATCGTTTGTACTGTCATTCTGGGTACCTCCTGGTATTAACATGTATCGTTTGTACTGTCATTCTGGATACCTCCTGGTATTAACATGTATCGTTTGTACTGTCATTCTGGATACCTCCTGGTATTAACATGTATCGTTGGTACTGTCATTCTGGATACCTCCTGGTATTAACATGTATCGTTGGTACTGTCATTCTGGATACCTCCTGGTATTAACATGTATCGTTTGTACTGTCATTCTGGATACCTCCTGGTATTAACATGTATCGTTGGTACTGTCATTCTGGATACCTCCTGGTATTAACATGTATCGTTTGTACTGTCATTCTGGATACCTCCTGGTATTAACATGTATCGTTTGTACTGTCATTCTGGATACCTCCTGGATACCTCCTGGTATTAACATGTATCGTTTGTACTGTCATTCTGGATACCTCCTGGTATTAACATGTATCGTTTGTACTGTCATTCTGGATACCTCATTCTGGATACCTCCTGGTATTAACATGTATCGTTTGTACTGTCATTCTGGATACCTCCAGGTATTAACATGTATCGTTTGTACTGTCATTCTGGATACCTCCTGGTATTAACATGTATCGTTTGTACTGTCATTCTGGATACCTCCTGGTATTAACATGTATCGTTTGTACTGTCATTCTGGATACCTCCTGGTATTAACATGTATCGTTGTTTGTACTGTCATTCTGGATACCTCCTGGTATTAACATGTATCGTTTGTACTGTCATTCTGGATACCTCCTGGTATTAACATGTATCGTTTGTACTGTCATTCTGGATACCTCCTGGTATTAACATGTATCGTTTGTACTGTCATTCTGGATACCTCCTGGTATTAACATGTATCGTTTGTACTGTCATTCTGGATACCTCCTGGTATTAACATGTATCGTTTGTACTGTCATTCTGGATACCTCCTGGTATTAACATGTATCGTTTGTACTGTCATTCTGGATACCTCCTGGTATTAACATGTATCGTTTGTACTGTCATTCTGGATACCTCCTGGTATTAACATGTATCGTTTGTACTGGTCATTCTGGATACCTCCTGGTATTAACATGTATCGTTTGTACTGTCATTCTGATACATGTATCGTTTGTACTGTCATTCTGGATACCTCCTGGTATTAACATGTATCGTGTACTGTCATTCTGGATACCTCCTGGTATTAACATGTATCGTTGGTACTGTCATTCTGGATACCTCCTGGTATTAACATGTATCGTTTGTACTGTCATTCTGGATACCTCCTGGTATTAACATGTATCGTTTGTACTGTCATTCTGGATACCTCCTGGTATTAACATGTATCGTGTGTACTGTCATTCTGGATACCTCCTGGTATTAACATGTATCGTTTGTACTGTCATTCTAGATACCTCCTGGTATTAACATGTATCGTTGGTACTGTCATTCTAGATACCTCCTGGTATTAACATGTATCGTTTGTACTGGTATTCTGGATACCTCCTGGTATTAACATGTATCGTTTGTACTGTCATTCTGGATACCTCCTGGTATTAACATGTATCGTTTGTACTGACTTTCTGGATACCTCCTGGTATTAACATGTATCGTTTGTACTGTCATTCTGGATACCTCCTGGTATTAACATGTATCGTTTGTACTGTCATTCTGGATACCTCCTGGTATTAACATGTATCGTTTGTACTGTCATTCTGGATACCTCCATGTATCGTTGTACTGTATCTAACATGTATCGTTTGTACTGTCATTCTGGATACCTCCTGGTATTAACATGTATCGTTTGTACTGTCATTCTGGATACCTCCTGGTATTAACATGTATCGTTTGTACTGTCATTCTGGTACTGTCTTTCTGGATACCTCCTGGTATTAACATGTATCGTTTGTACTGTCATTCTGGATACCTCCTGGACTGTACCTCCTGGATACCTCCTGGTATTAACATGTATCGTTTGTACTGTCATTCTGGATACCTCCTGGTATTAACATGTATCGTTGGTACTGTCATTCGTTTGTACTGACTTTCTGGATACCTCCTGGTATTAACATGTATCGTTTGTACTGTCATTCTGGATACCTCCTGGTATTAACATGTATCGTTTGTACTGTCATTCTGGATACCTCCAGGTATTAACATGTATCGTTTGTACTGTCATTCTGGATACCTCAGGTATTAACATGTATCGTTTGTACTGTCATTCTGGATACCTCCTGGTATTAACATGTATCGTTTGTACTGTCATTCTGGATACCTCAGGTATTAACATGTATCGTTTGTACTGTCATTCTGGATACCTCCTGGTATTAACATGTATCGTTTGTACTGTCATTCTGGATACCTCCTGGTATTAACATGTATCGTTTGTACTGTCATTCTGGATACCTCCTGGTATTAACATGTATCGTTGGTACTGTCATTCTGGATACCTCCTGGTATTAACATGTATCGTTTGTACTGTCATTCTGGATACCTCCTGGTATTAACATGTATCGTTTGTACTGTCATTCTGGATACCTCCTGGTATTAACATGTATCGTTGGTACTGTCATTCTGGATACCTCCTGGTATTAACATGTATCGTGTGTACTGTCATTCTGGATACCTCCTGGTATTAACATGTATCGTTGGTACTGTCATTCTGGATACCTCCTGGTATTAACATGTATCGTTTGTACTGTCATTCTGGATACCTCCTGGTATTAACATGTATCGTTTGTACTGTCATTCTGGATACCTCCTGGTATTAACATGTATCGTTGGTACTGTCATTCTGGATACCTCCAGGTATTAACATGTATCGTTTGTACTGTCATTCTGGATACCTCCAGGTATTAACATGTATCGTTTGTACTGTCATTCTGGATACCTCCAGGTATTAACATGTATCGTTTGTACTGTCATTCTGGATACCTCAGGTATTAACATGTATCGTTTGTACTGTCATTCTGGATACCTCCTGGTATTAACATGTATCGTTGGTACTGTCATTCTGGATACCTCCTGGTATTAACATGTATCGTGGTGTACTGTCATTCTGGATACCTCCTGGTATTAACATGTATCGTTTGTACTGTCATTCTGGATACCTCCTGGTATTAACATGTATCGTTTGTACTGTCATTCTGGATACCTCCTGGTATTAACATGTATCGTCCTGGTATTAACATGTATCGTTTGTACTGGTATTCTGGATACCTCCTGGTATTAACATGTATCGTGTGTACTGTCATTCTGGATACCTCCTGGTATTAACATGTATCGTTGGTACTGTCATTCTGGATACCTCCTGGTATTAACATGTATCGTTTGTACTGTCATTCTGGATACCTCCTGGTATTAACATGTATCGTTTGTACTGTCATTCTGGATACCTCCTGGTATTAACATGTATCGTGTACTGTCATTCTGGATACCTCCTGGTATTAACATGTATCGTTGGTACTGGTATTCTGGATACCTCCTGGTATTAACATGTATCGTTGGTACTGTCATTCTGGATACCTCCTGGTATTAACATGTATCGTTTGTACTGTCATTCTGGATACCTCCTGGTATTAACATGTATCGTTTGTACTGTCATTCTGGATACCTCCTGGTATTAACATGTATCGTTTGTACTGTCATTCTGGATACCTCCTGGTATTAACATGTATCGTTTGTACTGTCATTCTAGATACCTCCTGGTATTAACATGTATCGTTTGTACTGTCATTCTGGATACCTCCTGGTATTAACATGTATCGTTTGTACTGTCATTCTGGATACCTCCTGGTATTAACATGTATCGTTTGTACTGTCATTCTGGATACCTCCTGGTATTAACATGTATCGTTTGTACTGTCTTTCTGGATACCTCCTGGTATTAACATGTATCGTTTGTACTGTCATTCTGGATACCTCATTCAGGTATTAACATGTATCGTTTGTACTGTCATTCTGGATACCTCCTGGTATTAACATGTATCGTTTGTACTGTCATTCTGGATACCTCCTGGTATTAACATGTATCGTTTGTACTGTCATTCTGGATACCTCCTGGTATTAACATGTATCGTTTGTACTGTCATTCTGGATACCTCCTGGTATTAACATGTATCGTTTGTACTGTCATTCTGGATACCTCCTGGTATTAACATGTATCGTTTGTACTGTCATTCTGGATACCTCCTGGTATTAACATGTATCGTTGGTACTGTCATTCTGGATACCTCCTGGTATTAACATGTATCGTTTGTACTGTCATTCTGGATACCTCCTGGTATTAACATGTATCGTTTGTACTGTCATTCTGGATACCTCCTGGTATTAACATGTATCGTTTGTACTGTCATTCTGGATACCTCCTGGTATTAACATGCATCTAATTACTTATGAATGGATTGATGCTGATTAACATACATAGCTAAACAACATATTTGCAATAGATGAGTATACAATTAGTAACAATTCACATGTGAACGTATTCCATTCCAAGATATGGGATGATTGCCAATGAGACAAATATCCACACAAAAAAACAAGATATGAATTCTATTAGTACAGGGACGAGTACACAAGGACGAGGATGTAACCGACTATGTCACCTTAAAGGCTTCATTAATGATCAACATCCATACCTAATAGTGATCTATAAAAGGCCCCGACCTGACATAATGTAAATTAATTCAAAACAGAAAGTCAATGGCCTGATTTATACTAAATCAGTCAGTGAAAAACATTTATGACAGACAGCAACAAAAGACAACCTCTGAATGACAGTATCCTGACTTGAGACAGACACATAAACAATATGAAGAGGATAAACATGTATGTGATCGCACAACATCCCCTTACATGTACCTGCAATACTTGTGTAACATCACAACATAAGAACAAACTGTCAAATTCTGTTGGAAAGGGCTTGGCTCATTAGGTCAGATCAATAAACAACTAACAAAAAGACAAGACACAAATTTTCTAAATTCGACTGTTAAACAATTGTCATGCATGCATAAATATGTGTATTATAGTCCAAACTTTTAACATGTGCAAAACGTATTTAGAGATATATGAAATAAATGATAGTTTGATGGTAATCCAAAAAAAAAAATGCAGGTGTTCTATGTATCCAATAGTTCGTTGTTATTTTTTTGTAACCTAAATAAATGAAATTGTTTTTCAGACAGACGATGAGTGTTCACAAATAATCATACTGATACCGTTTTCCTTAATTAAATATAAGTGTACCAATCATCAATAAATGCAAGGAAATGATAGGGTCTCAAGTGTTATATAAACGAGGCTTCGTCACTGTGTGCAATGTTGTATCTTAAGATAATGATGTCTCACAAATCCGGTTCACCACATTATTACGTCAACTTATTTTGTTTAATACACAATCTATCATTGCGCGAACCCCTGAGGATTCACGCATATATATTATTTGATGTTGTAGTCTTTCAGAGTACCGGAAATGCCTATTGTCTTTTCGGAATACATCTGTTCTTTTCTATGGCCACCTGCGTAATAGGTAATTAATTGACCTAATGAATATGTATTAGCGCTTACAGTTGTTATAGTGATAAGTGTTAATCGAGACTGATTGATATTTTACATCAGTAGATTAGTTAACTAAATTATAGTCGCATATGTTAAGTTTTCTGAAATACAAGCTGTGTAAACATTGGACATTAGATTTTAAGCGAAAAAATTACCGTCAATGGTTAGGCGTTTTTAAGATTTCAAAAATGAGCCATTTTAGCGAAATCAAAAAGTCCGTTTATGCAGTAATCAAAGAGTTTTTAAAAATTGTGTCTATTTTAATTAAAATAGCAAAAATTGAATTATTATAATCATATTATTTAATTGGTAAAATATTGGAACAAAATATCTTTTATCGAGATCAAGATACAAATTGAAATGAAAAGAAAACAAATTAAAGAAAAACAAACTGAACCTTAAAGAATCGTTGAGATGTGTAAAATGCAGATATGAGATGCGACAACGCACCATTTAATTTTTTAGTAAACATTTAAATTATTAAGATATTTTTTGCGGTATAATGATTATTCTGAAAGAATCATTAAATTTTAGGACTTTAATTGCGAGATAACGGATAATAGAAAAGTTGATTATGCATAAATTATGCAATAGCAGGAGTGAAATATACAGGGCCACAGATAAAATACCGATTGTCTTTTATAGAGACTGAGTGATGGTAGATACAGTCAGAGATAAGATAATGAATTTCTATTTATATCAATTAATGCTCTACATTTGTATCAAAATATAAATAAGGAAAAAAAGCAATAATTAGAATAACAGACAACGTAATGAAATCAGGCAGTTAGTTTTCTCGTATATATAAATTGTTTTACATTTGTCACTTCGGGGCATTTTGAAGCTTACTATGCGGTATGGAATTTGTTCATTGTTAAAGGCCATACGGTGACAATAGTTGTTAACTTCTAGTCACTTGGTCTCTGGTGGAGATTTGTCTCAATGGCAATCATTCCACATCTTCCTTTTTTATATAAAGAAACCATACTAAATCTTATTTTAAAATACTAGTCAACCCTGGAAATTATGACGAAATTTAAAGGCACCTTTTAGGTGTGTTAAATGCAGAAATTACACGTCACATCGAAACAGTTCATAAATGAATATGCGTTTGAGTCCTTAAAATAATTCTAAAGATATGAAAAGATTTACAGACACTGAGTGATTTTCTTTGGAGTTGAGGTGATGACTCTCTATTTATTTAAAACTTATGGTCTATGAAGTAAAAAAAATTGAGGTCTGATCTATAATAATAATTCCTCGCTCTTTGGATTGAAAACTATTATACTTAAGTTACTAACGGTATGTGATTGCGAAAATATATTAGCAACTGTCCAAAGAATTATAATAACAGGAAGATGAATATTATCTATTCCACATTATTTTATAAAATTAGAGATGCGTATGTTAATTTATTATAGGAAAATGTGTGAATTTTTTTTTAACGTGTGTCGACTACTCTCTCCAAAAAATATAGTTGTAAATGGCATAGTCAATTCTTTTATTTTTGGTATGTGAACCCCCCTTTTCCCCTTCGGAAGCGTCTGTGGGATGGCAGAGAAAGAAATTAGTTCTTTAACAAGAAAATTATCGCAAAAAAGAACATCAGTTTCATTAAGAATCCATGTCAGTTTACCTACATCTTGTATAAAAAAGAAATGAGGTAAAATCATGCATCTTTATAAAAAAATTATCTGATCTTTCATTCCAAACATGCATTTAGGTTCACGATTGTATTTCTTTTTTTAAAGAAAGCAACTTGTTCAATCAAATTGCATAGTTTGTTGTCGGAAAACTACGTAAAACAAAATTGAAGTTAAACAAGAAGTCAAATTTAGGTAACAGTACTTTTTAGTGTGTAAGGAGCACAACCCTGCTAATGAGTATCAATTGAGATATGAAAATGCCATACGATGGTTACTACTGAGAAATGGTAAGAGAGAGACGAAAGATACAAAGGGACATTCAAACTCATAAGTAGAAAATAAACTGACAACGCCATGGCTAAAAAAGAAAAAGAGCAACATACAAACAACAGTACACAAAACAAAAACTGGGGGTGATCTCAGGTGCTCCAGAAGGGTAAGCTGAACCTGCTCCACACGTGGCACCCCGTCGTGTTGCTCATGCTAGTACAAACAAGGTAATAAGTCTAATTCGGTAGGTCACATTCGAGGAAAAGGGGACGGGATTGTAGTCACGACAATTGGAACATATCTGCTATCATCTGTGAAACGGATATTCCATAACGGTCAACCATCTCGTGATGGCGTCCGTAAAATTTACGAAGGGATGATTTCAACTTCACAATTTGGAACTCTTGGTTTAATAGCTACTTGTGAGCAGCAACTATCTATCAAGGAAATCATGAGTAAGTTGACAATTGGAAAGTTGAAATCATCTCGTTTGTTATAGATTCTTGTTTAAAGTCGTCCATCTGTGTCAATAACGATAAAAAGGTCAAGATTTGAATCAATCCTCTTGTTTCGGTAGTATACTTAATAGTACGGTGAAATATGGGGAAAAACGCTTCGGACGCATTAAATTGCTTATCAGTGTTTCAAATGTCTGTATCACTCTGCTCAGCTCTTCATGAAATTGCATATGACAGCCTTGTGACGTCAAATACGTTAACCCGGCCTAAATAACTTTGACCCGGACATATCACCAACGTCATAATGGATGAACCGACGTTGATATGTTTGACCCGAACTTATCAAGTCATCTTCTGGTTTGGTGGTGATACAAAGAAATCACTTGTTTCTATCATGCAAAATACACAAAAACATTCGATAAATCGATTATCAGATTTCATATTTGTTGTAAAATGTCAGTTGCTCGACACAATATGAAGCCTGTTTCAACTCGTTCGCTGCGATCACTCGACAAAAACTTGATATTGTGACTTGCAGCTGATATTTTAATATCAGTAAGCAGACAATCCTGATAATCGGTACATATAACGGGCTTGTGAAGTCAATAATGCTTGATGTCGATTTTTCATGAACACCTGATAATCGGTAAATATAACGGGCTTGTGAAGTCAACAATGCTTGATGCGGACTTTTCATGAACACCCGATAATCGGTACATATAACGGGCTTGTGAAGTCAGTAATGCTTGGTGCGAACTTTTCATGAACACCTGATAATCGGTACATATAACGGGCTTGTGAAGTCAATAATGCTTGGTGCGGACTATTCATGCACACCTGATAATCGGTACATATAACAGGCTTGTGAAGTCAATAAAGCTTGATGCGGGTTTTCATGAACACCTGATAATCGATACATATAACGGGCTTCTGAAGTAAATAATGCTTGATGCGGACTTTTCATGAACACCTGATAATTGGTACATTTGTACGCCTCATACCAAATATCTTTTTGTTCGTTTCCTATCATGGTATTGATCGACTTAAGTAGTTCTCTTACGCTGAAAAATATATGTATTTATTATGGTACACTCGCGGTATAAACAAGACAAGCATGACAATCATGCATTACTCCCCAAAGAATAGTTGTGCTTCAAACATATGACAATCATTGTCCAAACATATCAGATATATTTAGCAGTTTAGAATGATGAACACACTGCCAGCATGCAATTTCTCTAATTTCCCTAATCTCAGAATTTTTTAAGAATTGATTTATTAGGTCATTCACAGCTATACTTTACAAAATGTGCTTATTTTCTATATTGAACAACTCATCTAAACTTAGATTGCGCTTAAAATTGTCCATCTTTCTACGGTGCTTAAAGGGTAATTAACCGCTAAAGGAGCTACCATCTGCTTTTTATGGGGAGGGCTAGGATGAAAAATTTTGTCCTGCATTTTTAGTGTAATCTCTGTCCTGCCTTTTTATTTTCACTCTATTCAGCCATGCCTTTTTTTTTTTTAGTTTATCCTGACCTTTTTTTACCTAAATTGTCATCCTGACTTTTTTTTATGCAAGTGTCTCATCCTGCCTTTTTTTTTACTCAAAACTCCTGTCTTGCCTATTTTTTTCAAATTTCATCCTAGCCCCCATAAAAATCAAATGGTAACTCCTAATCAACTATAAAATGATATTTTCTCGATTTTTTCGTAAGTGCATTGAAATTTACCCCATAAATCCCCATACAGTTTCATTCATACGACTTTGGGTCTTCTGTGTACTGATAAGGGACAAGGGATATACTCTTGAAGCGGTAGACAATAACAACAATCCTCCCGTGTCAGAACCAGATTAACAAAACAAATAGAGAAACTGAATCTGGTCAACTAACAAATATATTTTAAAATGTCAAAATATGATTTCAAGCAAATTGTATACTCAAAGGCATTTTATACAAATGCATCTGTTTTAAATTTCTTCAGTAATAATAATAATAATAATAATAATAATAATAATAATAATAATAATAATGATAATATCTTTATTTAAAGAGAGTAATTCATTTGGATTAAACCAATTTTAAATAAGGCTCTCTAAATACAATATCAACTACATGACTAAAACATAATTAATCTACTAATATACACATGTAAACAATAGATGTATATAAACAAAATATAATTACAACAAAAACCGCCTATAGTTTACATTGTGGCTTAACTTATAAATTTGACACTTTTAAAAGATAATGACTTGTTAGAGTATTTGAAACAAAGAATGTAAAGGAATTGTCTAATTTATGAAAATATTTAAAGTAAACCACAGATATGAAATTTATATGACAATCATTTGAATGACATACTTTGTAGTCTTGTCTCCAATTATATTTAAAATGTTATGTTACAATAACATGTATATCGTAAAAACGCGAAAAGGCGAAAGGCGAAATCGCGAAAACGCGAAAAGGCGAAAAGGCGAAATCGCGAAATCGCGAAAACGCGAAAAGGCGAAAAGGCGAAAACGCGAAATCGCGAAATCGCGAAAACGCGAAATCGCGAAATCGCGAAATCGCGAAGTCGAAAACGCGAAAACGCGAAGTCGAAAACGCGAAAACGCGAAAGGCGAAGTCGAAAACGCGAAAACGCGAAGTCGAAAACGCGAAATCGATTTCGCGTTTTCGACTTCGCGTTTTCGCGTTTTCGCGTTTTCGACTTCGCGTTTCGCGTTTTCGACTTCGCCTTTCGCGTTTTCGCGTTTTCGACTTCGCGTTTTCGCGTTTTCGACTTCGCGATTTCGCGTTTTCGCGTTTTCGCCCTATAGAATATGAAAGGCGAAAACGCGAAATGGCCTTAACCGGCCACCATACAAAAGGGACATTCAAACTCATAAGTAGAAAATAAACTGACAACGCCATGGCTAAAAAAATAAAAAAAAGAGCAACATACAAACAACAGTACACAAAACAAAAACTGGGGGTGATCTCAGGTGCTCCAGAAGGGTAAGCTGAACCTGCTCCACACGTGGCACCCCGTCGTGTTGCTCATGCTAGTACAAACAAGGTAATAAGTCTAATTCGGTAGGTCACATTCGAGGAAAAGGGGACGGGATTGTAGTCACGACAATTGGAACATATCTGCTATCATCTGTGAAACGGATATTCCATAACGGTCAACCATCTCGTGATGGCGTCCGTAAAATTTACGAAGGGATGATTTCAACTTCACAATTTGGAACTCTTGGTTTAATAGCTACTTGTGAGCAGCAACTATCTATCAAGGAAATCATGAGTAAGTTGACAATTGGAAAGTTGAAATCATCTCGTTTGTTATAGATTCTTGTTTAAAGTCGTCCATCTGTGTCAATAACGATAAAAAGGTCAAGATTTGAATCAATCCTCTTGTTTCGGTAGTATACTTAATCTTAAGTACGGTGAAATATGGGGAAAAACGCTTCGGACGCATTAAATAAGGAGATATGTTAATATGATTGTCCAATAGACGACTATAAAACAGGAGATGTGGTAATATGATTGTCCAATAGACGACTATAAAACAGAGTTCAGAGGAATGCACACTCACAAACGTTCATCTTCAATGCAGCAATTAAAACTCGTAACATAGAAAAACTTATTACACATATTGTCAAGTGTGTTACAGAACCATTGAATTGTATTAAATTTTAGTCAACCAAATAGTGTTAAAAACAGATTTATTAATCAGATGATTATTGTGTTTTTTTAAATGCCATGCCACTTATTCATCCTTATCGATGATAATTGTCTTAGTATGTTTGTCGACAGGCAAATATTTTGCTTTATATACATATGTTTTGAAATATGAATAAAAAACTGTCATAGCTTTAGAATACTATAGATATGTGTATAAAGCTTGAAATCCGTTATTTAAAAGTTAGTATACTATATTGCAGTATTTCGTATTTCATATTTAAAGGAGGCTTGTTTGTATTGATTCTAGAACTGCATCGAGTATGATACAGTATTTCTTCAACTCGAAAAAGTTAAATAAGTATAGCAGGGAGATATTTTTCTTAAAAACATGTAACAATAGTGTAGAGAAATATCTTATCGGATGAGATACAGTGATTGTAATTGTTTCTTCAATGATTTTAGATTTTTTTGTCGCCAATGGAAATTGAATATTCGCTAATAAAAAAAAAACATCGAACTTTTATGACGTTATGACAACATTGTTGATTTACATTTATCATATGTTAAGCAAGGATATATGATGTATGTCCAGTTTTGCATATGCAATAAAACCGATGATGAACATGATGAATGACATTTATTCTTATGTTGTGGTGTCACACAATTGTTTCAGGTTAAGGTAAGGTTGAACGCTCGAAAACATGTTAGTGGTTGTCAGCGGTTGTCGTTTGTTGCTGTATATCATATTTGTATTTCGTTCATTGGTTTTTTTACATAAATGAGGCCGTTAGTTTTCTCGTTTGAATTGTTTTACATTTGTCATTTCGGGGCTTATTAGTATGTGGTATGGGTTTTGCTCATTGTTGAATGCCGTCAATCATATCACCACATCTCCTTATTTAATTTTTATCAAATTAACAGGGTAAAATAAACGTTTTAACCCTATTGCTGCCTCTAATTTAATGTGGTTACATTTCGTTTGCCAGGAAATACGGCAGGTGGACGTTTGTCATATCACCACGCCCGACTATGACGATATTTGATGTCAAAACCTCATGAAACTACATTGGAGGCCTGATGAAGCTACATTGGAGGCCCATTGACGAACCATATTACACTGTATACACATGTAATTGTCGTTTTTTTCTTAAATTTAAAGAGATATAGTAACAAACAGGTGTTCATAAAATTTAAAATATGGACATCACCGGACCGATATTAATATGTGTTCTCTGCCTATATTTCTCTCCCCAGATGTTCATAAAATTGCTTATCAGTGTTTCAAATGTCTGTATCACTCTGCTCAGCTCTTCATAAAATTGCATATGACAGCCTTGTGACGTCAAATACGTTAACCCGGCCTAAATAACTTTGACCCGGACATATCACCAACGTCATAATGGATGAACCGACGTTGATATGTTTGACCCGAACTTATCAAGTCATCTTCTGGTTTGGTGGTGATACAAAGAAATCACTTGTTTCTATCATGCAAAATACACAAAAACATTCGATAAATCGATTATCAGATTTCATATTTGTTGTAAAATGTCAGTTGCTCGACACAATATGAAGCCTGTTTCAACTCGTTCGCTGCGATCACTCGACAAAAAACTTGATATTGTGACTTGCAGCTGATATTTTACAATATCAGTAAGCAGACAATCCTGATAATCGGTACATATAACGGGCTTGTGAAGTCAATAATGCTTGATGTCGATTTTTCATGAACACCTGATAATCGGTAAATATAACGGGCTTGTGAAGTCAACAATGCTTGATGCGGACTTTTCATGAACACCCGATAATCGGTACATATAACGGGCTTGTGAAGTCAGTAATGCTTGGTGCGGACTTTTCATGAACACCTGATAATCGGTACATATAACGGGCTTGTGAAGTCAATAATGCTTGGTGCGGACTATTCATGCACACCTGATAATCGGTACATATAACAGGCTTGTGAAGTCAATAAAGCTTGATGCGGAGTTTTCATGAACACCTGATAATCGATACATATAACGGGCTTCTGAAGTAAATAATGCTTGATGCGGACTTTTCATGAACACCTGATAATTGGTACATTTGTACGCCTCATACCAAATATCTTTTTTGTTCGTTTCCTATCATGGTATTGATCGACTTAAGTAGTTCTCTTACGCTGAAAAATATATGTATTTATTATGGTACACTCGCGGTATAAACAAGACAAGCATGACAATCATGCATTACTCCCCAAAGAATAGTTGTGCTTCAAACATATGACAATCATTGTCCAAACATATCAGATATATTTAGCAGTTTAGAATGATGAACACACTGCCAGCATGCAATTTCTCTAATTTCCCTAATCTCAGAATTTTTTTTAAGAATTGATTTATTAGGTCATTCACAGCTATACTTTACAAAATGTGCTTATTTTCTATATTGAACAACTCATCTAAACTTAGATTGCGCTTAAAAATTGTCCATCTTTCTACGGTGCTTAAAGGGTAATTAACCGCTAAGGGAGCTACCATTTGCTTTTTATGGGGAGGGGGCTAGGATGAAAAATTTTGTCCTGCATTTTTTTAGTGTAATCTCTGTCCTGCCTTTTTATTTTTCACTCTATTCGGCCATGCCTTTTTTTTTTTTAGTTTATCCTGACCTTTTTTTACCTAAATTGTCATCCTGACTTTTTTTTATGCAAGTGTCTCATCCTGCCTTTTTTTTTACTCAAAACTCCTGTCTTGCCTATTTTTTTCAAATTTCATCCTAGCCCCCCCATAAAAATCAAATGGTAACTCCCTAATCAACTATAAAATGATATTTTCTCGATTTTTTTCGTAAGTGCATTGAAATTTACCCCATAAATCCCCATACAGTTTCATTCATACGACTTTGGGTCTTCTGTGTACTGATATGTATGATACTAGTGGTTTAATATCTACTATATTTTTGATACTTTAAGATATGTAACATTCCTCCTGTCTTGATCAGTAGTCATAGTGTGATACTCATTCAGTAAAATATTAATTACAATGCACATCGAATGTAACATTACATGTGTAACGATTAGTATAACAATATATTTACAGCATTCCGGAGAAGTTTACTAGACAACTACATATACTAAACAGAAAGGTTCATACAGTAACGGAAGTGTTCTGTCAATTTGCATTATGTTGGAAATGAACAGTATGGTATTTAATCGTCATTAACTCATTGGTTTTATTTAACAAGTTATTACAGATGAACTTTCGGTTAGATAATTGACAAACATTCTCAGTCATGATAAACTGTTCAGATTGTGTATACAATAATAAGGAAATATTATAGTATGATTGCCAATGAACAAAAAAGGAAAACAACACGTTTTCATGCGTCCGAATAATTCAGTCCCTTCCCGTGATCGACTCTCCCACTCGCGAGTTAATGTAGCCATCGTAGAGCAGTGGAATATAACGACTGAATTATTCGGGTTAGCGTCCGAGGCGAGTTTCTGGATTCTATCGAACAAACACTCTTTTTAGATTTGGATTCTTAATTGCGGAAACTTATAGTGTTATTCTCTCGTAATCTTGTGCAATCTGAAAACCTGACTAGACTGAACTTATATTTTAAGGATGAATGTTTTCAAATAATTTATCCAATTCAAACAAACATTTGTCAAATCAGAGTCTTCAGTTCTACAGGTATTCTGCTAAGACAGAGGTCACTGTTACATGTACTTTAGATAAATTATGACATTTTGTTTCATAATAATATACAAGAAACATGCATAACAAAATGACAATGTACTAAGTAGTGTGAGACTTTCTTATATTATCTGTTGATTTTCAGGACAGATTTTAAGGGGTACCTAATACTTGGACTAATAAAGATTTGGCTCGTTTAATTTTCATAAAATTTTGACTAAATAATTACTTTGACCTATTGGTAATAATATAAAAATTTCAAGAAATTTAAATCACATAATTTACAGGAATAATTTCATTGGATATCATATAGCAGTTTGACGAACACTAATTTGGATCATTGATAATTTTGATTTCTCTTTACTAATAGTATGTGATTAAAATGAGTTAACTCCCTTATTTGTTCTGTACCCCCTTAAGTCTCCGATGAAAATTATTAAGAGAATTGTCCTGCAATGAAAATGGTCCCGTATGTGGATTTATTTTCTGTTATTATCACTGTGTCTTGAACACTTGTTCACAAAGGTACCATTCACCCAGTAGGAGTTGATTTAGCGCTCATCGTGATCATGTATTACACCTTATACCGCAAACACTTTGCACTTAACATTTTATTTGTCTTTCGTATTTTTATTTTGTCTATAGTATTGTCGTTTTTTACTCGACCTGTAGTTTTTAATTACCCCTTGGTATAAGATTACTTATAAAAGAAATTCACCAATTGATTAACTTTGAAATTTTAATAGCGTTCCGTATGCAGGTTGATCCAACAAAAGAACTCTTCGGACACAAATTTGATACATATGTTATAACTTTTCTTAATCAAGAGTAGGATAATATGTCCTATGTACAGTATTTCATGAACTGCCGAGTTCACCACTGATTTTGGAGAGGTTCGTGTTACTCACTCTTTAGTTTTATGTGAGCGGTTTGTCGCCTTTGGTCTGCTTGTCTTTTTTTTTTTTAATAATTTTGTTATGGTATTGAATGTTTATTTTCGATACATGGTTTTTAATTTTCCCCTAAATATCTTCTCTTAACTTTACAAATTCAAATTGTGATGTCTCATTTGATAATGGTGCACTCAAAGTGCAAATGGCAGTTACACACTCAATCGATACGTTTATTTGATAACTGTTTTACGTGAGCGTATTCATAACTTGAAATTGAGCTGTAAAAGTCAACTTATTATAAGATTCGAGGATTTTAAAAGACTTTGGCCATTTGAAATGTATTTACTCAGCCAAAACTTTCTGAAAATACCAAAACAGTTAGACTATTTCTATAGTTATAATACTATTTGATTATTTTTAGATAATCAACTCGAATAAAAAACGACCGAAAATATAATACGTTAAACCTAGTTGATGCCTCTAGAGTCATAGAGAGAAACGTTATATTCATATTTTGTTCCAAATTATCAAAATTATGAGGTAAATTTGAAACATTATGAATATATAATAGTATACCCACCTTCTTCATAGATATAGCTTTAATGTAGTACATATATACCGAGACATCTGCACATGTGCCTTTAAATCTTTTAGAATTAAAATAAAAAAGCGACTTACCAACTTTTCATATCAGCAATTTTCAATCTATTAAATCCTTAAAGAATAAAATAATCCTACAAGTTGTTATAATGATCTGATGCACAGAATCAATTTGCCAGAATGTCTGGAATTCATTTTCATTATCTTACATCCGATCATCGCTTGTGAATCGTTCAAAAACACAACTGTCAAGGGAATAGTAGACTTAAAGTAATAAGTACCTTCTCTATAGCATTAGATAATTTTACTAAGGCTGTTCAGTATTTTGTTATATTACGAATAAAACGATAAAACACAGCAAGTCCAGAACCTGAAAAAAAACTGTCTTTTTCTGTTGCTATTACTGCAAAAATATTTCCAATAGCAAAGCACGATATATAAATAAATTACCAGTGAAATTCCCTGCCACTTTACTGATTAAAGTAGAATAGATTTGTAACGATACTAAAACTACCACTCTCTTGCCTTTAAACGCAATCATTAACACTATAGATATCTGAAGAGTCAATCGAATCTATAAATGTTTTATTGGATCTATTACATCAGTACAAAGCTTTATCTTTATAAAAGTAGTTCACAATCATCAATAAAACGACATTGAAATACCAAGTACGACCGTTCAAAGCTCTGAGCTCTGTTAACGAGTACTATCATCAATACAAACGCACCATAAAACTAAGTATGACCGTTCAAAGTTCTGTGATCGCGTACTGTCATCAAAACAATGACTTTAAAATACCAAGTACTGCTCTTTATGGCTCTGTTACTGAGTACAGTAATCAATACAACAACTTTGAAATACAAAGTACAATTCCTAAGAGGTTTGTAAACAAGTTCAGCCATCAACAGGGTGACATTGAAATACAGAGTACAATTCTTTTAAGGTTTTTGAGCAAGTTCAGCCATCAACAGGGTGACATTGAAATACCGATTTTATTCTTAAGAGGTTTGTAAACAAGTTCAGCCATCAACAGAGTGGTATATATCCCTTTATAAAGTCGTCAATAGAGCCACCCCGAGTAAAGGCGTTTGACAATTAAAATAAATAAAGGGAGAAGTTATCACACGGTCCAATAAATTAGTCGAAAAAAACATACAACACCATGGCAAAAAAGGATGAAATTATTAAAGACTAATAACAATCTATAAAACACTACACAGAAAAACTAAAGTTTGAGTTACATGAATGCCATCAAAAACCGCCCAGGTGAAGTGATGTGCTCTGGAAAAACCGGCCGGGAGTGACGTAATGTGACCAGGAAAAACCGGCCTGGGGTAAAGTGATGTTATCCGGGACAATAAGCAGTTCCAGTTTCACTTGTTGAAACTTCATCTTACTTATTGCAAGTAAAATAAAGTTCGGTGATGTCACAATCGGGGATAAATGACGGGATTGTGGCTACGACACGTGGAACATATCCGTGGACAATTGTGACCCATTTTTCCCTTAACGGCCAACCAAATCACGATAACGTCGGTAAAGCTTTCGAACAGATGATCTCAACTATACAACTATATACTATATATCATTTGAAACCAGCAACTCTCTATTAAGGAAATTTTGATAGGGAATGGAAGCCCAAGAATATCGTATCAACTGAGATATATATACTCCATATGAAGGTGCTTTATAAGAATAAACAGATCTTATTCAACTCCTGTATAGCTTTATACCAACCCTCCGACTTTAAATCTCCAATACTGGAATAACAAAAAATATGTAAAAGATGTTATAAAATTAGTATCAGAAAAAGCAATTAACTCTGTAAAATCGAGCTTACAGGCGGCAAAACCCAGATACAAGTAAATTATTAGTGTTGGAAGATTATTTTTATAATTCCAGTTTGTTGGTCAAAGTGTAAGTCCTCTTAGGATGCTTTTCCTCACTCAAAATAAACATTTATTTTTGATCAAGGAAACAGCAAAATAGAACTATTACAATTGTGAAAAGCTTTTGTATTTGTATATCCAAGATATGAAAATGAAAAATATTTCAACAATTATAAACGTTTAATTGATCTCGGTAGGCTGCATTTGTTCATATGTGTCCAATGTTTAACAGTAATAGATTTCAAAATAGAAAGTGTCTTGCACGCTTAAAAAGGTTACAGCTAGACAGAGGCGCACTTCTTGTGCGCACCAAACTTGTATATCCTTATATATATAAAAAAACTGAATGAAATCTAATTCAACATTTTATTTGACTTCGTCAGTCTTTTATCTGATAATTCAATTATTTTTTCATTATAAATAAAACTTTTAGTAGTTTCGTTTTGCAAAGGGAAGTATATTAACATGTGTTTTAATCATATGATAAAGAAAACATAATTGCTCGGTGATTATATATATTGCATAAGGGTGAATAAGCTGTCAGTAAGGTATTTGTCTGGACATTTCATATGCAGTAAATACGTTGACATTTAAATTGAACTGAAGATAACTTCGGTGAAATGAACAAGAGGAACGTTGTACCGAATATCTTGACTGCAATTGCTTGGGGGGCCTCGGTGGCCGAGTGGTCTAAGTAGTTACTACTGTAATCACTAGCCAGTCAACACTGAGGTTGTGAGTTCGAACCCCGCTCGTGCAGGTGCATTCGACTCCAATCTTAATTGACTAGGATTGTCAGTTTTCCTATCGAGGTCGGTGGTTTTCTCCGGGCACTCCGGCTCCCTCCATCACTAAAAACTGGCCGCCACGAAATAGCCCAAAAGCGGTGCTTAAAAGTGGCGTTAAAACACCAAAAATCAATCAATCAGTAATTGCTTGGACAATATGACAATGCAAATAAAGGTCATATGTCACCTTTGAAATCTGCAATAGGAGAAAAAATTACGCGATTAAATCATATGTAGCCATCCTCATTAATTGTCGACTAGTGTAAATCATTCGTGTTATTACAATTTACGATCAAAACACATTAGTATCTTGATACATGTACTGTGTATCAAATACAAAGTTAAATATTATATTAAATATCTGGTTTCCTTAAGGGAATTTGATTTGTTTTTCTTAAAAATATAGGACAAATATTAAATTACCATACAAGAGAACTCTTATATATTGAAAATAAATAAACATATATATTTCTAGTTTGACACTTAGGTCATTCATTTCTCTGGACATAAGAAATATTATTGCATCATTGAGTTCTTCTTTATTATAAAAAAAAGAAAAGAAAAGAAAATTGAATTTTCAGAAGTATCATGAAGGATTTCGCTAGCGGAGAAAACATATCTTCGTATTTTTGACTTCTTTTTGGGATAACATTTTAGTCCGTCTTGACTTATGATTTCTGATCCTCCTCTTGTTATTTCTTTAAATTTTTAGCAACCACGAAGATTTTGGTTGAATAGAATACTTTTTTCTTTATAGTTTTTCGTTTTAAAGTATAGTTAGTAGCTGTTAGTTTTATTTCATTCGAATTCTTTTAATTCTGTCCTTGTTTGGTCTGAATATTATAATATTTTTTTATTGAATCGTTCAACTACAAAAAAGAGTTGCGTAAAGATTTAAAGATCAAATATTCTATATATTTATGTTCAAAATATCACAAAAAGGATTCGACACACGTTATTACAACTTAAATAGTCTTTTCCTAAGATACAACATTAATCAACAGAATGTCATTGCATGTTAATATTTAAATGCATTTTTACACAATTCAAACCAAACACCTGTATTAATGATTAAGAGACATATACACAAACAAGATACAGAAATGAAAAGTTAGGAAGAAAAAGCAGAAAAAATATGATTGTGTGTGCGTGCGTTCAGATTATACACATGTTTAATCAAGGAACCTTTTTTAATCTTCTAAAAATTTCTTCATTTTGCTCATTTTCAGCTTGTTACTGTACCGGTATCAAAATTTCTTGATTAAATACAAGGTCATCTGGTAACCAGTTAAGAATATGACGTAAATTTGTATACAAAGGACATTTAAAGAAGAAATGATAAGAATCTTCACGGGGAAACATACATCGACGAGATGAATATGACACTATATCAATTTTAAAGATATCAAAATTAAGGAATGTAGCTGAACATCGAAATTGCGTTTTCATAATATTGTGGTTTCTGGGACGAAAAGGATAGTAATAAGCCCGTTTTTTTCTACTCCAGAACTTTTTAAATTTAATTCTAAAATTTAAATTCTGTAACGTTTCTGTTTTACCCACATGTCTGTCCAGTCTATTTCATAGCTTAATAATTGATGAGATAAACGAGTCACTACCTATCGATAGTCTTCTGATAGGTAACATAATATCGTCACCACTTCTTAAAGGATATGCAGTTGTACTTTGTATCGATGGTGGAATCAAATCACAAAGATGATTAGGGGCGTTTCCACTTTTAGCTTTGTACAACATTTTTCGTTTTTTGCGATCGTCTTGGAGAGATTCTCATTCAGTTTCCTTATAAATATCATTTTTATTTGTTAATATTGGTAAACCAGTTACAATTCTTGCAGTTTCAATATAAAAATAAGGAGATGTGGTATGATTACCAATGAGACAACTATGATCCACCAAAGTTCAAATGAAGTGGATGTAAGCAATTAATCAAGTTGATATTTGTCTAGTTTGTTAGTGTTAAAAATTCCACAGTTATCCCAAACTTCACTGGCATATAAAAAATGATAGTATACATAACTAAGCATAATTTTTCTGTTTGACTGGCTAAGTCTATATTTTAACTTTCATAATGTATAATTAGATACATAAGTATAATGTTATCGATGCGTATGTTCCATTTTGCATCGTTACCAAGCTAACTAACTCCAAGGTGTTTGTGGTAATCGGTGACTGGAATAGCTTGCCCGTTATACGTAAAATGCATAATTTATATCGGTAATTGCATCGCATGAATTAGCCGAGATATTTCATACTTATTCATGCAAGCATATTGAAATATACTTTTCTAAAATTAGGTATGGAGGAACTATTTTCAAAAACTTATTATCCTTATTGTGATGTCTCTCATAGGCACGGTATCCTAATTATATATTGTTTTAAAAATCCTATAATTGTGAGCTATTTCTGTTTTATATAAATTGATAAGGAGGACTAAGCTATTTGCAGGAGCAATTGTTGGTGCAATCCGCTTAGAGACAGACCAAGGCGCGCTTCAAATGACAGTTACACTTAATAACACATCAGTGATCTGATATTAAAAACGAGTCATTAGTTGAGTGTGACGACAGTATGAAGGATGCCATGCTGACCTGTATAACCGATATAAGGCTTTTCGTATATACTAACAAACAGGTTCAAACATTACTGCTTGGTCAAAGATAGTATAATTTGATGAATGTCAGAAGAAGAAAACTTTAAGTGTTTTAAAATATTAAAAGTATTAGATTAATACGTACAAAAAGTTCAGAATGTAGATCAAGGTCAGGCCATTTGACCTTTAGTAGATCTTGTCCTGCTGATTGTTATTTTTAACCAGTTAGAGTTTCTCTTTATCTATTTGAATTTTCTTAAATTAACTCCTATAAGGAGTCGTCGGACACTATTGGTCGGAATAGGAAGTAGGTAGATCTTGACATTCTGCATATTTCTGTTTTTGTCAGATTTTCTCTACTTATAATGGTTTACAAGATAATAGACAGTATTTGCGTTTTACCTCTTTGTTCTATCTTTAGCTTTGACAGCTATCTTGGTTGGCAGGCGGGATAACCAAAATTCCTTTTTGAATTAAATACACCTGGAATGATTGTGGTTAAGTTTGGTTCGAGTGTATCCTGTAGTTTCAAAGGTTTTGTAAAAGTTAACGGACAACGACGGGCGACAAACTACGATTGGCCACAGGCAACAGCGGGTGACAGACGAAGGACGTCAAGTGATGTGAAAACAACACATAACTCTTCTGGAGCAGAATCAAATCAATTTGCTTATCCTTTAAGAGAGTTGCACAGGCTTATCTTCTGTGCTTGCTGTTGTCTGTTACAACATGTTCAGATTTGCATTGTTCAAGTCTTTGTTTTCTCTGGTTTTACAAAATTCAGAAATAAAACAATAATCCTTTTGGACGGATTAAATCTTTGACAAAACCTAAACGTCAATATATCACCTTCTACCACACATGCATCACCACTCATTGCCACTCTAGCAAATGAATGTATTTATAAAACTAAATACATAACATGCATATGTTTATACAAAATCTGATTATGACTTAAGTTTGTTTTCAGTAGCCAGAATGAATTTGACATATGGTTGATTCGCAAAGCTATGATACCAATTTTAATGCGAATGCCACATACATTCATCAAGTACGCTGGAGACCGAAATCGATCCCAATGTCTCAATGAAGCGTAAAGCACTTCTTCTATGAACGTCAACTTTACAGATCTTTTATTTACATTAAAAAAAAAATGGAAGGATAAATTTACTTAGTTTCATTCATTTAACCGAATTACATTCCATCATGTCAGATTGTAAAAGTATATCTTTTAAAATCACCTTTAGGGAGCTACCATTTGATTTTTATTGGGGCTAGGATGAAAACTTTTGTCCTGCCTTTTTTTTTAGTTGTAATCTCTGTCCTGCCTTTTTATTTTCCACTCTATTCAGGACTTGATTAGTTTACCCTGTCTTTTTTTACATAAATTGTCATCCTGCCTTTTTTTTGCCAAGTTGCTCATCCTGCCTTTTTTTTCAATCAAAACTCCTGCCTTTTTTTTCAAATTTCACCCCCTAAAATCAAATGGTAGCTCCCTTACGTGGGGAAAGTTTTTGGTGTTGTTTTTCTTCATCATAAAATTTATTCATAGCACAAAGAAGATTTTGAAGATTCAAAATGCATTTTTGAACTTTTTGTATGCTTCAGGACTAATGTATCAAATTATTGTAATATGTAATAAAACTCTGTGTCTCCATTCTTTGATAATTCTTAATTACCTACTCTATCTTACACTTACAAAACGACTGGTAGAAATATAACTCTTAATTACACAATCGTTTCTTCCGACGTCGTGCATGTTCCAAGCCAGAAACTGTACTAAAGCACAGATATACACTTAGCTTAGTCTCTGTTGATATATTATGTTGACCTGACCCAGAGAGAGAGAGAGAGAGAGAGAGAGAGAGAGAGAGAGAGAGAGAGAGAGAGAGAGAGAGAGAGAGAGAGTCGTTTCGACCTGTCAAACTTTTTTCAATGGATGCTTATTCGATGCAGTGAAGATATGAACAACCGCTTTTTTTTTTGTGCTTCATAAATTACATCGATTCGTTCATACCTGACAGTAAATATGTTATGTTTAAAAAAAAGTGATTCATCACACTTTTCATATGTGCCTGCTCATTTAACTGATGATTACCTTTTTTTTATTTCAATGTTGTTTATCATTGCAGTCTGTTATGTCATTGTTTTAAGCACCTATTGATTTTAGGTGAAATGCTAAATTTTCTTATTTGAAATCGTCAAAGGATACTGACGTTCACTCATGATTTGTTGTTCAATGTCTATATAAATTCTACAAATGTGTAAATGAATTCATAATTTGAAATGAAAGTAATTCCCAAAAGTCGGAGGTTGTGTTTTTCAGTTTGAATAAATGATGTAACCTAATTTATCACTTGCTATGAAAATTACTGGGTAATTGGAAGACTATCACAGGCTCATAAAATATTAACGTCATAATAAATAACTTTGCAATATGAATTGTCATTCTTGTTTAAGACATTTAATTATTTCCCTCTGACAAAAGATGATAAAATATTAGATCGACATTCTAAACAGCAAAATAAATATATCACCGCAATCAAATAAAACGATATGTTGCAGTATATATGCAGTTTTCATTCCCGTAATGATTTTTGACTATTTATTATGTATGTTTTTACTTTCAATTTGTTTGTTCGAGCGTACCTTGTAAAAGTAATGACCTGTCTTACATTTAGCAACACCGTTTTTTGGGGATCCGTTTGCTCAAACTGTAGTTTTTTGGTAGAGGTTTGTGGACTGTTGTTTGTCGTTTTGTCATATTCTACGGTCTGTTTATCGACCGTTGTCGTTTTGTCATATTCTACGGTCTGTTTATAGACTGTTGTCGTTTTGTCATATTATACGTTCTGTTTATCGACTGTTGTCGTTTTGTCATATTCTACGATCTGTTTATCGACTGTTGTTGTTTCGTCATATTCTACGATCTGTTTATCGACTGTTCTCGTTTTGTCATTTTCTACCGTCTGTTTATCGACTGTTGTCGTTTTGTCATATTCTACGGTCTGTTTATCGACTGTTGTCGTTTTGTCATATTCTACGGTCTGTTTATCGACTGTTGTCGTTTTGTCATATTCTACGATCTGTTTATCGACTGTTGTCGTTTTGTCATTTTCTACGATCTGTTTATCGACTGTTGTCGTTTTGTCATATTCTACGGTCTGTTCATCGACTGTTGTCGTTTTGTCATATTCTACGGTCCGTTTATCGACTGTTGTTTGTCGTAACCCATAGTCTAAGGTCTGTTTATCGACTTTTGTCGTTTTGTCATATTCTACGGTCTGTTTATCGACTGTTGTTTGATATTTTGTCATATCGTACGGCCTGTTTATCGACCGTTGTCGTTTTGTCATATTCTAAGGTCTGTTTATCGACTGTTGTTTGTCGTTTTGTCATATTCTACGGTCTTTTAATCGACTGTTGTCGTTTGTCATATTGATGATATTCTATATGGTCTGTTTATCGACTGTTGTCGTTTTGTCATATTCTACGGTCTGTTTATCGACTGTTGTCGTTTTGTCATATTCTACGGTCTGTTTATCAACTGTTGTTTGTCGTTTTGTCATATTCTAAGGTCTGTTTATCGACTGTTGTCGTTTTGTCATATTCTACGGTCTGTTTATCAACTGTTGTTTGTCGTTTTGTCATATTCTAAGGTCTGTTTATCGACTGTTGTCGTTTTGTCATATTCTACGGTCTGTTTATCGACCGTTGTCGTTTGTCATATTCTACGGTCTGTTTATCGACTTTTGTCGTTTTGTCATATTCTACGGTCTGTTTATCGACTGTTGTCGTTTTGTCATATTCTACGGTCTGTTTATCGACTGTTGTTTGTCGTTCCGCATAGTCTAAGGTCTGTTTATCGACTTTTGTCGTTTTGTAATATTCTACGGTCAGTTTATCGACTTTTGTCGTTTTGTCATATTCTACGGTCTGTTTATCGACCGTTGTCGTTTTGTCATATTCTACGGTCTGTTTATCGACTTTTGTCGTTTTGTCATATTTTACGGTCTGTTTATCGACTGTTGTCGTTTTGTCATATTCTACGGTCTGTTTATCGACTGTTGTTTGTCGTTCCGCATAGTCTAAGGTCTGTTTATCGACTTTTGTCGTTTTATAATATTCTACGGTCAGTTTATCGACTTTTGTCGTTTTGTCATATTCTACGGTCTGTTTATCGACCGTTGTCGTTTTGTCATATTCTACGGTCTGTTTATCGACTTTTGTCGTTTTGTCATATTCTACGGTCTGTTTATCGACTTTTGTCGTTTTGTCATATTCTACGGTCTGTTTATCGACTGTTGTCGTTTTGTCATATTCTACGGTCTGTTTATCGACTGTTGTTTGTCGTTCCGCATAGTCTAAGGTCTGTTTATCGACTTTTGTCGTTTTGTAATATTCTACGGTCAGTTTATCGACTTTTGTCGTTTTGTCATATTCTGCGGTCTGTTTATCGACTGTTGTTTTTCGTTTTGTCATATTCTACGGTCTGTTTATCGACTTTGTCGTTTTGTCATATTCTACGGTCTGTTTATCGACTGTTGTCGTTTTGTCATATTCTACGGTCTGTTTATCGACTGTTGTTTGTCGTTTTGTCATATTCTACAGTCTGTTTATCGACTGTTGTCGTTTTGTCATATTCTACGGTTTTTTTATCGACTGTTGTTTGTTATTTTGTCATATTCTACGGTCTTTTTATCGACTGTTGTTTGTTATTTTGTCATATTCTACGGTCTGTTTATCGACTGTTGTCATTTTGTCATATTCTACGGTCTGTTTATCGACTGCTGTCGTTCTGTCATATTTTACGGTCTGTTTATCGACTGTTGTTTGTCGTTTTGTCATATTCTACGGTCTGTTTATCGACTGTTGTCGTTTTGTCATATTTTACGGTCTGTTTATCGCCTGTTGTTTGTCGTTTTGTCATTTTCTACGGTCTTTTTATGGACTGTTGTTTGTCGTTTTGTCATATTCTACGGTCTGTTTATCGACTTTTGTCGTTTTGTCATATTCTACGGTCTGTTTATCGACTGTTGTTTGTCGTTTTGTCATATTCTACGGTCTGTTTATCGACTGTTGTCGTTTTGTCATATTCTACGGTCTGTTTATCGACTGTTGTCGTTTTGTCATATTGATGATATTCTATACGATCTGTTTATCGACTGTTGTTTGTAGTTTTGTCATATTCTACGGTCTATTTATCGACTGTTGTCGTTTTGTCATATTCTACGGTCTTTTCATCGACTGTTGTTTGTAGTTTTGTCATATTCTACGGTCTGTTTATCGACTGTTGTCGTTTTGTCATATTCTACGGTCTTTTTATCGACGACGTATGGTTTTGATGGCATCTTTGGTATCTCTTCCTTCTGTTTTAGTATGCGTACCATTGTATCACAAGCAGCACTGATACACTACTTACATCGGTGTTTGTAAAAGTATCTGGATAATAATGGACTTGCTACACTCAAACCTCGTGATTGTGTACAGCGATTTAAGGTTAGATCATTTACAGTCAATAGAGATATGCGCACAACCCTCATTTCTACAGGTTAACAATTATATTATTATTGTTATATAGCCATGAACATAATTAGTTCAATTAAACACAGTTCTTGTGGTCGATTCAAGTTTCTCCTGGTGTGTTCTTTACATATTGCCTATATATAAATTAGAGGCAACATAGGTTTACCGATGTTCAAGTCCATTCAGAACTTTCAAATCAAGATAATACCAAAACCTGAGGGATTCGCATCAACTCCAAAAGGACTGTGCGTATAGCATTTGAAATCAGTGATGACATCTTCAGCTTAACCCTGATTACAGATACCAGATAAGGAAAACATTTTCTACTGATATTGTCTGGTTTCCTTGAAAATTTATGTCTTGTGAATGCTGATATTGATGGGTGTTTGTGTATATTTAAAGCAGTAGTCGTACTAGAAAGATAAATAATTATCAGAACAACTCGACACCTCAACTGCTGAGCATATTTTGGATGTCCTTAAAGCTAGGTTCACACTTCCCATCAGATCAACTCGATGATCCCGATTGTCTAAATTTCCACGACCAAGCGTAACCAAATTCTTGAGCAGGCCTGTTGACGACTTCTACCCGACCGCTACCCGACCGTACACGACTCCAACTCGACACAGTTCACGACTCCTTTACGACTTCCTCCCGACCACTAATTGAACATCTAATCGATTATCCCGATAAATTCACGATCTCTACGCGATCTTTACTCGACTATAGCTATACTAAATCAGCTATACTCGATCTCAACCCGATCTCGACCAGATCAGATCGACGTGATCGTATAGGTTCGTTGGGGTAGTCGGGAATTGGTCAGGTATGTACAATGTCAGTATAAAAACGTCTGAGTTTTTTTTATTATCATTCAGTAGATCACAGAAGCTCTGAGTAAAATAATACATTTAAAATATCTTCATGGAGATAGAGCAGTTGCATTTGTGGGTAAGGTGGTTAGAGCTCCAGAGAGACAGGTTCATACCTTTGATGGAACTTAAAGAGGAGCGTATAAGACGAGCAATTCGTACATTATACCTCGACCCTGTCGTCACTATTATTAATTACAAATTACTTGTGTTAAAAATGTAAGTGATTTTTTTTTCTGTCTGTGATTTCATTCAGCTTTATCAGAGCCATATAATTCAATTGTATTATATGTTTCTGGCTAAATGTATTAAATCTTTTTGTTGTCTTTTTACAAAAGATTATTTTTAAATTTAGGTTGATTGGGAAGCGATGAAAAATATTCTCATAATGTCGGATAATGAGAATAAAGTTTTGTTGAAGCTTTAAAAAGCAGAAGTTTCAACTCTTGAAGAAAAGTCTGGCCATGCTCAATAACAAAATTTCCAATATCTTCCCGACTGATCAAATGATATGGATATATACAAAAAAAAAATAAAAAAAAACAAGCAAATCGGATTAAACAAAATAATACTACATGCATGTTTATGATATTTTACCCGATGAGTCGGCTGTTGGTGTCATCTTTAGTAGTGTCCAATATGGTTAATAATTACAACCAACTGTTATCATTTTTAAGTATAAACAAATTACGTTTTTCAATGAATGTAAGCTCTGGGACTATTATAGTGTAATAGTCCCAGGTAAGCTATAATCAAGGGTTATTAAAGTACATAAAATAAAATCCATCAAAAATATCCATAAATCATAATTATTGTACTTTATAAGAATGAATGTGAACTTAAACAAATGATTCTGATAAGTTACTCGTACTGTTTGTTTCTAGATTTTATTTTCATTCTAAATGTAACACACATTTTCAACTTTTAAATTTTTTTCATTTATCATTGTGTTAAAGATAATGCAGGAGGAAATCCAGCATTTGTAAACTCCTGAAGTTGAGAAAACGGAAAGGACACTCTTTTTTTGACATGATAGTCTGAAGTTCATGGAAGACAAGGATGGCATTGTAAGAGTGGCAATTACATGTACATGTATGTTGCTGAAAGGAATATGTAAAATTTTAACTTAAAATGATAAGCAACCTTGAACAATGTTACCACAAAAATATAATCATGCTTTTGCTACCACAAATTATGCATCTACATGATATTTTCATTGCCGAAAAATATTCTGCATATGCCGTAAATGATGATAAAAACGTTGGCGATGACACAACAGAGGAAATACCACCGCTGCAGATAGAGCTGCTATCAATATAATAGGAAATGTTGCCGATTCCGAAGATAATTTCTAATGTAGGAATAACGGCCGTGTCAGGAAAAAATACTAGTTGCTCTTGTTCAAGTAGTAGTTTCTGAAGAAAAAAGAGAAGCCAACAGAGTCTTTCAACTTCACATCCCACCATGTATACGATGTTCTTTCTATGAATAATTCATAGTTCGGAGACATTATTCTGAAGCAACATTCCAGCAGCATCTGACTATACAGTACAAATCTTTTGTATGCTACGATATTCTAGCGCTTATGTTTCCTAAAAGGAAACATTTTATTCAAGTGTCCTTAACGGTAAAGTTGAAGTCATCTCTTCTGAAGTTTACCAAACGCCTTCGTGATTTGGTTGACCATTATAGAATATCGTTGTCATAGATGAGTACGGATATTTTTTACATGTCATAGCCACAACCCCGTCCTCAGTTCATCTCCTGTTTTTACTGTGATTACGTATTGCTCAAGATTTAGTTTTCTGTGCAGTTTGTGGACTGCTGCAATTGTTTGATTGTTTTTTTTTTTTGGTGTTGCGGGTTTTATTTTATTCCCCCACCTGATATCTAATATCCATATTTTGATCTTAAAACCAATACAAAATACAGATATTGGTTGAAACCTCACATAAACTGTCATATTAAAATAATGACAAAACTATTCCGATGTTTAAGTTTCCTAAAAGGAAACATTTTAACCAAGGATCCCTTCTGGTAAAGTTGAAGTCGTCTTATCTGAAGTTTAACGAACGCCTTCGTGATTCAGTTGACCGTTATAGAATATCTTTGTCACAGATGACTACCGATTTGTTTCAGATTTTATATCCATAATCCCGTCCTCAATATCTGGAGTAGTAAAGTGAACTTACGTAGTAGCAAAGAGAGGTTGTCGCATATTGGTCTAATTGTTGTATATTTCGCAAATATCTTACACCTGATTCATTCACCTGTATATGAAAATATTATTAATCGAATATTTTTAAGGATTTGTGATTCGTTAAAACTTGATCACATGTACATTTGTATTTGCGCAGTTTGCACGCCAATACAGTTGTGTTTAGCTTTTCGTAGGTCAAAAACAGCATATTGCACAGGGCATACAGCATGTTACTAAAAATAGATTCTGGAAATCCCTAATTTTAAATTGTTCATGCTATAGTTGTTGATTAATAATATAACAATTGTAGCCTTTGGTTGAGGTCAATACGAAGTTATATCGACCCAGGGAAGCATATCGACCTCGGACTTTCGTCCTCAGTCAATATGCTTCTCTAAGGTCGATATAACCTCGTATCGACCTCATACAAAGGCTATAATTGTATAATAACACTATATAAATGTCGTGCGTCTGAAGTGTCTTGAGTTATCGTCACAACAAATGCTCAAACATTTTAATGTGTAAATACGTGGAAACTTTAGGTCTGGAGTTCTATGACCAAAATGTATCTGCAAGGAACATAGTTATTACTTTGATTTTAATTAAACTTCAGCATACACAACATCAGTTTATTCTGATTGTTTTGAGATCAATTCTTTATTTTAGTGTTGTCAATTAATGTAACAGTAGTAGTAAAAAGTCGCTGTTGAATATTGGTCTGATTGATGTCGCTGTTGAATATTGGTCTGATTGATGTCGCTGTTGAATATTGGTCTGATTGATGTCGGTGTTGAATATTGGTCTGATTGATGTCGCTGTTGAATATTGGTCTGATTGACGTCGCTGTTGAATATTGGTCTGATTGATGTCGCTGTTGAATATTGGTCTGATTGATGTCGCTGTTGAATATTGGTCTGATTGATGTGTATTTAACACAACCTCATTCATTCTTATCACTGGAACTAGATCCAACAATTGCAATGTTTTTCACTGTGTTATCTAGTAAGGTGATGATGACGTTTAAATGGTATTTCTTCTGCTTATAAAATTTTGCTTTTAGAATAGATATCAAAATTTAGTAAATATTTTCTGAATGAACATAATTCTACTCCTGAAAACATTATGAATATAGATATGCAAGACATGTTTTACTATAAAATAAGAAGATATGTTATAGTATACAATGTATTGTACTGGCATAAAAGCAATCCGAAATAGAAGTGCTTAGTTCAGGAATATCACGTTTCATTTATTTTATATCAAAATCTATATAATAGCGTTCAAATATTTTATTCATAAGAGAAAATTTTCGAAAGAATCGAAATAAACATAAAAACAAAAAAAATAAGAAATTTGATATAAATACAGAAATCGGATCCATCTTTGATCTAATACCGCTTTCATTGAATATAAAATTCATCAAATACTACTAGGTATGATTAAAGCACTAGTGCAAAGCCATTTTCTTGTAGTGAAGGAATAATATTGTAACGAAAACCGAGCGGTCGGGCCTTGGTGTTAAACTATTAAAGTGTATCCCTTAGTGTGTTGCTATAAAAATGTGTTTTGTTAGAATGTACAAGTATATAAGAAATAAAATTTATAACTGGTGACCCTTCTTTGGTAGCGTGGTACTCTGGTATCGGGATACTATGTAGTACTCTGGTATTCTGAATACACACTGGTAAGGTTGGTTCCTCTGATAAGGTAATGACTCGGATATAAAAGGGTAGGTTGGAGTATAGGTTTTTGTATGGTAACTCTCGATGTTTGAGAATAACAGACTCGTTAAATAAAAAAATCAACTTGTATTAACTTTAAGATGCATTAAATATCAACAATACATATAAATATTAAATAACTTAACAGTATTCTAGTCTAACATAAAAATACTTTATTAACCTTCTATCGTGAATTAAAGAAAATGGATAGCGGAAAAATATACCCAGAAAGTTTACTTATTGTAGTTTGGTAATCGGCAAATGGTAAATCAAATTCAATGCCAAAGATAAAGTTTCTCTCGAGAAGTTATTCTCTAAATGCAACTTGGAAAAGAATTAACAAACCCACATTATACGGACGTAGTCTCCTCGGACATTGTAATAGTGTTGGCTGTCTGGTTACTACTTGGTCTGGTACATGGTATCTGTACGTATATCAAAATCGCTTGGAATTAACGTATGTTACTTGCCCAGGGTAATGTCGTACTAAAGACTTATCTGTATTCTCCGCCGTATTTATACTTAGGTAAACCAAATTTACCGACTTGGTTTACCGTTTACCATTTTGGTTTACCATTTACCATTCGGAAAATACCAAAATTACAAAACCGGAACTGACGTCATTGTACGTCAATTGAAATAAACAATTCAGAAGTTTTCCGAATGTAAAAACATAGGCAAGAATAATAAAATGTTTTGGAGTTAACAATGTTTAAACATAGTTATACAAGAAATATATAATAAGAAAAGTCAATTATCGGTAAGATTTAAACAACGTCATCACACTATTTTAGGAAAACAAGTTCCATTTCAGGGGACCCACATTTCGTTACACTCTCCCACCTTTGAAAAATAATGTTTGTCCCCAAACATGAATAGGCATTCCTTAAATTTAAAACAAGTTCTTCAATATCATTCATTAAAATATTCCATAACATACATATTCAACATTATAAAACAATATTTAATCAAATTTAATACAATCTTTGGAATGTTCATTGTTCATATACGTCTTCACGCAAACCTTGAATTCCGAACCGTCCTTTAATGATTCTTTAGTCTTGTATTAACTGTTCATATAGCACCAACATCTCTTCTTCTCATAACGATTGTTCATAAAACACGAGTTCTGTTTATTTTGACGAATTTTTATAGAGCACCATCAAATCTTCTAGGCAGGACGAATGTTCATAAACACACATAATTTCTGTTTGCATATATAATGACGAATGTTTATAAAGTACCAACACATTTTCTTCGCATGATGAACTTTCTTCAATCGGAACTAATTCTGTGTATTTTGACAAATGTTTATAGAGCCCCATCAAATCTTCTCGGCTAGACGAATGTTCATAATACACTAATATTATTGTACAAATGAATATCCTGAAAACAAGTTACAGATCTAAACAATCAATAAATGTAAACAATATTAATAAAAGTTAAAATAAATTGACCGTCAATTTAAAAAAATCCTCTTTCCCATATACAATATACATGAACTTTTATCTTTAAAAATCAAACTCGATAATCATTGGTATATCTATGGTTGCAACAATGAGACGGTGATACACAATTAAAGTCTGGCCATGCTCAATAACAAAATTTCCAATATCTTCCCGACTGATCAAATGATATGGATATATACAAAAAAATAAAAAAAACAAGCAAATCGGATTAAACAAAATAATACTACATGCATGTTTATGATATTTTACCCGATGAGTCGGCTGTTGGTGTCATCTTTAGTAGTGTCCAATATGGTTAATAATTACAACCAACTGTTATCATTTTAAGTATAAACAAATTACGTTTTCAATGAATAAGCTCTGGGACTATTATAGTGTAATAGTCCCAGGTAAGCTATAATCAAGGGTTATTAAAGTACATAAAATAAAATCCATCAAAAATATCCATAAATCATAATTATTGTACTTTATAAGAATGAATGTGAACTTAAACAAATGATTCTGATAAGTTACTCGTACTGTTTGTTTCTAGATTTTATTTTCATTCTAAATGTAACACACATTTTCAACTTTTTAAATTTTTTTTCATTTATCATTGTGTTAAAGATAATGCAGGAGGAAATCCAGCATTTGTAAACTCCTGAAGTTGAGAAAACGGAAAGGACACTCTTTTTTTGACATGATAGTCTGAAGTTCATGGAAGACAAGGATGGCATTGTAAGAGTGGCAATTACATGTACATGTATGTTGCTGAAAGGAATATGTAAAATTTTAACTTAAAATGATAAGCAACCTTGAACAATGTTACCACAAAAATATAATCATGCTTTTGCTACCACAAATTATGCATCTACATGATATTTTCATTGCCGAAAAATATTCTGCATATGCCGTAAATGATGATAAAAACGTTGGCGATGACACAACAGAGGAAATACCACCGCTGCAGATAGAGCTGCTATCAATATAATAGGAAATGTTGCCGATTCCGAAGATAATTTCTAATGTAGGAATAACGGCCGTGTCAGGAAAAAATACTAGTTGCTCTTGTTCAAGTAGTAGTTTCTGAAGAAAAAAGAGAAGCCAACAGAGTCTTTCAACTTCACATCCCACCATGTATACGATGTTCTTTCTATGAATAATTCATAGTTCGGAGACATTATTCTGAAGCAACATTCCAGCAGCATCTGACTATACAGTACAAATCTTTTGTATGCTACGATATTCTAGCGCTTATGTTTCCTAAAAGGAAACATTTTATTCAAGTGTCCTTAACGGTAAAGTTGAAGTCATCTCTTCTGAAGTTTACCAAACGCCTTCGTGATTTGGTTGACCATTATAGAATATCGTTGTCATAGATGAGTACGGATATTTTTTACATGTCATAGCCACAACCCCGTCCTCAGTTCATCTCCTGTTTTTACTGTGATTACGTATTGCTCAAGATTTAGTTTTCTGTGCAGTTTGTGGACTGCTGCAATTGTTTGATTGTTTTTTTTTTTTGGTGTTGCGGGTTTTATTTTATTCCCCCACCTGATATCTAATATCCATATTTTGATCTTAAAACCAATACAAAATACAGATATTGGTTGAAACCTCACATAAACTGTCATATTAAAATAATGACAAAACTATTCCGATGTTTAAGTTTCCTAAAAGGAAACATTTTAACCAAGGATCCCTTCTGGTAAAGTTGAAGTCGTCTTATCTGAAGTTTAACGAACGCCTTCGTGATTCAGTTGACCGTTATAGAATATCTTTGTCACAGATGACTACCGATTTGTTTCAGATTTTATATCCATAATCCCGTCCTCAATATCTGGAGTAGTAAAGTGAACTTACGTAGTAGCAAAAGAGAGGTTGTCGCATATTGGTCTAATTGTTGTATATTTCGCAAATATCTTACACCTGATTCATTCACCTGTATATGAAAATATTATTAATCGAATATTTTTAAGGATTTGTGATTCGTTAAAACTTGATCACATGTACATTTGTATTTGCGCAGTTTGCACGCCAATACAGTTGTGTTTAGCTTTTCGTAGGTCAAAAACAGCATATTGCACAGGGCATACAGCATGTTACTAAAAATAGATTCTGGAAATCCCTAATTTTAAATTGTTCATGCTATAGTTGTTGATTAATAATATAACAATTGTAGCCTTTGGTTGAGGTCAATACGAAGTTATATCGACCCAGGGAAGCATATCGACCTCGGACTTTCGTCCTCAGTCAATATGCTTCTCTAAGGTCGATATAACCTCGTATCGACCTCATACAAAGGCTATAATTGTATAATAACACTATATAAATGTCGTGCGTCTGAAGTGTCTTGAGTTATCGTCACAACAAATGCTCAAACATTTTAATGTGTAAATACGTGGAAACTTTAGGTCTGGAGTTCTATGACCAAAATGTATCTGCAAGGAACATAGTTATTACTTTGATTTTAATTAAACTTCAGCATACACAACATCAGTTTATTCTGATTGTTTTGAGATCAATTCTTTATTTTAGTGTTGTCAATTAATGTAACAGTAGTAGTAAAAAGTCGCTGTTGAATATTGGTCTGATTGATGTCGCTGTTGAATATTGGTCTGATTGATGTCGCTGTTGAATATTGGTCTGATTGATGTCGGTGTTGAATATTGGTCTGATTGATGTCGCTGTTGAATATTGGTCTGATTGACGTCGCTGTTGAATATTGGTCTGATTGATGTCGCTGTTGAATATTGGTCTGATTGATGTCGCTGTTGAATATTGGTCTGATTGATGTGTATTTAACACAACCTCATTCATTCTTATCACTGGAACTAGATCCAACAATTGCAATGTTTTTCACTGTGTTATCTAGTAAGGTGATGATGACGTTTAAATGGTATTTCTTCTGCTTATAAAATTTTGCTTTTAGAATAGATATCAAAATTTAGTAAATATTTTCTGAATGAACATAATTCTACTCCTGAAAACATTATGAATATAGATATGCAAGACATGTTTTACTATAAAAATAAGAAGATATGTTATAGTATACAATGTATTGTACTGGCATAAAAGCAATCCGAAATAGAAGTGCTTAGTTCAGGAATATCACGTTTCATTTATTTTATATCAAAATCTATATAATAGCGTTCAAATATTTTATTCATAAGAGAAAATTTTCGAAAGAATCGAAATAAACATAAAAACAAAAAAAATAAGAAATTTGATATAAATACAGAAATCGGATCCATCTTTGATCTAATACCGCTTTCATTGAATATAAAATTCATCAAATACTACTAGGTATGATTAAAGCACTAGTGCAAAGCCATTTTCTTGTAGTGAAGGAATAATATTGTAACGAAAACCGAGCGGTCGGGCCTTGGTGTTAAACTATTAAAGTGTATCCCTTAGTGTGTTGCTATAAAAATGTGTTTTGTTAGAATGTACAAGTATATAAGAAATAAAATTTATAACTGGTGACCCTTCTTTGGTAGCGTGGTACTCTGGTATCGGGATACTATGTAGTACTCTGGTATTCTGAATACACACTGGTAAGGTTGGTTCCTCTGATAAGGTAATGACTCGGATATAAAAGGGTAGGTTGGAGTATAGGTTTTTGTATGGTAACTCTCGATGTTTGAGAATAACAGACTCGTTAAATAAAAAATCAACTTGTATTAACTTTAAGATGCATTAAATATCAACAATACATATAATATTAAATAACTTAACAGTATTCTAGTCTAACATAAAAATACTTTATTAACCTTCTATCGTGAATTAAAGAAAATGGATAGCGGAAAAATATACCCAGAAAGTTTACTTATTGTAGTTTGGTAATCGGCAAATGGTAAATCAAATTCAATGCCAAAAGATAAAGTTTCTCTCGAGAAGTTATTCTCTAAATGCAACTTGGAAAAGAATTAACAAACCCACATTATACGGACGTAGTCTCCTCGGACATTGTAATAGTGTTGGCTGTCTGGTTACTACTTGGTCTGGTACATGGTATCTGTACGTATATCAAAATCGCTTGGAATTAACGTATGTTACTTGCCCAGGGTAATGTCGTACTAAAGACTTATCTGTATTCTCCGCCGTATTTATACTTAGGTAAACCAAATTTACCGACTTGGTTTACCGTTTACCATTTTGGTTTACCATTTACCATTCGGAAAATACCAAAATTACCAAAACCGGAACTGACGTCATTGTACGTCAATTGAAATAAACAATTCAGAAGTTTTCCGAATGTAAAAACATAGGCAAGAATAATAAAATGTTTTGGAGTTAACAATGTTTAAACATAGTTATACAAGAAATATATAATAAGAAAAGTCAATTATCGGTAAGATTTAAACAACGTCATCACACTATTTTAGGAAAAACAAGTTCCATTTCAGGGGACCCACATTTCGTTACACTCTCCCCACCTTTGAAAAATAATGTTTGTCCCCAAACATGAATAGGCATTTCCTTAAATTTAAAACAAGTTCTTCAATATCATTCATTAAAATATTCCATAACATACATATTCAACATTATAAAACAATATTTAATCAAATTTAATACAATCTTTGGAATGTTCATTGTTCATATACGTCTTCACGCAAACCTTGAATTCCGAACCGTCCTTTAATGATTCTTTAGTCTTGTATTAACTGTTCATATAGCACCAACATCTCTTCTTCTCATAACGATTGTTCATAAAACACGAGTTCTGTTTATTTTGACGAATTTTTATAGAGCACCATCAAATCTTCTCGGCAGGACGAATGTCCATAAAACACACATAATTTCTGTTTGCATATATAATGACGAATGTTTATAAAGTACCAACACATTTTCTTCGCATGATGAACTTTCTTCAATCGGAACTAATTCTGTGTATTTTGACAAATGTTTATAGAGCCCCATCAAATCTTCTCGGCTAGACGAATGTTCATAATACACTAATATTATTGTACAAATGAATATCCTGAAAACAAGTTACAGATCTAAACAATCAATAAATGTAAACAATATTAATAAAAAGTTAAAATAAATTGACCGTCAATTTAAAAAAAATCCTCTTTCCCATATACAATATACATGAACTTTTATCTTTAAAAATCAAACTCGATAATCATTGGTATATCTATGGTTGCAACAATGAGACGGTGATACACAATTTTATTATCCGACTGCGTTGGTAATACAGCAGTCCCCATCAGCATAACTACACTTCCATTAGCCATTTATAATCTACTATGTGCATTGGATAACACTGGCTTTACACTCTTGGGCCTGGTATTATACATACGATGAGTTAAGGACAATAACAGTGGACCCGGTATCAATCAAACAATTTAATTTCTTGCCAATAACACTGACAATTACATATAAACTGTCAGAATATATTTATCTGACTCAATTTTTCAAAATTATTGGATTCTTCAAAATCATATTTAGTTTCTGCTGAAACTTGGTCCTCAGTTTCAGCCACTAATAGTTTCCCCGACCAGACATTTGGTCTGCCACTTTTCTTGGAATTAAGTTTTTAGTTTTGTTACCTTCGAACCTTTGGGATCGGTTATTCAAAGGGGACATTCCCTTTTCAAATGACCAGAAACCCCACAATGGTAACAAGAAAAAGTTTTCTGATTCTATTTTTGCAAGACGAACTGAAATGTCATCAACTTGTTCAGACAAATACATTTCCCTATTTAGATCAAAATTATTATTTTCATTTACAGCACAAACTAGCTTAGTGCCGTGTTTACGTCTGTCATTTTGGAAGGCTTCATATTCAAGAGCTACTTGAATAGCGTTATTAATACTTTTTGCTTTGGCCTGGAAAATAGCCCATCCAATGTCAACATCATTTAGGAAATCAATAAAACAATCGCATGCTAATTGTTCTTTAATCTCTATCGGAGCTGATGGATACGCTAACCTTACTAGACGTTTTATGTCTTGGCCTAAGACAGGTATTTGTTCCGTACGTCCGCGTATTTTACTTTTCATTTGCGCCCTGTACATTTCTGCTTGATTTTCTGGTTGAAAACGAGACGCTAAGGCGGCTGTCAGTTGTATAAAATTGGTCCGCATCTCTGGTCTTTAAATCGGTTAAAATACTTTGGGCGGTACCTCTTAAGCTAGTAGCTAGTTCGAAAGCTTTCTCTATGTCAGACCATTTATTAATTGCTGCAATTAATTCAAACTCAACTAAATAGTCTTCCCTATTACTCTCACCATCATAAAGTGCTGGTTTCTTTTTGTAACATTTTATATTTTGTAAGTTTATATCATAATCACGCTCAAAATTTGGTTCATTGCTAATGCCAGCATAATTTAAATTACTTGTCATTTCATCAGTACGGTGTTCATGGTCGGTCCGGTTAACCCCAACTCTGAATCGTCCGCGGGACGTCAAAGGTAATGCTTGGTACGTTGCCCCCTGATTATGGGGTACGCCCTGGTCCAAAGTCCTAGGTAAATCTCCCGAATCCCATCTACCCCGTCGGGCATCGGATTCACAGGACGTCGCGCCTCGTCTTGTATTCCCGGAGTCTCCCTCAGCAGTATCCATTGCTTTCTGACTCCAAAACCCATACCCATACCTAGACCCTCTGGCAGCATGGTCCAAAATTGTTCCGTTTTACCGTACGCGCTGCATTTTTTCCAAATGCACAACCGTTGCCCTATTTGAAACTTCCGGGGTTTTCGCTTGGTCAATGGCCACTTTCCTTGATGGTGATAGATCCCCTGACAATGGCCTATTGTCAGCATGATGTATACCATCCTTTTCGTATCTATTCGTTTTCTCTTGTGAGGGCCATTGATCTTGGTTCACTCTTATGCCTATCTCTCCGGTCGGCGTCAGATCATGGAATATTTCACAGGACCGAGATCGGAGGAGCACTGGTCTACCCTGGGCAGTTAAACTAGGTGTTTCAAATTTATTTTCCTCGCTATCCATTTTACTTATTTTTATTTATGCCTTATCTTGAATATAATTACACTTTTTGACAGAATATAAAAATGTAGGTACGTGCCTCCGCTGCCACCACTGTAACGAAAACCGAGCGGTCGGGCCTTGGTGTTAAACTATTAAAGTGTATCCCTTAGTGTGTTGCTATAAAAATGTGTTTTGTTAAAATGTACGAGTATATAAGAAATTAAATTTATAAGTGGTGACCCTTCTGTGGTACTCTGGTATCGGGATACTATGTAGTACTCTGGTATTCTGAATACACACTGGTAAGGTTGGTTCCTCTGATAAGGTAATGACTCGGATATAAAAGGGTAGGTTGGAGTATAGGTTTTTGTATGGTAACTCTCGATGTTTGAGAATAACAGACTCGTTAAATAAAAAAATCAACTTGTATTAACTTTAAGATGCATTAAATATCAACAATACATATAAATATTAAATAACTTAACAGTATTCTAGTCTAACATATAAATACTTTATTAACCTTCTATCGTGAATTAAAGAAAATGGATAGCGGAAAAATATACCCAGAAAGTTTACTAATTGTAGTTTGGTAATCGGCAAATGGTAAATCAAATTCAATGCCAAAAGATAAAGTTTCTCTCGAGAAGTTATTCTCTAAATGCAACTTGGAAAAGAATTAACAAACCCACATTATACGGACGTAGTCTCCTCGGACATTGTAATAGTGTTGGCTGTCTGGTTACTACTTGGTCTGGTACATGGTATCTGTACGTATATCAAAATCGCTTGGAATTAACGTATGTTACTTGCCCAGGGTAATGTCGTACTAAAGACTTATCTGTATTCTCCGCCGTATTTATACTTAGGTAAACCAAATTTACCGACTTGGTTTACCGTTTACCATTTTGGTTTACCATTTACCATTCGGAAAATACCTAAATTACCAAAACCGGAACTGACGTCATTGTACGTCAATTGAAATAAACAATTCAGAAGTTTTCCGAATGTAAAAACATAGGCAAGAATAATAAAATGTTTTAGAGTTAACAATGTTTAAACATAGTTATACAAGAAATATATAATAAGAAAAGTCAATTATCGATAAGATTTAAACAACGTCATCACACTTTTTTAGGGAAAACAAGTTCCATTTCAGGGGACCCACATTTCGTTAAAATATTAGAAGAATTATTTATTTAACCGTGATATCTACCTATAGTTCTTGTGTACAGGGTAAGAATGCGTATAACAGATCAGAGACGAAGTTTAGTCAATGAAATGTAACTAGTTCTATTCTTCTTACTCTATAATCATGAGCATTGATAGAATATAAAGTAGATTCCGCCTATATTGACATACGTAATTATTTTAAGGTAGATAAGACGGACTTAATTAAAAAAAAAAAAAAGATCAAACTTTCTAAGACTTTGCAAAAATACAGTTTATATCATACTTTTTATTAAAAACATTTTATACACGGAAAAGCCATTTTTGTAAGAATAGAAAGAAAGCCAAACGATTGAATTTCAAAATGAAATATGAGAAGTTATCTCTAATAACATGCTTTCAGAAAATATAAAGAACAATGGGGATCACGTGACTCGTCTTTTTTTTATTGCTACAAAACAAAATATGTAAATTTACTGATTATTCCTGTACAAAAAATCAGTATCTGTCTTCTCACCATAGAAGTGATCATATAATATGCCATGCTCTAAATCGAGTCTTGAAATGGTATCTTCTGGCTATGCCTACATTTTGTATTTTACTATTCTGGCTATTCCTACATGGGAGATTATGGGAAGAACAATAGATGTTTTATTGCAAAATATGTTGTTTTAGTCATTAGTGTCTAATTTGGTCGCAGGTAAATTTACCTGTAGAAATTAAATAAAATTAATTAAAAAAATGGGATTTTTTTTTGTTTGAAAACATGTATCCTACAAGTTCCAGATAAAGTCTAGATGTGGAGACAGATGTTATTGGAAATGCTCTACCCGTAAACTGTCCTGCCACTATCAACACACACAACCACATACCAACCTTCTACTCATGCAAAGACCAGCTTTACAACGAGAGACACAAGACATTACCTGTACTACCAACATCAGTTGCAGATATCACTGTAGATGGTGAATGGGCTGAAACTACTACTGGACAACCTTTCCTACATGCAGATGATAACATCAATGGTCGATTGCTTGTATTCAGTACCCAAGAGAACCTCCTACATCTAGCAGCAGCAGACACCATCTACTGTGATGGAACATTCTTTGTTTGTCCAACACTGTTCTACCAGCTATACACTTTCCATGCTAAAGTTGATGGTACTATGTTTCCACTGGTTTACAGTCTCCTACTCGGTAAAGATCAGCAGATATACACAAGGCTAGTCACTATTCTTCAAGATCTATGTTACCAATTCAACATACTACTACAACCAGCCACGATGTTCCTCCGACTACTAAATAGCCATCAGAAACGTAGCGACTTCAATCTTCCCAGGAATCAACATTAAAGGGTGTTTTTTTCACTTCACTCTGTGTATCTGGAGAAATGCACAGAAGCATGGTTTGCAGACTTCATACAGTGAAAAAGGCGACATTCACCAACTTGTTCGGAGAGCTGCATTTATGCCACTTTTACCACCCAATACAGTCGAAGATGTTTGGTTTAACGCACTGGAGGACATCGATGCTCAGCCTGCAGATACTGATACAACAATTCTTAACTTCAGAGACTATGTAACAAGCTACTGGGTAGAAAACAACCAAAGCCTATGGAATCACTACGCAACAGAAGGTCCAAGAACAACAAATCATTTAGAAGGTTGGCATAGTAAACTGAAAAAGTTAGTCAAGGCACCTCACCCAAACATCTTCAGCATGATCAAGTTGTTGAGACAAGCAGAAGCCTTCCATGCTCTCACACTTATCCAACACAGAGCCGGTGGGAAACGTGTTCCAAGAAAGAGAAAAATACAGGGAAATAGATGACAGACTTCAAACATTAAAAACAAGGTTACAGAATGATGAACTTACGCCAGTCCAGTATGGAGATGCTGCTTCTCATCTCCTGCACTTTGATAAAGACGTTGTATTCTCTTGTGTGTTCAATTTAGTGCAATGTATTTCTGTGTTAGTGCTCTGTTTTAATGTCAATTTAGTGTACTTTTCGGTGCTTGGTTTCAATAAATATGTAGTGTAACTAAAAATTTAGTGCTTTGTTTTGAAGAATAATTATACAATTTTAATATATTTATATTTCAATTGATATTATTTACTTGTTTATATTAACGTTTTCACCTAAATAATTTCAATTGCTTGTGAATAACATTGTGTACTTTGACCTATAATTGTTAACTTTTCATACATTGTGACTTGGATGGAGAGATGTCTCATTGGCACTCATACCACATCTTCTTATTTATATTTTGAATATCATTTACACAAAATGTGCTATGAAATTATTAAATAAAATATTGTAATATAAACTATTCTTTTTCGTTATTTTCCACAAGATTTACCTGGATTTACTTTGGTTCATTAGTTTAGTGTTGTTACAACATAATCCTTCATAATCCCATTGTTTACATATAAATTCTGGGGAACTCCAACATAAAATTTTACTATTTTACCTATAAAATTCAAAATGTAGGAATAGCCAGAATAAACCCTTGAAATATGTGACTATAAATAGAAAAAAGTGTCAACAAATTTTAGTCAGAACACAATATCCTAAAACCCCCAAAACATATTTATACTAAATACTACTGACCAGATTACTGACTTTGGACAGGTATATAAACATGTAGCTATGCTTAAACTGGCTTTTACTCAACCCTCCCCCTTCTAATTGCGATCGGTTGAAGATTAAAAAAGTATATAGATGAACGTACAATAAAAATATGCTTAGAAAAAGAAGTTACTAGTACTGTTACACAGTAACGATGAAATAAACAAACAAAAAACATATCAAAGTAATACAATACTAAATGATATCGGTTTAATTAGTGGTTGTATTTACCAAAAGCCAACGCTCAATTTCATTACCTACTGAAATCACACAGACCTACAGTTCTCTATGGCAAACACTTCTGGTCACAGATTTCGACGAGCATAAAAAAAAAACCCTTACAAGATGGCGTGTTTGTTTTATTTATCCAAGAATGCCAACTGTGAGATTAACATAAACACTTGAAAAGTGCATATTGATTGAAAATATGTTCTTATTAGCGTGAAATCGAAAGACAAATGACTGATCACCTTTAGAAAACAATAAAAAGAATGTGAGATATGAGGTATACGTCTATGAGACAGCAACCTAAAGATAAAACTAAGCAAAATGCATCTGGTTGAATGTTTAATGTTAAATATTTGCCACGTTCCATCTGTAATTATGATAACCGATGAACTGATTGGATAAGTAGCAGCTTACAACATTTTAGCTTTTTCGTTCTCTTTGCAAAACATATGTTCCATGGTAATTACACCTTCTTTAAATATCCAGGATTTGGATTGGTTGATAGCCAGTGTATTTTTCATGAATCTTCCTTTATAAGATGAATATTGTTCATATTTCATCATCTTCAGGATATATACACAAGGATGATAACATTGAGAATAGCGTCGGGGAATGTGTCAAAGAGACAACAACCCTACCAAATAGCAGTCCAAGGCCACCAATGGGTCTTCAACACAGTGAGAAAAGCCCGCCTCCGAGCTGGCCCCTAAACAATAATGTATACTAGTTGAGCGAAAATGGACGGCACACTAAACTCCGAAACATATAAATGAATCAAAATAAAAAAACACGCAAGACTTACAAAGGCTAGAGGTTCCTGACTTGGAAAAGGCGGCAGGGTTAAACATATTTTTGAGAGATCTCAACCCTCCCCCTATAACTATAGCCAGTATGGAATAAACAAACACTCTAAAACACAATACTCACATTAAAACTCAGTTTAAAAGATGTCCAAGTCAGAATAGGTAACAGAAGAAACTAAGCAAAATGACAATGCCTTTTTTATCCTCTCTGTCGTGGTATTTGAAATAACGCATATGTCATTTTATCTTTCACACAGACGCTTCGAGTTGATCTATTTCTGCGCTCTATTAAATGTAGTTTTACTGTGCGTATTGTTGTGTGTTTCTTTATTCCACATTGGCTAGAGGTATAGGGGGAGGGTTGAGATCTCACAAAACATGTTTAACCCCGCCGCATTTTTTCGCCTGTATTAAGCCAGGAAACCCTAGCATTTGTTAGTCTTTTGTATTTTTTTATAATTTTGGTTCATTTGTATGTTTCGGAGTTTAGTATGGCGTCCATTTCGGTGAACTAGTATACATTATTGTTAAGGGGCCAGTTGAAGACCGCTGCAGGGTGCGGGATTTTCTCGCTTTTTTGAAGACCCATTGGTGACCTTGCGCTGTTTTGCTCTTTGATAGAGTTGTTGTTTCTTTAACACATTCCTCGTTTCCATTCTCTATTCTAAACTTAACATATTTTGACAGGGACAATACAACACATAAAACATTAAGTAGACTATCGTTTTTGAAACCTGATTTGTTGAAAAGTATGAATATATTGGGCCTAGGACTAAAGTGAAGAAGAAAAAACTAGAAACAACAGATATATATGACGAGAAATTATTTTTGTTAGTGTGTACAGCTTTTAAAAGTCTGGCATATTTCATTTTTTCAAATAGAGGCAGACGATACAAAAGGCACAATTAAAACTCATAAGTCGTAGAGAAACCGACAAAACCATGGCAGAAACTCACAAACAAAAATTTACAAAATACTTAAATCTAAAAACAAAGCAACACGAAAAACAAAACCTTTGGTGGTCCGAGGTGACCCGGAGGGGCAAGAAAATTTATATGACAACCATCTGGTAAATATAAATTCGTTGATGTCATTTGTGGAGTGAAAAAATAATAGAATTCGTGCATTTCTCTCTATGAACATTCGAAGCAAGAACATATGCATAAGTGTGTATGTGTTCGTTCCTGCAGTTTAGCTTTTCACTGAATATTTTATAACATTGGTTTCCGTAGAACTATCAATAGGCATTATCAACGAAGTAAATAAGGCAGGAATGTTTTATATTATGGAGTTACTTGTATATTTGTCTTTAGTTGGCGGAAACCCTTTTGCATGTAATTGAAATTTGAAAAAAATTGAAAATGTGCATGCACTTTTAAAGATGCAAAACCCATCAAATGTTGATACAACAGCTGATACGTGAGTAGTTAAGACATTTACATTTGTGCTTCATCATTTGTTTATATGAAAACATATTACAAATATTAAGAATGAAACATTGCGATTGAAAACCATGGTTCCAGAATGAATTTACACAATCGACATACAACAGTATCTATGACCTGACAATAGTATATTTTTAGCATACTGCTATATAGTAGTTTCAAAATAATATAGAGAGGGCTCAAGAAGACACAACTACAATTACACTTATGGATTTGAAGTAAGGAAACAGTTTTTGGGGATAGATCATTTGGATCGTTTAAAAAGATTTAACTTTTATTTAAAGTATAATGACGCTTCAGCTACCGTCAAAACACTGCAGTAAAGAAGAGTTTGTTTTTAATGTACAAACTATCTTCCATTCGTTTTTAAACCCAATTAAGTTTTAATAAAGTAAGATAATATTGTCCAATGCGTCAAAGAAAATCACCGACAAAACAATATTAAAAGAGATGATAAGTCAAACCTCAGTTCACGAAACACTACACAGAATACAATTCATCGAATCGAATCCCATAAAATTCATGGGTTGAACTCAACCGTCCCGGAATGATAAACAATTCCTGTTTCACCAGTCCCAACGGGCACGTGGTGCTCACGACATCAGTCGCAACCACCAATAATTATCAACGAGAAAAGGAAATGGTAATTGTGACACAAATCTTCAGTAACGTTCAACTGTCATAATGGCGACTTTGCGTTATATTTTACCTCACACGTCCTTTTATTCGTATTAACCTTGAAGTACGGTTATTTTATAAAATGTAAAGTTGACGTAACTCATTCAGTAACTGGTTAGAGCCGATAGTTTGCCCTTGGCCAATATATACTGATCACAACTGTGAAAATAAGATAACAAATAAATCACAAGAATGGTAAAGCTTACACATTGAGCTATGGAAACATTAGGAATTAGTAAAAGTCTAAACGTGGCGTCGACGTTACTGATAACTTTTCTATTATATTCTATCTGAACTGCTTATAATACTTATTCAGCTTGTTTGTCAGTTTTATTTAGAAGTGCAGATCGTTTATCGTCTATGAAAGGGATCCTAACAAAGACCAAAAAAAAAACAGAATACTAAAGTATTCGATAACACCATCTCAGCTTAGGGGAGGAGGGGGATTGTAAAATTTCGATATTTCTTGTTTTTGTTTTATTAAGTTATCAATGTCACTGACACTTGTCTTTTTGTATCGATATATTATCCCCAACATGATTTCTCGGCATCAGTAAAACATTTTGACGCTGAACCTGTAAAAAACATTTCTAACAAACGAGATAATTTTTGTGATAATTTTGAAATAATCTACCCTCCTTAGGCGTTCTATTTCTGAAATGAAGATACTTGATTGATAAGACTGATTCAACCTCTAGGAAGAATTCCAGTCAGTTCTGTAGGTAAAATAACTATTTTAAATGGTTTTCCCAAAGTGTTTTCTTATACATGTGAATTTGTAGATTGTTTATTTATCTTTTAGTTGTGTACTTTAATGTTTATTTATCTTTTAGGTGTGTACTTTAATAAATGTTCTACTGTTTTGAAGATTTGAAGAAGAGAAAAAATTCCACCAACCTCTTTTCAAAACCAAGTTTGTTGACCATTTTGATTTTATTAAAGACCGAATGTTAAAATTATAAGACTGAAAACAGCAACACTAGAGTTAATGATAAAAATAAATTGTTAGATATATCTTATGATTAAAGACGATATAACGGCTTCCAGACTAGTAATGAAAATATGCCTTAGATAGAAATGTATTTGAAAACATTTAAGTATTTCAGTTTCAGTATAAACTATATCTATCGAGGTAAAATATAAATCAAATTGGGATGAATAAGAGAAGACGTGGTTTGTTACTGAGACAGCAACCCTACGACACAAATAACAGAAGACATTTTGAGGGATACAACAACAGGCATATGTACTATATGTCACGCTCTTCGTCGTCCCGAATCTAAAAAGGTTAGGACTTTATTAAAACAGAATCTATATAAAATCTTTGACACTCAATTTTGCACACACAACCACAAATCCTTTAAAAAAACAACAACTAAAAAACAGCAAAAATCAGCAAAAAAAAAAAAAAAACAAAAACAAAAACAAAAACAAAACAAAAACAAAAACAAACATTAAGATATGGCATTAGTCAACAAATGCCAGGTTCTTGACTTGTAAGACGCGATTTAGAAAGATTATCGGTTTTACTTCCGAGAACAAAATATATTACCTAAAAGCGAGACATTTCAATGCTATGTCAGAAAAACTATTTTGAAATGATTTCATTCTGCCTTCGTCAGTAACTTTTAAACCCTTGAAAAACATATCTATGATGACTTCTAAGCCAAAGCAACATTGCATCTATTAATGAGGTTATGATAATAATGCATGTTGTGTGTAGGATAAATCAGATACGGTATGCATCATCTATCAAAAGCATCAAATGACCTTTTTCTACTTGCTATTTCAGTATGACGGCATGCATCTTATCTACGATAAAGATTCTTACAACGGCGGCCAAAATAGGCAGCAAAAACATTATACAAAGTAATTAAGATGTTCATCTTACTGATCGATTTTACTTTTTAAATGTTACAAGTAAACGTATACCGTTTTCTTTTATGGAGATTATACATGAAAATCAATGTGGACGGATATTTCCAGAATGTGAATTGGATATCTTTTGAATAAAACAGTAATATTACTATTTTTTAAGTAGTTATTGTGTATGTTGTGTTCAGTTCGTTATCTGTTTGACAAGTATTTCACTTTCAAAGCAGAAGATTAGGTAGTACAACATATTACGAGCTTTATATTCTCAATGGTTATCACTTGAAATTGTAATAAGATCTTTGAATATTGTTTTCATTGGTACTTACATTGATTTTCTTTTCAATAACTTACTACATAACTAAACATGTATTGCTTTATAGTCATTAAGGCTTACGGTTCTACATCCTGTTGATACTTATGTTATAGCAATGCACAAGGTCATGTTAAATTATGACGTCTTTAAACTAAATCCATTGGATGTTTACTAATTGATATTTTGTATTGAACAAATGATTTATTTAGCAGTTGTTATTGGCTTGGAACTAGCTTTAAGTAATTGCGAGCACTCTCCTATAATTAGTGTGTTTCTTTTGTTTTTTTGTTAGTTGGTTTTTGTGCTTTGTATGATCTAATGAGTCAAGCCCTATTCAACTGATTCTCATACTTTTTTCTTATGTTGTGCTGTTTCATCACTATTCCAAGTGAGAAACATGGTTTGGGACCCACAAACATAATTAACCCCGTCACATTCTGTGGGTACCTGTCCCAAGTCATGAGCCCTTTATTCAGTGGTTGTCGTTTGTACTGTATATCATATTTGTTTTTCGTTTATTATTTTGCACGTAAATCACGAGGTTGTTTTTCTTATTTGAATTGTTTAAATATTGCTATTTCGGGGCCCTGTATAGCTTGTTTGTGCAGTATAGGTTTTTTCTCATTGTTGAAGGCCGTACAGCGACCTATAGTTGCTTACATCTCCGCTATTTGGAAGAGAGCTGTCTCACTGACAATCATACAAACATTTCCTTATTTCATACATGTCATTTTGCTTTCACATTGTTCCCTTCTGAAAAACGTTCTTACAAAAAAAAAAAAAAAAAAGAAATTTTGAAACCACAATAGATCTTAATTAACCTTTGTCATAGTTTTCTTTGACAAAATATTTCAGAAAAAACTGATACTTATAAAACATTAACATATACAATGTTTTTCGATAACGTAGTCTTGATACAGCCTTGACCCTAATATGTTCGTACCAATCAACATAGGTTTCATCATCTTCTTATATTATGTTCTTATATTTTCTGATTAATTAATAATTTGTAAGGATAATCTTTATTAAAATCTTTCAGTGAAATGATGTTCATATGTGTATATTTATACATGTCATGTGATGGTGTCACAAAAGGATTTTATTTTAGTTTTCTATTTGCTTTAATATTTGATGAGAGTTTTAATTAAAGCGAGTTCTTTATTTTAGTTCTTTTATCTTTTTAGTAACAAAAGGTATTTGGCCGATATATCCCTCCTGCAAAGATATTCACATAAACAGTCTAAAATTAATGAGTGTAAGGTTTCAATAGTGCAACGGACAAGGAAAAAATAATAGGAATAAACAAATGAAAATATGTACCTATTGGAACACGCATCAATAGGCAAACTTCTCAGTCTGTTCCATATTAGGTAAAAGTTTTGGTTTTGGCTTAAAGTAGGTTAAAGGTTTAGAAACAACAGTGTAATTTGCAGTTACATCAACTTCAAATTTAGTAAAACATTCTCATTCTGAAGTAATTTTTTTATGATGTGCTCGGATTCACTTATCAAGGGAATGTCGGATGATGTAAACGTGGCATGGTGACCTATGGAAATTACATATTTTTGTTATTCATACTTTCGTGCTTATAAAAAGTAATTTATTCATGTGTGCGTATTAATTGAATCTTCAATTATGAAGTTATTACTCTGCAGTGGCAAATGAAAACAAAAGAGCACATTGGCCCATATTCTCCGTGACGCAACTATTATATTAGCTAACAGCACAACTGGCACCCAATTGCAGTCGGCTCATATTTCTATTTAAAGGCCAAAACATAAGAAAAAATTTTCCTTTTTAAAGATATTTCTTTAGAAAATGTAAAAAAAAACCCAGAGAATATTCACAAAATAACGTCATTTATTTATCAAGTCAAACAAACATATTACATTAACCTAACTCTAACCCCAACCCAATACTAGAGTAGTTGCATAAGGTAAACCAAATATGTTTTTTTTTTTTGGCATTTGAAGGTTAACAAATATAAGATACATTGCCGTCAAATATACAATGAATTTACTATGTGAACAATTTGTTTGATTTTATAGATCCCAAAATCGTTCTGATTATTTAGATAAAAAGTTAACAAGATACAGTTTCCCAATATTTTACACGCAAGTGCAGTTTGATCTTTCTTCATGTATGCGTTTGTAGACAAACTAACATACATTAAATTGATGAAACTGCTTTATGTTATGTATGCAAAGAACAGATGCCCGTGGGTTCAAATTGCATTTTGCATGCCATTAAATTGGTCAAATCTGAGGTTACAAGAAACAATCAAAGAAAAAAGAATTAAGAGATAAAGAGGAGACTGTTATTATGTTACCCCAGTGAATCTAAAACTGCAAGCACGCAAGACATAAGAGAAGATTTATTATTAACAGAACAAATATCTTACTGTACAAAGCTGACAAGAATAGATCGCATTCGTGACAACAACTCATAGTGCATCCTAAATTAGTTTAAATAACACACACATTTTCCGTTTGAAGCGTTGCAAGGAATACTTACTGATGCAATGGAAAGTTTATCATCTAACTGTTTGCTTATTATGTTTTGACTGATATTTTCCATCTGTAATTTTGTTTTTTACCGACGGGTTGGGCAAAATATTTAATCAATTCGGTTCTCTTGCACTTAAAATATAAAAATAAGAAGATGTGGCATAATTGTCAATGAGACAACCCTTCACCAGAGACCAAATGACATAAAAGTTAACAACTATAGGTCACCGTACGGCCTTCAACAATGAACAAAACCCATACCGCATAGTCAGCTATAAAAGGCCTCGAAATGACAAATGCAAAACAATTCAAACGAGAAAACTAACGGCTTGATTTATGTCAAAAAACAATGGACGAAATACAAATATGATATACAGCAATAAACGACAATCACAGAATTACAGGCTCCTGACTTGGGACAGGCACATAATAATGTGGCGGGTTTAAACATGTAAGTGGGCGCCCAACCCTCCCTCTAACCTGGGACAGCGGTGTAACAGTACAACATATGAACAAACTATAATCAAAGTACGGAAGTACTGAACATCGGATTTCCGCAAGTTCTTGTGGATGGTCACAAGCACTTGTCTCAGAAAAAAAATCACATCTCTATACCTGAAAGTGAGGTTAATGTACGGAGATATATTTTTTTCTGAGACAAGTTCGTGCATTGATGATGAATAAATGGCAGGGAATTTAACCTCACCGTAATAACTATTATATTGTAGTGATACAAATCAGTATACTCTGGTTTGTTGTTATATATTATATTAATATATGTATATAACAGTTACATGTATATATAATTTTCATCCATTTGTATATCATTCTATTCCACTATTCTTATTATAGTGCAGTGCAAGTGCATGGTGGACACTCTTCTGTAATAATTCGACTTTTCTAATAGATTGGATTAGAGTAGGCATTCATATCTTCCCGCAAAACGTTCTTGGGATATTCTTCCGCATGCTTTTCTGTACGTGTGCATAGATATTAATGATTTTTTACTTATATATATATATTTCTAACGACAAAAAAATTTCATATTATTAATTAATGTTCTAAATAAAATATTTTTATGAGTATTCATTGAAAAAAATGAATTTATAACAATACATCGGAATGCCCTCACGGTCATCGCGATGTAAAAATCAGTTGATAAGGGCTTAACTCATCAGATCACAAAAAAACACAGACAAGACGTGGCAGGGTATTTATACATCCCTACAAAAAAAAAAGACACTAAGTACAGATCTGAGAGTACTCGCAGTTATTGACATCTAGTTCAAAGCCAATAACAACTTATCAAAAAATCATGTATCTAATGTACAGTCTTGTTGTATATCCGAAAGGAGTAGAGCCAGTAACCTAGGAGTTGGTGGATCCAAAATTTTCTCTTCTCCTTCTCGCCGTGGTGTCCCACTCGGTGTTGACTTCTATGATTTGGAAAGTAACATTATCAAAGAATGTTTCGTTGAACGAAGATGTCTTGTGAGAGGACAGTTTTGTTGGTTTTGTACCATGAACGATGGTTATTGAGCCGAATATTAAATTTGTCCATTGTTTCTCCACATACTGATACCACAAGTGTCACATGTTAATATATAAATTGAGTTCTCCGTTTTACAGTTGGAATTTGAGTAGATGGTATAATTTTGTTTAGTAACGGAGCTGATGAAAGAACTGCTTGTATTGGCAGCTTTACAACACAAGCAGTTCCTTCGACCACATTGTTTGTAGCAACCGGGAGATGGAGTAGGCTGCTTTGCTAATACAGATGTCACTAATTTGTCACGGATGTTTTAGGTCTTCTGAAGGCCATGACTGGTGGTGAGAAAATACTTTTTAAGATTTGAATCATTTCTATAATTTTCCAATGCTTCTGAACAATGGAAGACACATTTTAAAATCAGGATGGTAAGTGAGTACAAGGGTGTTCTGTTAGCTGCTTTATTCTTATCTTTGTACTCTAGAAGTTCTTGGCGACTAGTTTTGTTTGCTCTTTCGAAAGCGCTATCAATGATGTTGTTATTGTATCCTCGAACAACTAGATGTTTACGTAGTTGTCCAAGTCTAGTATTTTGCGTATTTTCAGTAGAGCATATTCTCTTGATTCGCAATGCCTGGCTGAATGGGATGCCACAGGAGCAGTGTTTAGGATGGCAACTTTTAGGAGAAAATTGATGTTTGTCCGTTTGTTTGGTATGAAGGTCCGTTATAATGGTTCCGTTCTTGATGTAACTCGTAGTGTCGAGGAAGTTTATTTTCTCCATAGATGATTCATATGTAAATTTTATTGAATGGTGGAAAGAGTTACAGTGTCCTAGAAATTCATTAAGATGTTCTAGTGAATCTGTCCATTTGAAATCAATATCGTCAATGAATCGGAACCATGATAAGGGCTGGTATGGAGCACTAGCAAGAGGCGTTTTCAAGTTGGCCCATAAATATGTTGGCATATGACGGAGCCATTTTGTGCCCATACTAGTACCGTCTATCTGGAGATAATGTTTTCATTGAAAGAGAAGTTGTTGTTCTCTAGCACTAGTTTCAGAAGTGTAACAAGGCACTCAGTTGGAGGATTTTTTCACTACAGTGTTCCATACCTCTTCACACGCTGCTATTCCTTCGTCTTGTGGAATGTTGGTATATAAAGAAGACACGTCCATGGATACAAGTATAGTATTGCTTGGTAGAGGATTGAGGCTTTCCATTTTCTTTAGATAATCAGTCGTATCTTGAATGTAAGAGGTAGTTCTTTCACATGAGGTCTTAGATGATGGTCTACAAATTCTGATATCTTTTCAGTTGGATGACTATTTGCTGAAACAATTGGTCGACCTGGATTGCCCGTTTTATGTATTTTAGGCAACATATAGAATCTTCCGGCCTTTGCCTCGTTCTCAAGAGGTCGGAGATAATCAAAGGTGTCATTGTCTATATGCTTTTTGTCGAACATCTCTTGAAGGATGGTGTTGATCCCTCGAATAGTATTTAGTGTTGGATCTGTGGTTAATTCTTTATAAAAAATAGAGTTTGAAAGTTGGCGATTTCCCTCTGCTATGTAATCTGTTTTATTCATGACAACCACAGCGCCCCCAGCAGGTTTATTACGATATCCTCTTGATCTTTTAACGCTTTCAAGCAATGCTTTCTGACTTGGATAAATTATAATTTCTTGTATTTGTTATACAGGACTTTATATCAGACCTCACGTAGTTAATGATGACTCAAATTATCATTTTCTCTTGGGTGGTTTCCATGAACTTTTTTCTTAAATTTTGGGATGGGCGTGACTTCTTCATTGGTGTCAGTATCTGAATCTGTTAATCCAGCTTCTTCAAGGTTTTCTTGCCCTATGTAGAAAAAATCTTTCAAGCGTAAACGTCTAGCGAATTGGTCTAAGTCCTCGTCTGGCTGAGTTATTTACATTTGATGGGATAGGACAGAGTTTAAGCCTTTGCTTGAGATTCTTCAGCGTGCTGGAAATCTCTTTGATCAATGGTTTAACTCTGTCTATCCCATCAAATGTAAATAACTCAGCTGGTCGCTGACGAGACAGTGCATGAACATTGCAACGTGAACAGGCCAAGCTAGGGGATGAACGTGGTGGAATTCAGTCTGAATACCAATAATCGCCATCAAATTGAAAAAAGTTCATCGGCTCACTAAGTAAAAATGATAATTTCGTCAGTCGTGGTCTGTCAAGTCTGTGTATAATACCAGTGCAATCGATCGTGCGTAGATGAAGGTGCTCGTCGCTGCCGACGCGGGCTCAAACATATTGTCGGCGAAGGCCGCCACGCTATTTTATGAAAGTGTTCACATGTCAACGTGTCTATTGATCAAACCGTCAAGATTCGACTGCGCTATGGACACTGACACCTGATGTCTCCGACCTGAGATGGGCAAAAGCGGAAAATCTATGTGTTGGCTAAAAGCCAAAACGGGATCAGGTCGCCAGTGTTCGGCAAATCGTCGGCAGACCGCTGTGCATCAGGATCCGTGTGAACATTCAGACCGACGATGCTGAAAATGGCCTCAAGTTAATGCTGCTGTAACGTGTGTGCCGACGACGGATGAAGGCGGCGTGTGGTGGTGGAACGCTCGTGGTGAAAAAATCCTCAGCTGTGCCTGCTTCTGAAACTACAGTGCTACGAGAACAACAACCTCAGTCTCTTTCAATGTGTGCTGCGGCATCTCAGAATGAACGGTACTGTGTGGGCACAAAAATCATCCGTCTGCGGAGCATATTTATGGGCCAACAGTGAAAACGCCTGTGGGCTAGTGCTCCATGCCAGCCCTTATCATGGTTCCGATTCATTGACGATATTGGTTTCAAATGGACAGATTCACTGGAACATCTTAATGATTTACTGGGACACTGTAACTCTTTCCACCATTCAATAAAATTTACATATGAATCATCTATGGGAAAATAAACTTCCTCGACACTACGTTACATCAAGAACGGAACCATTATAACGGACCTTCGCCAAACAAACGGACAAACATCAATCGCTCTCCAAAAGTTGCCATCCTAAACACTGCTCCCGTGGCATCCATTCGGCCAGGCATTGCGAATCAAGAGAATGCTCTGCTGAAAATACGCAAAATACTGGACGGACAACTACAATTAACGGCCCTGTACAGGTGAATTTTTTAAACTTTAGTTGTCACTTTGAGTAAATCTGATGTGTATGTATTGCCCATGCAATGTATTATTTTTTTAATATAAATATTTCGGATAACAGATATCCTTCATCAATATGAGCACGATGTAAATTGAATCAGATTATTAAACTAATTAAAAGCAATCTTAGTATTATATATATAACAGGAACCATTTAATTAATTTTCCTGAAATTGTCATCTTTGTCATCTTATTTCATGATTTCATATTTTGCCAATTACTGCAAACAATCAGTATAGTCAATTTCACAATAAATCGTAAGTGTAAGTCCTACATGTCACACTTCCCTCAGTGTTCTCCTAAGACAATTTCACAAAGCATGTCGTATGTTTAAATATTAAACTTAGGAATGCTCTTACCATTCAATATTACGTCTTATCTTACGATCACTCTCAAGATAAAAATACCTTAGCAACACTACTTTCACTTCATGGAAGCATGCGCATCGGTGACTTCCTATGTAAACAAAAACATTGTCTGCAGACAAAATACTTTTCTTAAGATCTCCCTTGACTTGACCTTAGAAATGATAAAAAGAAAGACAAACTGTTCAGAGAGTGAACTTCTTGCACTCTTTGGCACAGTAACATCCAAAATTAAATTATTAAGGGACAGTTCGGGCCTAGCGTGACTGTCCAAGACAAAAAAAAAAAAACAATGTTGGGCACATGTTGCCGAAAGGTAGAAGACATTCAAAATAAGGTGAAAAGGTGACATACCATTCTTTCTAATGAAATAGTACAATTACTTTGGACGCATGAAATTATAACGTGTTGTTTTCATTTTTTACAGAACTGTGTCGATACATGTACCTCTGCTGGTGGACTACCTATCAGTACCCGAGGGTATCATCAGCTCAGTAGTAAGTACTGACATGATTTATAACAAACCTTTCTAAACTTGTCCGTTTATAAAATTTGAGATTATAAACAGACTAGGTTTCAACTCCCTCTGACAAAGTTGACCTCAGATGGATTTGGCTATTATTTTTAGGTCCTTTTTGGTTAAATAGCTCTTCAACTTTTTCGGTTCTTATACATCCTTGGCTTTCAAATATTCGACTTTAAGCGTTCCTGATGAAGGTAAATCCAGAAAAGCGCTTCAGAATTATGAACTTTTAACGTGTTGTTTTCATTTTTTATTTGATGACTGCACTTTTTTGGTATCCTAAATAGATTAAAGGCATCAAAATGAAAAACAAACAATGAAATATACAAGAATTATGAGAGAAAAACAAACAGTTTCTGTTATGGAGCTATTATGAGTCCACTCTCCTCAATGCTAGTGCACAGGTACTTCGTCTCATGTATATAAAAAGGGAAATAGAAATAAATGTAAATGAGACACATATTTATACATAAAAGTATAACAGTGCTTTGATAGCTGTTATTCATTCTAGACTTTCTGTGAAGCTTCAATACGTTTGATCTATATCATTTCCATTACCAGAAATACTTTTTACTATATGCTGATTTCTCACGTCATTTAAACGTTTTATGGGCTAACTGGATCCCTGCATCTTTGAACTGATAAAGTAACTGCGACTGCTTGACATTTTTCAAACACCCGTCTTTATTCTTATGTACGTAATCCAACCCTGCCTTAAGAAATATATCAATTTTATCATTCAAAAACAGTTATCGAAACAGTTATGAGGAAGTTATCCCCATTAGAATATTCGCCCTTTAGCACAACGTATGAACGTAAATTTTATGCCCAACAAACGCACAAATGACGTCAAATAACGTCACCTAAAACAAAACACTTTGACGGAAAGATAACGATTGGAATCAAGCGTATTAGCAAAACTCATAATTCAAAAACAAATGGAAAACCATAGTAGGTTCAATATGTTAGTATGAATAGTAGGTTCAGCCATGAGACAAGTGCCTGTGTGCTAGTGGACTTTTTATGAAAGTGGCAGTAAGTTGCATAGTAAGATATGTACAGATATAATATTTTTTTTTTATATTCTTTTAAAGGGGCATTTGCTGTCAAATTCATGTTCATCGATTTGACTCAAATTCTCATATTTGATTTATAACATACTAAAACGTTTATCCAAATTACATAAAGCCTAAAATAAACAATTCACAATGCATGGACTCGATAATTCGTATCAGCATTTCGTGTGTATTTTAGTCTAGACGCCAACTTATTAATCATCGCGATGACCTCCAAAGACTGCCGACTGTCATATAACCCGATATAAACATAAATAACAATATAAATAGATAGCAAGCACGTGCAATTGGATTTTTCTATGTCTGTTTGATTTCATACTATAGGTTAAAAAATGTGTTAATCATCGTTTTTTATCCTGTATAAGTATGATTTTTTGTGAATCGAGTCAGTCAAAGAAATGGTTCACCCTCGTTTCACTTTCAAAGTTGACATTCTTTTTCTTTAATAGCTGAACATGCCTTTATTTGTTCAGTGTATGTTCAATGGTGTTAATATGTCCTTTGATTGAGTTAAGCTATTTCAGTTGATATTTTATAGTGTGTCTTTCTATGTTGTGATGTTACACTATTGTTTCAGAAAAAGGGTGAAGGTTTGGTACCATTAAAACGTTTAAACCCACTGCATTTGTTTGCACCTGTCCTAAGTCAGGAATCTGATGTTCATTAGTTGTCGTTTGTTGATGTGGTTCATAAGTGTTTCTCGTTTCTCGTTTTTTATATAGATTAGACCGTTGGTTTTCCCGTTTGAATGGTTTTACACTTGTAATTTTGGGGGCCCTTTATAGCTTACTGTTCGGTGTGAGCCAAGGCTCCGTGTTGAAGACCGTACTTTGACCTATAATGGTTTACTTTTATAAATTTTGACTTGGATGGAGAGTTGTCTCATTGGCACTCATACCACATATTCTTATATCTAGTACATGCGTAACTCATCTACAGCAAAGAGATTAAATTGAAGGTCACATGCATGAATACGGATTCAAATAGGTTAATTATTGACTTGGAAGTCAATAAAACATCAACAATGGGTTTTTTTTATAGCTTATTTTGACAAATTTTGGCCAAAATGACTGCTAATAACGAAATATTATTTCAAAATTCCGCTTTCATTAATACTTGAAACAAAAAAAATCGTATTTTAATTTTTTTGTCTAATTCGTGGCCAATGCCCCTTTAACTGTAGATTCAACTTTCCAAATCAAGTAAAAAGTCAGAATTCAATACATCGCCTTTTTAAATTATACGAATTATACAACATAACACTTAAATGGGGATATTAGAAGATGGCACAGCTAGTATCCTATAAAAAATGATAAAGAACCAGCAGTCGGAAACGACAGTTTATCCTCTCGCCTGTTGTCGATACAACAGATATGGACCTAACCCAAAAACTTAACCAAAGTCACCCAAGCATAAAATGTAGGTCAAGGTGACCCAATTGTTGGTCTTGTTTAGATATTCATGACATTTTGTACTGGATATACACTACCTGGGACTTTTATACTATATAATAGTTACAGACAGTACCCTAGATATGGACATTAACCGTAAATTTAACCAAAATCACTTGACCGTGAAATAAAGTTCAAAATGTGACCCATTGTGGTATGGTCGTGCCTTACTATCAAAGACGTATCCACTGACGAAGTTCTATGGGTATGGAATATACAGTACCCTAGGTATGGACCTAAACCAAACATTTAACCAAAATCACTTGACCATGAAATTAAAGATTAAAGGTGACCCATTGTGGTATGGTCGTGCTTTAATGTACTAGCCAAGACGTATCTACTGATGAAGTTTCCTTGCAATGGGATGTATAGTATCCTAGATATGGACCCAAACCAAAAACTTAAACAAATTCATTCAAGCGTAAAAAGTAGGTAAACGTGACCTCATTGTGGTATGACCGTGCTTTACTATCCAAGACATATGCAATGATTAAGTTTCACTGCTGTGGGATGTATAGTACCCTAGATTTAGAGCGTGACGAACGGATCAAACGTTTTAAATTATAATCTTCTACTGTTTGGATCTCCTGTTGTATGTTAAGATATTCCCTTTCTCGTTATACCAGACGGTATCTCACCAATCTGAGTTATGCGGCAGATCTAGACTTTATATATACATAATCATCATAGATAATTATAACATTCTTCAAAATAACCTTTTTTACTATAAAAGTGTCAGGTTGTTGGAAAAAAGTGCATGCTGTAAAATGAATTGATACAAGATGTTTGATAGTCTGGAACTGCACGCAATTTACATCAGAATTAGGCATACGATATATTTTGTTGTTAGCAAAATGTAAATTTCAACTTCAAGTCAAAATAAGATTTCCAGTGACAAATAGCACCATGAAAAATCAACTTTTTTCGTGACAATTCAATTTCACTTGCAACACTTTTGATTTTTTTTCCAACCAGGACGAAAGAACGAACAACGTGTACTTGGGACGAGTGTATGTATGTAGTTTCCGATAAAGGTCGAGATCGTATTTTATTTTTTTTTGTTTTTTGGCGGAGGGTTATAAATTTATGTTATTACATTTAATACTGTATCGGCGTGCGGGTGGAAATCGACCGTCCAGTAGGTCTCTCTATTATGGGCGGAACGCGGTCTATCAGTTTCAACACGGTGTCCCTTATAAAACGGTAGCGTTTAATCATCTCAGCATATGTTTACATATCATAGGGGTTCGTAATATCTCTAAATATGCCCTCTCTACGGAAATAATTAAGATAATCGTAAGACTGGTCGTAAGTGTTTCTTGGACACTGAAGTGTGGGTAGAGGCACTTTTGAGTTTACGAGCAAAGTTGGTTGTAAGTTTTGTCGTAAGTGGCCACAGAACAAGGACGAAAAGACCAACAATAGTTCATTAAACACTATACACAAACAAAATTAAGGATTGGATAATATAAACCCCATCAATAACCAAAGTTTAACTTAGGTCCGGAAAGGTAAGAAGTTACGACTATACAAGTGGAACCTGTCGGGTTGCTCATGGCAAGTTAAAATTCGATGACAAGTCGCATTCAGTATATCGTCGAACATATTCATCTGTGACACAGATATTCCATACAATATCACATGACTTTACTTAGTTCATTGATAAGTATTATCAATATCACATGACTTTACTTGGTTCATTGATAAGTATTATCAATATCACATGACTTTACTTGGTTCATTGATAAGTATTATCAATATCACATGACTTTACTTGGTCCATTGATAAGTATTGTCAATTTAATGACTTGAAGAATCGACAGATGTCCTAGTACTCGTTAATAACGTTGATATGGCGATCTTCTCAAGAGTTTAAGTAATTTTTTCAGGTATATTCCAGGGGGAAATCTAGTAATATGCATACATTTGCCTTAACAACAGTCTGCAGCTAAGTTGCTGTTTAGTTTAATACTTTTCATGAAATTCAATAATTATTGCTTTGTTCAGGTGAATAAGAGCAACAGAACATTCTAAAATAGACTTGAATTGTTTAGTCAAAATGACCCATTTTCTAACATTTGCTATGTTGTAAATCAATAACACTTTTAGCTTGTTCGAGGTGACTACTAGAATGTTTTATTTCTTAATATGTTGTATGTTCTGTTTCTCTGACATTTTCCTGTTTTATACAATTAACGACATCAATCGTGCTTATTGCTCAAATCAAATTCAAGTTAATTACAGTATTTCTAATTAATCTGATTGAATACAGATTATTTAAATGTTTTGGGGTTTGTATCATTACGACAAAATCCTAAGATCCGGAAAATGTCTACACAAAAGAAAGGAAATATAGCGTTGTCAGATCATTGTAACCGAAACAGGGACTCGGGATCAGTATTTGAAAAAGATTGCATTTCTATTCAGACAGTTTTTAGAATCAAATATTTTTTAACATTACAGAATTATCATTTAAAAATCTGTCTATTGTATCCAGTGAAAAAATGTATATTTTTATCAATAAATATAGGACTTGAAAATACTATCATTTAAAGGGTTATCTCTGTGTAATATTTATGAATACAGACCTCTTGCGATAGATGTTTGGTTTATAGACCATTTAATTGCTTAATCTTCAGATTCTGCCCTATATTTACAAACATTATTACCACAAACAAATTATTTGTATTCCAAATACATCATGCATGAATATTGTCAGTGAACTTGGGATTGAATTACAAAATGTATTTGATTATAATTTCGTCATTACATAAGAGATGCAGGTTTAACTGCGTTAATTCAATGAGCTGTTTTGTAATCCTGAATTTGTTCATTTCCATTTCAAAGGGATTACAACTATGCGCCAGACCTTCATTAAATTATATAATGTGCAAACTAACTCTCCATGAATAAATCAAACTTGATTATTTCAAATAATACACAGAATGGGCTAAAACTGTTTGAGTATGTGGAATTATCGAAGGAGACAAGAAGTGTCATGAATGTTGCCATGGAATTGCTGGTTTGTTTTCGACTTATGAGTTTGAATATCTCTTTTGTATCTTTCGCCTGTTTTCAAGGAAAAATAAGACATTTAATTCCATATGGAAAAACAAAACCGACACCCAAATTTTCCCATAGTTTGGCTCGGGTGTGAATGTGTTGATGTGTAATTAAATTTTACCTAACATTTTTCGTGTACTTAGAGCTTTCTTACATTTGAACAAATGGTACGAACGAACGTAATGGGAGCATGTATTACATTCCCACGATAACACTGAGAGTCTATGTTTTATCAAGTAAAACCGAACTCTCTTCCGAATCAAAGGTATTGCTTAAGATTTAAGCATATCGCAAATAAAACGCGCATTTAATATCTGAAAATAAAGAAAAATAGTTTAAAATACACTTACGTTCAATACGTAGCTTATGTTAACCACGATTACACACATTTGCGCACAATCTTTGATTTTCAGTGGTATTTTTATGCCCCACCTACGATAGTAGAGGGGCATTATGTTTTCTGGTCTGTGCGTCCGTCCGTCCGTTCGTTCGTTCGTCTGTTCGTTCGTCCGTCCGTCCGTTCGTCCCGCTTCAGGTTAAAGTTTTTGGTAGAGGTAGGTTTTGATGAAGTTGAAGTCCAATCAACTTGAAACTTAGAATACATGTTCCCTATGATATGATCTTTTTAATTTTAATGCCAAATTAGAGATTTTCCCCCATTTTCACGGTCCACTGAACATAGAAAATGATAGTGCGAGTGGGGCATCCGTGTACTATGGACACATTCTTGTTTCTTCTTCTGACGAGGCCTTTGTTAGCAAATTTTATTGAGTTATCTCCTTCCCCTGGTGGTATTTTATTTAAGTTTGACCTGTGTCGTTTCATGCAGTGTTATGGTTCTTGTAAGCAAACATTGAGGCAAAACGCCATCTAATTCCCATGACAGTCTTGATTATGATTACATAGATATGTCATATTTTGAAAAGTGTCAAAATTAAGGATCCCTGAACCGGGTCTTACGTATGATTCGTCAACCGTACGTACCTTTCGTCAAATTGTTAAAAAAAAGCCCTATTTAGACACTGATTCCAGCATCGAAGACCTTTTAACTGTGTGATTAAATGTATTATATCATAGTGTCAAGCACACCGGTATGGTAAATTTATAAACTGTTGTATTAGCCTCTGTAACAGTGGTCATCTTATATTTCAGGCAGCTTTATTCATAGTTAGATCAGGTGCAAGTATGTGACATATTACAAAAATATTGGTTCGTCATCATATATTGTTGAGAAACACTCCTTATGCAAATTACTATTAACTAGTTTTGGTGACAACATATACGCAGATTACGTAGTTTTGCACATCATGGCGTAAATCTGTAGAAACTACCCTGCAATTGTTTACTACTGCATCCAGACCATTTAGTTCTTATTCTTGTTTTGGGGGATTATTTTTAGCGCAGTTTTGTATGCTCGTCAGTATTTTTTAATTTTGTTTATTTTGCTAGAAATTTCATCTGACATTCAATGACTTATTATTTTAGATGACCCATTTAGTAATTTCTTTTATATAATGTGTATAATATAAAAATCATCGCACTTGCTCAGTATCTTCAAATAAAAGAACGAGTGCTTGTACTATATAAATCTCATAAAGATAGTACTATACATATATAAGTGTTGGGAATGGTATTTCAAATTAGTAGGCTAGCAATAATTTTGTAATGAAAAGTTATGCGAAATTTGTATAGTAATACTAGCGAGTTATATTTAAAACATTAATCAGACAGAATTCAGCGTGACCAACGCAGTTCGATGGACTATTGTGGGTTACCGTCTTACCTATCTTTTTGCATTTCCGGATTAGGCTGTTAATTATCGTACTGTAAAACCTGACAAGAATAGACAGCATTCGTAACAAAAACTCATATTCTGCAGTGGCGGATCCAGAGGGGGGATTCCGGGGGTTTGGAACCCCCTTTTTTTCTTGACGATCAATGCATTTGAATGGGGACATATAGTTGGAACCCCTCCTCCCCTTATCCTGGGTTAGGACCCCCCCTTTTGAAAATGGCTGGATCCGCCCCTGTTCTGTATATCCTAAATTAGTATTGTAACAGGAGCAGGTCCCAGTATACGATGGGGTTCGGTAGGGACTAGTCCCGGACCGTATAATGGAGTACCCGTCCTGGTTCGTATATCTTGGATGCTTGTAGGCTTGGAAATGCAAAGATTTTTAAAGTAAATTTTTATTATAACAAAGTACAAATTTAATCAGCATCTAATATCAAACACATTCTATTTATTCATTTTATTTTCAACTTTAAACCCCCAAAAAATCTAACAAAACTTATACTAGCAAAAAGGAGCTATATATATATGTAAGTTACAAAATTACACAAGTTTAAATACCAATAAAATGGATTGAAATAATCCTCTCCGGTATTAAACCAAGTAAACGGTCTCAAAAAATAGAATTGAACACAATTCCTTCTGGTAAAATACCTGTTGCCTTTGGACATGTACCAATGAATACGAGAAATATACGGACTTATATAGTAAAAAAGTCTGGCCTTTTAAACTTTAATAAACCTTTTACAGTTCACAGGTTTAACTTCGTAAAATACCTCGCTTTAAAAAATATAAAAATAACAATCTACCCGAAAGGTTACGAATATTTTTTTACATATTATGCTCTGATTGACTAAAATAGTTATCAATAGACCAATGAAATTAAATTACTAAAAGTTCGTATTCTGCATGAGGTAATTCCCACTATCAGTTTGACGGTAAAATCAGCTGAGAATAAAATGAATGAAGACTTTGAACAAAAATGGACTTAAAACTCTTATAATTAATGAAAGGAGACAAAAATAAACACGGATAAGAATTCTGAGAAAATTCTGTTAACTATTAGGCCAGCAACTAAATCAAATTCATATTTATTACGACAACGATATCGATGGCAAAACCACAACTGTCACATTCCTCGCCCCTTGAAAAAAAATGTTTTTAAACATTTATCACAAAAACAAATTACACACAAATTTCTTGAAACATTCTGAATTAAAAAAAAATATAATAAAGAATCACTGAAAATTATTCGTAATGAAATTCTGTAATTAATCTAAAATGTCAAATTCTGAACACTACAATGTCAGTATAAATCTTTTGGTGCCTGGTACGGCGTATACTGTGAGTGGTGTTTCAGTCGGATAACTGTCGTATATTTCTTGTCTTTGACCATTAGTTCCACCTGAAAATACCTGGAATTATTAACGTCTTTCCCCAGAATTCTTTGTTTGATACCATTATCTAGCACATTTTGCCTTCTTTTTTGAGATGCTTGTTCCTTCTTGGTTGCCAAAATATCTTGTGCTGTTTGCCTTTTCTTGTGTTTAATCCTACTGTGATCTCCACCTTCTCTGAACTTACAAATTGTTTAAATTTAAGATGGCTAGTCAAGCGGCCTTTTTACCTTCCAACTTTGACCACAAATACGGAATATATGTAGGTTAAGGAACTCCTCATGACAGTTGTTCCAGTGATTCATATACTCTAGGTACGTATCAAATGAAACAGTTTGGCAGCTGGCAACATTACAGTTCCTGCCACTTACAAAGGGCCTCCTCATGTAGCTGACCATTAATTCCTTAACTACTTTTTCGTCCGCATGAAGATTTACAAAATCTTCCATCCTAGAAACACACTACAGTGTTAATCATCATATTAAACATGAATTATATTTATGTATAACAATACTGAATTATAAATACCAAACAATAAGAACGTATATCTATGACCACAAGTTTCATAGCAGTTATCATCATCATCATTATCGTCGTCGTCGTCATCGTCATCGTCCTCATCATCATCTGATCCACCACCGGCACTTCGTCAGTTTGGGTTAAAGCACTATCATCTAGTAGGATCCAATTGAGTTGGGGCCTAGTTCCTTCATATGGTTTGAGTTGGTCCACATGTACTACAATCGGATGAGAATACTCATCCCTTTGTATTTGGTAGTTGACGTCAGATAATTCATTTCTGTAATACAAGATAGGGACCCAATCCTAATCTTTGTTTTACATAGTGGGGATACCAGCGCCATACCCAGGTGTTGGGCTCAAATTCCCAACCTTAATTTTTCTGTTATAATCATTTTTCTGCCACACACTGAAAAGCTTAGAACAGTTAGAGCAGTATGATCCTCTGACACATAGGCTTCTTTCCATTTCGAAAAAATAATCTCACATTAATATGATAAATCCTTTGCCGTTTCTAGTAATGGAAAGCGGACCGACAATGTCAATTGCAATTCTTTCTAATGGAAAACTAAATTCTGATTGATTCAAAGGCGCACGGCCGCGTCCTGGACCTGGTTTGCATCGCGCAAATAAATCACAACTTCTGCACCACCTAACAACTTTAGTAGATATATCTGATTTTGGTCACGTCCGAAGTGCCCAGCTATACGATTTGTACGTAACTGTTCGAAAATTGTCTCCCTGATTTCAGGCGGTGCTTTTAATTGTTTTGAATTTGGCAATATCCGAAAAGTAAGTCATTCTGCACTTGTAACGTATCCCAAAGTCGCCATAAGATTTTGAAAATTTGTGAGTATCTCCGAACTTCGCGCTTACACATGTATTTGGTCTTTCATTAGAATTTTTTCGTTTCATTATTATAACAGCATTTATACCTGGATCACTTGCTTGTAACACAATCAATTCATCGAGTGTCCATTTTCAAGCCAATTTGATTCTATCGTATTGTCTGGTGTAACCGCATCTACTTACACTGCTTCGGCACTGTCCTCTGGCACAGAATAGAACATATTACAGTTCTCGTGTGCGTCTTTTGGGCAACATTCAGTACAGTTTTCTTTCTTACAGTGACGCTTCGGTAAACGGGAAAGACCATCGGCATTTGAATGTTAAAAACCGCTCCGATGATACTCGATTGTGAAGTCAAATGTTTCAAGCGTGCTTTTCCATCGAGCAATTATACCTTCAGGCTCTTTAAACTTCCGGAGCTAAGTCAAGGAGGCATGATCGGTACGAACTGTAAAATGTGTGCTATAAAGGAAATGTTTAAAATGTTAAACAAACAAACTACCGCTAATAATTAACGCTTGGTGACACAGTAATTTCCCTGCGCTCGATTTAATGTCTTACTAGCGTACGCGATGACTGAGTCTCGCTCCTAACCTTCGTGCATTTGCGACAGAACAGCGCCTATTCCTGTTAAACTTGCATCACAATCGAGTATAAATGTTTCATTCGGATCTGGAAGTGCGATAACTGGTGCTTTTTACCAAAATGCTTTTCAAAAGATTAAATGAGTTTTCTTCTTCTTTTTCCCACATTAATCTTGTCTTTTTGCGATTACGCTTTGCCAGTTGTTCGGCCAATATAGAAAAATAGGAATGAATCGCCGATAATAACTTGAGAAGCCGGAACACTATTGACACCCTTATCAGATACTACATGTCTTAAAAAGTAAACTAAAAAACTAACTGTGTTAACTCAATAAGTTGTATAGTAATCCTGAATATGTCCATTTCCATTTCAAAAGAGAGGAGAAAGATACCAAAGGGACATTCAAACTCATAAGTCGAAAATAGATTGACAACGCCATGGCAAACAAAGAAAAAGACCAACAGACAAACAATAGTACACAAAACACAATAAAGAAAACTAAAGACTGAGCAACACGAACCCACCAAAAAACAAGCAATCCGATAGGGTAAATGTATACTGTTGTGTTAGCTTCTGTAATAGTAATCACCTTATGTTTCAGGCTGCATTATTGAAGCTAGTTAAATCAATTTCCGACAGGAACAAATATTATGGCATTGTTTATAACAATATTTCCAGTGGAACTTGTTTTAGGCGGAAAAATTAAATACGTTTACAGTACATGTTCACATATTTATCATACATAATAATCCTTAATTAATCTTGGTACATAAATAATTATGGAACATATGGGACTATTGCAGCTATAAAGTAAAAGGAAAGATGGTATACAATTGCATAGGAAATAAACAAATAATTTATCGATTTGCAATACAAGTATTTAAAATAATGTTGTGTACATATGATGAAGACATAATCTTTCGATCAGTTTAATTGAGGTCTGGAGCTAGTATGTCAGTAACTTTTAGTAGTCCTTTTGTTAATTTATGTTGATCATTGTCATTTTGCTTAGTTTCTTCTATCACCTATTCTAACATCGGACTCGGACTTCTTTTAAACTGAGTTTTACTGTAAGTATTGCTTTGTGTTTTTATCCACATTGGCTAGAGGTATAGGGAGGGTTGAGATCTCACAAAACATGTTTAGCCCGCCGCATTTTTGCCCCTGTACCAAGTCAGGAACTGGGCTTTGTAAGTCTTGTGTGTTTTTTTAAATTTTTGTTCATTTATATATTTCGGAGTTCAGCCTATTTTCGCTGTTTGTTTAGGGGCAAGCTAAAGCCTCAGGGTGCAGGGTTTTCTCGCTGTGTTGATGACCCATTTGTGGCCTTAGTCTGTTTTCTGCTCCTTCGTCGCGTTGTTGTCTCTTTGGCACATTCCCCGTTTCCATTCTCAATTTTATGTACATGGACTAAATGGTGAACACTAATAATGTAAAGTGTTCACTGGAAGAAAAAAGAGAATGTCAGTTTAGAAAAGTCCTTGTATGTAAAAACATACATATAACCGTAAAAAAGTAGGATCAAATAGAGGAAGCCTGTCTGTTTTTCTTCCAGACAAGGGACCAAATTCAAATTGTAATTAATTGGTTCTGCATTGTTGTGCAAGTTCTCTTTATGCTATTCACCTTTAAAACATACGATATACAAATAAAAATAGTTTAAAATCATAAATGGCCATAAGTTCCGCAAAGCTGTCGGAAAGAAGAGTGGAAAAATAAGATGGTGCTTCACAAGAACAGACTACAGTACTATACCGTTTAAACAAATGATAGTGCATCCATCACACACAGGTTTAAGTTGATCTCTACCGTATATACACTGTACATGAGACCAACTAACAGAAATCAGAGCGACAAATATAATCTCAAAATAAATTTTACCACTTTTCATGTTGACTTTGACGAAGAACGCATTTCGTCGTGAAAAGAGATTTTGCAGACGTTATAACCAAAAAAATGTTGTAAAAGATTTCCTGATTATGTGTTATCCACCTATGATGAAGACAAAGCTTTGTTCTCAAAATCCGTTTGGGATGAAACTACATTAACCACGAAATCCTTTCACCAGGCTTAATAAATTTTTCGAAATATAACAATGAACAAGGAAAATTCTAGGCGATAATAATGGGCCTACATACTTACATAATTGTGATAACGTGTTAAGTCAGACGATAACAGTTTACCTGTGACTTAAGATTGAAATCTAAGAAACAAGTTGCTTTCTTTAAAAAAAGAAATGCAATACGTGTACCCAAGACCGCGCTGACTGGTCAACAAAACATTGTTGCCAATTTTGTTTGTTTTTTAATTGAAATAATTGACTGTGAAAGGAATAAGATAATGATGATGTTAAACACCTTTATTTAAAATATGTAATTGTGTAGATTCTTGCACAAGTCAGTTGAAAGCAATGTTTGGTAGTTGTGAATAGAAAAGTGTATATATACAGCTACTATTTTTGAATTTACATTTTAAGGCTGGACTATTTTATTTATTACTTGGGAGTGTATATCATTTTTTCATAATCCTATTGCAAATCCCAGTTTCTGTAAACCGGATGTCTAATGAAAATTGCACAAACAAATCGCAATATAAATTTAAGCACTCAGTTTGCTTCATAATCTGGATGCATTTATTTTATCTATCATACCTTCATATTTTGATTCCTGGATGCCTTCAATTATTCTTAACTCGTTATTGAAGCTGTCTGTACTCATGGTAGATGTTGTATAGATAAATGTAAAGTCTAATTTCCATGTGAAGTGAAACCCTGTGGCATACAACTTATAAGGTTTCGTGTATTTTTCTTGAGAGTAACACACCAGCTTCATTGGGACCTCTTATATAGAGACTTATTTTGGTCTCCTAAAACATCTCAAATTTTGAGGATTTCCTGATTTTACTTAAATCAATCCAAATATTTTACAGGAAAACTTTGTTTTGAAGAATATCTTATTTTCAGAAGTTTTATGAATACCTGAACACACTCTCAAAAGAACCAATTTGTATAAAAAAGATATGTAGATATAAAAAGATACCAGGATTAAAATGCTGTAGGCCATGCGCGAGTTAAGACTACAAAGAATCATCAGTGACGCTCGAATAAAAAAAAGTTAAAAAGGCCAAATAAAGTACGAAGGTGAAAGAAATTCAGGACCCAAAACTTCGAAACAAAGGTTTTGCTGAATACATCTAAAGTAATCTATTCCTGGGGTAGAAAATCCTTAGCATTTCGAAAATGTCAAAGTTTATAATAGGACAGTGACTCAAAAAAGAAAAGAAAAGAGAAACAGCTAGAGGTCAGAATTCTGTAAGTGATGATGACCATGCTTGAAAGTCACATGTCAAACTCTTACTGCCGTGTCCTGAATTTAGATAAGAAAAGCGAAAATTCACATTCGCGAGTGAAATTAATATTTATGCATGCACATGGTATTTTTTGCGCAAGAAATAGTAAATAGAATTAAAGCATACGCACTGATACTCTGGATAAGAATACGCATTTGCGTCATCACATATATTAATCTAATAGTTGAATTCGGATGTCAAACTACCTACCTCAAGTGTTTTCACTCCGGATTCATTGCCATTTAATCCGGAATTTGTGTGAACGCAAACCGATAGTGTGCGTGTGAACAGGGTGATATATAATTTGAATAAACCAAGACGTGTAGGCTAGCTGGTCAACACAATGAATACAATTTTCAAAATCGTACCATAGTGCAAAGATTTATATGTTATAAGGTTGAACTATTAAAACAAACAAATAAAAAATAATTGAAATTTTATAGTTAACATACATTAATTCCTGTTAATTAATTTTTCCGATAATTTAGAATATAATATCATTAAATACAAACGTAATGTTATTACGGATGGACATTTCATTTATCAAATCAATCTCTTCTTAAAGTCTAACATTCCACTATATGAAGATATTGCTATACAACATATAAGCAAAGACTTTTAAATCCATACTAAAACAGTATAAAATAATTAACATAGTAATTAAATTTTGTTATGATTATTGTAAAATATTAATTAAAACCATGCAAGTATTTATTCATTCACTAGCGTTTAAAATTTAGATATTTAGCAAACTTTGGGTACGCATCCTTTCTTATTGGTGCTCATACGTTGCATAAATTTTTCATAATTTTAATGACTGTTCAAACCTGTGAGACATAATGAACGTATATATAACATTTTTAATTATATTCTATTAAGAAAAAAAAATCAGTCTCAGTTTAAACTTCATAATGAATATTCTCTTGGTTTGGTAGTATCTATTATTAAATGAAATTAGATATTTTTGACAGAAAAATCCTTTTGTTTAATTATCCTTCTGCTTTCCGACCACTGTGTCTCCGACCTAAGCCGAAATATTTATAACAGAAATATCGTTTTCTTAATTTTCTTCATGCTTTCCGACATTTTCCCAGGCTATGATTGAAATACAAAATATCAAATGATAAACGTTCAGACATAATCCATTTATTCTGGGACATTATATCCCAGGTTATTGTCACAATGCACAACAGCACGCTGTATTAAATACTACACACACAACGCGTACAGGAACCGTCTCAAAGCATGAATTTTAATTGCGTTTTCATTATACTTGATATTCAATAAATGTAAACATTCGCATTATTAAAACACATATGTTTTGTCAAAAGGCAAATAGTTTCTAACATTTAAACGATTTTTGACTGTTTACTGACTTTCATCATTGTTTTACTAGGTTATAAACTGCTAGTACTATCAGATCGTTCTTTTGTGTCCTATTTTTGGTGTTTTTTTTTTTTTATCTGTATTGTGTTGATCTGAACCTTTTCAACAAATTTTACTTTAAGTTCTGACTTCGGTCTTATACCATGTGTACAGTTTCAGTTTAAGGTATGGTTTGGCACTAGACCCTTCCAAAATGCATGTTACTCTTAGACTAGTAGCTCTGTACTGTTTTCTTGATGTTGGAGGTCCATAAGATTTTTTTTGACGGTGTTGTCCATGTACCATTTTGTAGATAGCGACAAGGAACTAGAACTTTGGCTATTTTTCAGTTTAAGTTGTCGTCAGCTAGCACTTTATCTATGCTTTTTTCGGGCTGATTACAGATGTTGTTTAATAGTCCAAGTACTCGGATATGTAGTTGGGCTTCTATTGGTAGTATTCCGTTTAGGATATTGATAGTAACATCTGCTACATAAGTTGGTAATGAGAGTATAAGCTTATAATTAGCTTTTTCTGGAAAAATCGACATAATCCGGGTTTATCTGAGCTTAATGTAAAATAGTGAGATAATCCTAGTTTTCTGAGATAATCCTAGTTTATCTGAGATAATCTAGGATTATCTATAAAATGGTTCAGGCGTGCCATACAATTTCAGATAATCAATTATCTCATTTCTCGAGAAAATCTAGGTTTATCTCGGATTCTAAATATACCTAAGAACAATGTAACGAGTGTTTTAATTGGACGAGAATCGTTTGACGTTTCACTTTCTCTTTGAAACCATGGGGTGGCGAATTCACTGCCTATTATTGGATGGACGGGGATGTGTCAAAATATGGGTCATAATTTTCTTAATTTTCTGAGATAAGCTAGGATTTTCTCAGTTTGAATCTGAGATAATACACGAAATCAATGATCCAAACGAAGCAATGGACATGTCGTATTACTTACTTGTCAATGTTTTAGATAAACATGCACCATTTGTTATTAGACGTGTAAAATAAATATCAACCAGAACGATATACTAATGAAATTGGAAATCAAAATTCCAAAGAAATTATTTTCACAAAAGAAAGACACTGAAAATTATAAAAATATAGGAATAAAACTAGTGAATTAATTCGTTCTGCAAAAACAAAATATTTTATGGATGCAATAGATAACGATAAAACTGTAAAATTCTTTGGAGGCATTTGAAGGATATGAATTCAACAACAAAACAGGAAATTGACATTTTAACACACGAAGGAAAAGTACTTATAAACAAAAATGATATTGCTAACTGCTTAAATGATCATTTTAGCACAGTAGGTAAGAAGCTGATACCAAATCCTCACAAACGTTTTAAATCTGAGAAAATTAATAACTATGTCAAATCAAAATAAATGATGATGCTAAATTCTCATTATATACTGTCACAAATGATGAGGTTCTACAAGTTCTTAAAAATCTAGACATAACTAAATTAACCGGAACTGGAGTTGGACCAAGAATTTTAAAATTATCAAGATTGATTGTAGCAAGCCCCCTTGCTCACATAATAAACCTTAGTTTATGTACAGGAATATTTCCTAATATATTAAAATTTGCTAAAGTTGCTTCCATATTTAAAGAACGGGATAAAACAGATCCAAACAATTATCGACCCAAACCAATTTCACCCACTGTGTCCAAGTTATTTGAAAAAACTGTCTTTAAACAACTATATTTATTCTTAACCACACACAAATTATTAATACAACAGCAGTCTGGATTTAGAGAAAAACATTCTTGTCATACAGCACTAATTAAAATAATTGATAAATGGTTAGAGGAATTGGACAATGGAAATTTTACCGCTATTCTTTTTTTAGATTTTAAGAAGGCATTTGATACAGTAGATCACAATATACTTTTATCAAAACTAAAATTATACAAATGTGATGACCACTCTGTAAAATGGTTTTCATCATACCTCTCTCAGAGAATGCAAAAAGTTAAGTTAGGAACCACTGAATCAGAATATAAAACTGTAACTTTTGGAGTTCCTCAAGGTTCTATACTTGGACCTTTATTGTTCCTTATTTATATATAAATATATTTTTTCTTCTTCTATTGAACATGGTTTAAGTTTTCTGTGTTTAGTGGACAGTTACTTGTCTTATTGCTATGTACATGGAATTTTATTGCTTTCTTAGCCCATGCAAGTGTGTAATTGTAGTACTTCCATGCTTTCCGTATGTAGCAGTTCAGTGTTTCTGTTATTCCGTTTTGTTTCCTGTTATAGTTGATGTGTTTCTCTCAGTTTTGGTTTGTGACCCGGAGTTGTTTCAGTTAAATCGATTTATGACTATTGAACATTGGTATACTACTATTGCCTTTATTTCCATTCCTTAAAAAAAAAGGGTATTTGTGTCCATTGTCAATGACGTTGTCTGTCCTTCAATGAAATCTGTCTTTTAACGACCAAGGAAAAAAATTATGTCCTTTAACGACTTTACTTCTATCCTTTGATGATTAAGGCTCTGTCCTTAAACAGCAAAAGATCTGTCATTAAAAAACTAAGGAATCATTCAAGGACGAAGTATGTAGATATGCCATTAGGTGTAAAGTAGTACACGTTCAAAGTGACAAAACATATTATCCACATCTTAATTATGCACAAAAACAGATGTCAGCTGTCAAAACATTAATTCATGTAAAAATATATATCCATGTGGTCAATTTCCATATGATTGTTGTTTTTATCATAAAACCTTGTACATTCTCCATATCTTTATAAAAAAATGAAAGGAATCACTTATACTTTTTAGAATTTTTCATCTACTGTCTAATTAAAGTTTGCAACATATTACGTTACATGTCAGACACTTAACAATATATCGTTAAATGCTTGTGCTTATAGCTTACCAGGTGTTCATCGAATAAAACAGATTAAATTCAGTGATGCGCTTGATTATTGAAAAAAAAAAGTTTTCTTGACTTGTCTGGAATTGTAAGTCTTATTTCATTTTCACACGTAGCCATCACTTTTAGTGCAGACTTTTTCAATCGGATCCGAATATAGCTCTTCCATAAATAGAAGGTTTGGAGTAAAGTTCTTTAAAATTTCCTGATCAGGTCATGCATCAAACTCCCGGCAGTCCCCAACTCCGATCCTACTCGACTCTTATGATGTTGTAAAGAAAAGTAGTTTCTGAACGGAATCGATCAATGCACGCAGTTCGGTCATGGATGTGACGGTTGGGTTCAGTTTTATTTGGACTTCACCTTTACTGATCTTATTTTTGTTTTGTTTACACCACTTGTATTGAAAATTTGATTAGAAGTACAATTTCCGTTTTCTTTACCTCGTACAATAATTGTAGAAGGAAATATTAAAATATTTTAAAAAAGTGGTCATGTCCTTCTCTTAAATAACATGTATCGATTCAGTCAACGTTTTTTAAATGTTGCCTCTTGTCGTTCTTGGTTTGTGCAATATTGTAAAATAAAAAGCATAAGCCAAAGAATAGCAGACAACACCATAGCCGAAAGAAAACGACGAACAAATAACATTCCACAAACCAAAGACTGAGCAACACGAACCTCACAAAACAAAACGTTGTTGAACTCAGGTGTAACTCTTCTGCATTGTTTCGAGATATATTTTACCCCACGAGTTTTTGACATCAGTATGTCAATAGAATATTTTTTACAAAAAAGAAAAAGCCACGCAACAGATAGCATTTCTTTTTTATTTAAAAAGAAACTGTCGCTCGACATGTAACATAGCGTGCAGTGTCCATATCACAAATCACCGTTGATATTTTTGTGTCACTGCATTTCTTTTCATTAGAGTGTTATTTTCTTACAATCTTTACATCTCACAAAATTTACCTGTTATACTTTTCAAATTCTAAAATATTTCATTTCCTGATGAAATAAATAGATAATAGTGATGTATTGTTAATAACAGGAAAATATGAAATCGAAGGCTATTATAGGCATTGATTCAATACTGATAAAACAAGTTTGTTATTATTGCTGTTTCTGCCTAATTTAAAGTCATATACTATAGTCTTATTGTAGGTATCAATGATAACAGAAAAAAAACATGTTTCATTTTTATTGATACAATGGTTATTTATAGAAATATTTTGGACAAAAGAAGCGAGCAAAACCTTTTATCTTTCTTCTCTTTTGTTTTGAAAAACTTCCTTTTATGTTTGTCCTTGTTTAATGAAGATGTGTGTTTAAAAGATGTCATTCCAATGCAATATATAATAATTGCTTACTATCGGAAATTATATTTTTAGAATTTATCATTTATCAACTGTAAATACATTAGCTTAACCTTGAAATTTTGACTATCAATTAAAGTCGATGAGGATATTCTTCAACGAGACAGTCAGTCAACTGTTACAATAAAAAAAATGACAACGGACATTTTAAGGTCAACATACGTCTTCAACAACACAAGCCCTATATAGTTACGATTCTAACCACATCTTAGATAAATTATACAGAGGCTACTGGAGACATGAACAAAGCCTCAGCAGACTAATACAAAGAGTAAATCCGACGTTAAGTAAAAGTGGAAACAATTTGAAAATAAGAATTACTACAAGAAGTTATTTGTAAATATTTTAAGCACAGAAGCATTGATAACAATGTGTAAAAGTGAAATAACAAAAATACCGAACTCCAAGAAAAATTTAAAACGAAAAGTCCTTTATCAAAGTCAAAATCAAAGCTTAGATATATCAAACGAATGGAAAACAAATGTCATATTAATGACTTGCTGTATCTTAAATCGGACTTGTATCTCAAATATCTTTTTTGGAAATTGCTGTTCATCGGCGATGACATTTACAAAAGGTGGTTATGAAGATATAAGACAATTTCTGTGTCATTTGGTCTCTTGTGGAGAGTTGTCTCATTGGCAATCATACCACGTGTTCTTATTTTTATATTGTTAGCGTGTTGATGATATTTATCTAGAACTTTTGCATTTAGATACTTATTTTTTTCAGCATTTTTTCTCTTTGTAGACGAGTTATCCCTATAATGAACTTTCCATTTAAGGAAACAACATTACAATAACACCTGCATATGGAGTATATCATGTCTCCAAGATGATACGATATTCCAGGGCTTGTCCTTCAGTTATTTGTTGTGATTTCAATGACAGAGGCTTGCTGTTAAGCCCAAAGGTTCTTTATCATTTCTTTTTTTAAAGCTGATGTCATTCATGATTGTCCATTATGGAATATCAAGAATATCAATGTCGGAGAGGGTTACGGATATTTTCAACTTGTATCGCCAATCCCGTCCTATCCCGCCTTCGTTTCCTCGTTTATGACATCAGCGAAATAGACCTGGCACCAGATTACTACTTAACATGAGTAATATGACCAGGGTTGTTAGTGGAACAGGGACTTCTTGTCCGTCTGTAGCATCCGAGTTTACCTCCAGTTGCTTGTGGGGTTTGTCATACTCATTCTTAAGTCATCTATGTAAATCCATTCAGTTTATTTAATTTGAAAACGTTAACAAATATAGATCTAATTCATTGCAAAGTGTGGCGTCCTTCAGGGATTAAAACCCCGTTTTAATAGCGTTTGTTTAAAGGTTAATTATGCATTGGCCACGTGTCGCTAAAAAAACAAACTGATTAACAATGTAATAGAGTTGTAAGGTTATAGATATTTCAGGTATTGGGCATTTGTCATTATCATGATTAGATTATCTAATTGACAAAAGCACTTTATAATTCATCTTACCAAGTAAGTACTAAAATGTAACAGTTTGCATTAAAATGGATGATAAATTCCTGCACCATATTTCACTCTTTTAATAGAGAAAATAAAGAAAAACGGCGCGTGATATTTTCTTTTAAAGATTATAACTTTCGAAAAGGAAACTCATTAGAACTTCGAAATGGTGTATTTCAACTTTGCTAAACTTATTTCAACATTTTAGTCATTTGTCCTAGCTAATTGTGCGGATGCCAGATTTATGTAACATATTTCACTATCTTCATAAAGACATATACGGATATAACATTCAAATTCTCTTAAAAACCTCTCAAGACAAACTTCTAAATTCTAGATCCCTCTGATCTTCATTATTATCAATACACTTGTCATACATGTACATCCTGAATAAATCAATTGTTATTTTTATCAAATTTTGAAATTTAAAACTTCTAAAACGTTTCCCGTAAGAGCTTAATCTTTCATTCTTCTCTATCTGTATAGATGCACCATTGTATCTATATCTTATCCCTTATGACCATGAAAATTTTCCTCCAATGTGTCGTGGCTTTCTATTGGCTCCTTTTTTTCAGTTAATCGATTTTCTCAAAATTCTCAGATAATCTCGGATTATCTCAGAATTTTCAGATAATCCCGGATTTTCTCCAGTTAATTATTTATCTAATTTTGTGAGGAATATAATGAATTATCTCAAATATGCATTAAGCTGAGAAAATCCCGGTTTATCTTAAAATTCTGAGATAAACCGGGATTATCTGAAAAAAATCGAGATAATCCGGGTTTATCTGAGCTTAATGTAAAATAGTGAGATAATCCTAGTTTTTCTGAGATAATCCTAGTTTATCTGAGATAATCTAGGATTATCTATAAAAGTGGTTCAGGCGTGCCATAAAAGTGTGTTATTTTCTAAATAACAGTTTCAGAAAACTTAATTGTACGCTATATGTCGTGGTTGTATAATAATTACATTCTCTTAAACTTTCCAAAATCAATAATTATTCTCATTAAGCAGAAAGGCGAATACTTTGTCAAGTTACTTAATTGAGAAGAAAAAGTAACAAATTTAATATATGGAGTGTCTCATGTGAATGTTAAACACATTGCTGTCCAAATCCTAGTAACAGTTAATCAATCAATTAAATAGGTTTATGCAATTCTGACCGACATTCAAATCTATAGTGGCCTTACTTATTGTTCTACATTAAACATCTCTTTCATTGAGCACATTATTTTTTTTTTTTTTGTAATTCCGATAAGCATGCCATATATATACCATGTATAACCTTTTTCAGTCGTATATATATAATTATATACGACTAAAAAAGTAATTATAATAACAGAAGAACACTGAGAAGAAATGTTGCTGTGGTGTTATATAGCCATTTTCCCCCGCTGCGCGGAAAGTTGACAATCATTATACGTATTACCAATTTTCCCCCATGCCAAAATTTCCCCACAATTTAGATTTAGCTATATAGATATTAAATGTTGTTTGTGCTGTATTTAGACCCCTCTACCAAGAAATTTGTTTTGCATGCACACGTATAAAAAATGCAGTTTTTATCCAACGCAATCATAGGTTTGAACGTTGTTTTTAATTTGGACTTGTTTATATTTTTTCGTTTGGGCTTGTATTATGTTTGCCTTCGGGTTTATATAATCCGTTCATCCTATTTCGACTCTTCAAAATTCAAGAGTCTATCCTAAACTGAGGTAAATTATATGGCCTTCCAAATACCGTTTCGATTTCTAATATCACTAAAGAGACATTAATTGTCGAAATCCGGATATGGTGTACCAATTTTTGCACCTAATGTTTGCGGTATATATCATCTTTTCCGCAAGTTAATGTTACATCTGGTGATCCGTTTTTTTTTTTTGGCAATCGCCATGGCAGTCAGCAGGGTTTTAGAAAATCTGTTGTTCGACCTGCTAATCAAATGCGTTTTGTTAAAATATACTTTTTCACTTTTTTGGTCTTTTGGAAATTGTTGTTTGTGTTGTATTAAGACCCCTCTACCAAGAAATTTGTTTTGCATGCACACGTATAAAAATTGAGGTTTTTATCCAACGCAATCATAGGTTTGAACGTTGTTTTCAATTTAGACTTGTTTATATGATTGCGTTGGATAATAACCGCAATTTTTATACGTGTGCATGCAAAACGTAACACATACCGAGGGTTCCCGGAAAGGAATGGATGTGATCATCACATAAGTCAAATGCGTTTTGATACAATATTTTTTTTGTTCTTTTGGAAAATGTTGTTTGTGCTGAATTCAGACCACTCTACCAAGAAATTTGTTTTGCATGCACACGTATACAAATTGCGATTTTTATTCAACGCAATCATAGGTTTGAACGTTGTTTTTAATTAAGACTCGTTTATATTTTTTCGTTTGGGCTTGTATTATATTTTCCTTCGGGTTTATATGATCCGTTCATCCTATTTCGACTCTTCAAAATTCAAGAGCATATCCTAAATTGAGGTAAATTATATGGCCTTCCAAATACCGTTTCGATTCCAACATCACGGAAGAGACATTAATTGTCGAAATCCGGATATGGTGTACAAATTTTTGCACCTCATGTTTGCGGTATACCATCTTTTCCGCAAGTTTATTGTTTTCTGTTTGGTAATAAATTAATAATAAGATCTATTTGTTACATCTCGTGATCCGTTTATTTGGCAATCGCCAATGGCAGTCAGCAGGGTTTAAGAACATCAGTTGTTCGACCTGCTAATCAAATGCGTTTTGTTAAAATATACTTTTTCACTCATTTGGTCTTTTGGAAATTGTTGTTTGTGCTGTATTTAGACCCCTCTTCCAAGAAATTTGTTTTGCATGCACACGTATAAAAATTGAGGTTTTTATCCAACGCAATCATAGGTTTGAACGTTGTTTTCATTAAAACTTGTTTATATTTTTTCGTTTTGGGCTTGTATTATATTTGCCTTCAGGTTTATATGATCCGTTCATCCTATTTCGACTCTTTCAAAATTCAAGAGTCTATCCTAAATTGGGGTAAATTAAATGGCCTTCCAAATACCGTTTCGATTTCTAACATCACTGAAGAGACATTAATTGTCGAAATCCGGATATGGTGTACAAATTTTTGCACCTCATGTTTGCGGTATACCATCTTTTCCGCAAGTTTATTGTTTTCTGTTTGGTAATAAATTAATAAGATCTATTTTGTTACATCTTGTGATCCGTTTATTTGGCAATCGCCAGTGGCAGTCAGCAGGGTTTAAGAACATCAGTTGTTCGACCTGCTAGTCAAATGCGTTTTGTTAAAATATACTTTTCAATCATTTGGTCCCTTGGAAAATGTTGTTTGTGCTGTATTTAGACCCCTCTTCCAAGAAATTTGTTTTGCATGCACACGTATAAAAATTAAGGTTTTTATCCAACGCAATCATAGGTTTGAACGTTGTTTTCAATTTAGACTTGTATATATATATGAGTCTAAAAGATATATATATTGTATAGCAAATAAATCATCTGACATTAAATGTATAATGATACGATGATGGTGTGGTAACGCTATACTAATTAAAAGAAGGTTATTAGATGGATGATTATTTTCCAACTCACGTCGCCGACGCTATTTAATGCGGGGGAAGAGATTCTCGTGATACTAGGGGAGCTGCCATTTGATTTTTAGGGGGGGGGGGCTAGGATGAAAAATTTTGTCCCGCATTTTTTTTAGTTATTATCTCTGTCCTGCCTTTTTATTTTTCACTCTATTCGGTCCTGCCTTTTTTTTTTTAGTTTATCTTGACGTTTTTTTAAATAAATTGTCATCCTGCAAAGTGTCTCATCCTGCCTTTTTTTTTACTCAAAACTCCTGTCCTGCCTATTTTTTTCAAATTTCATCCTAGCCCCCTAAAAATCAAATGGTAGCACCCTAGGGAAAAAATAACCCCATCACGCTAAGTGGAAAAATTGGAATCATGCCATTTTTTTTGGGGGTGTCATGCCAATTTTTAAGAGGGAGACACTGGATCGATCTAGTTTTCCCTCCGGAAAAATTAACATTGGGGAAAAATGGCCATAGGACACTGGATAACTTTATGTGTAATTATAAGGGTTTAACTAGGTTTGAGAGTGTGAAAAATGATGCTCTCTTTGCCCACTGATCCGCCGTAAATACTGTAGTATTTCATTGAAAACTTGAAAGATAGTCTTAAATTTCAATGTAGTTTAATAAAATGCGATTAGTACTGCACTAAAATAACATCTATACTTTCATTAGGATTTACTGTTGAAGTTAGTTCTATACCAATTTTCATATGGAGAATGAAGTGAAATTACTCCCACAATTATCAAGAAATAAAGTTGCAGCTGCATCTCGTATAATTAGAAAATAATCAGCAAGTGTCCTTAAAATTTAGGATTTATATAATATGAAAAACTTCAATATGTTGTCTAAGGTTTCATTTGGGCATAATTGTCTCCGAGTTACAATTACACCATAAAACCTGGTTATTGAATAATCATATTTCAGTTTATCATCAAGTTTGATGATTTGTTAGAATTCTAAATCTTGAAAACTAATGGATAATATGATAATTCATTATATCTGCGATGCAATGCTAAATATTATCAAAGATTTACGAAGTTCTGAGTATCTTCCATGATAATTTATCAGATTGGTGTAATTACAGGATATGTCAAAACGAGATTCCATTCAAACTATAAATCAATAAACTTATAATCAAACAGGAATACATAACAAAAATTACTTCGGAATGTTGGAATGGTTACAGTCTGTTCTAGATTAAAATAGATATCACAGAATAAGAAACGTACATGTAAATGTCAATGAGACATGAACCCAATAACTCAAAAATCACTAGAATTCAGGAAATATACATACAGTGTTTAAAATAAGAAACTTTTTTTTATATACATGTACAATTCAATATTAAGCCCTAGAACGCTACTGCCTAAACAATCGTAAATGTTAGCAAAGTCTATGCGCGATCGGCACAATAGCACATTTTCTGAAGAACAAATTTAACAAAAGACAATCACTAACGAGGTTACTGACTTGATTTTTAATGTTTTTTTAGATATATTTGTACATTGCAACTTAGTTACATTATATCATACGAATGCCTTTTTTCCAGTTACAAAGACGAAATCTCTTGTGCATAATGTTTAAGGCAGTTATTGAATGAATTGCACCACAGTTTTTTTCTGCACTTATTATATCGTTAAAATACGAAAATAAGAGTCTACATTCGGTATAAACATACGCTTATACTATTGAACATAAAACCTTCTAACATCAGATACTCATCCTTCGATATCTTGGCTATAACAGTATGGCGACATTATACGTCTAAATACATACATGTACCATTGGGTCGGCACTACTGCTCATGAAGTTGTCTTCGAAGAGTTAATTCTTCATGTAACATTGAGTCGACACTACTGCTCATGAAGTTGTCTCTGAAGGTATGATTCTTCATATAATATAGGCTTCGTTATTGGATTGTCTAAATTGATTCATTCTGACTATGATTTTATTGTTATATAGACTAAGTGTAATCAATCTGATTGAAATACAGATCACGTGTCCATGTCTCGCTTGCAAGGATCAGCTGACAACAGATATCAATTATGGACTTTTGACGAGGTCAACACGTTATAAATGGACCTGTTTAGATTTTATTGACCGAGAACGAATTTAACATAGAAAGCAATGTGGCTATGAATGGCTATGAATTAGTGGTTTTATTTCTTTATAGCCTACAATACGGTATGGCGTCGGTGACATTTAGTTGTTAACACTCTCGTTCTTTGGTCTCTGGTGGATATATAGTTGTCTCATTGGCAATCATACTGCGTCAACTTATTTTTCTATATACTTAACTCATAACGGTGACCGAATTATAACCCTACGTATTTAACCGATTAATTATCTGGAATAATGTCTCAACAAAGTGATCATACTTCGTTCGTCAAAATATAAATATTTGCGCCATCATGTACCATTTTGTAAATGTATTTTGTATTTTTATGCCCCCGCCGCGGCGGAGGGGACAATAAATGTTACCCTTGTCCGTCTGTACGTCCGTCCGTCCGTATGTCCGTACGTACTTACGACCTAAAATAAGTTTCCGTTCCCTTACCTTAGTTTGCCTCAACCAAAAACTCATACACAATGCTTATTACCACAAAACACAGATCAAGTTCGAATTTGGGTGGCATCACTTTTACAGTTCTAGTTATGCCCTTTATAAATGGAAAAATTGCTGAATTTTTCGTTTCCTTTCTCTAACTTTAGTTTTCCTCAACCAAATGTTATGAAACATACACAATGCTTATGACCATAAAACAAAGGTTAAGTTCGAATTTACTTTTACAGTTCTCTAGTTATGTCTCTTTATAACGGTATATGCAAGCGGGGGCTACATCTGTGTCCCATGAACATATTCTCCATTCATTCTTATTGTTTCTTTATTATAGTGATCACTTAAAGTCTTTTTATTTTATTATCTTTAGGGAATACAATACAATTGTGTTTCTTTAGACTACGACGACACTTTGGTAGGAACTGAAATTAAGACATCTAAATTTTCTAATTGTTTTAGGAAATGAACGTTCACCAAATGCAGTTGTTGATAAAATTTAATGTTCAATATGTGTTAAACAGTTACATTTCAGTTTGATGAGGCACTGCAGTCGGTCAACTGTTATGACCTCAGTGCACCTCTTCCATTCAATATGTTAGCCTGTGGATAAGATTGAGTTCGCACCATAAATAATTGATGCTCAAGACCATACCCTATTTTTTGGTTCCTTAATGAAAAATAGATATCTAGTGCGTATACTCAATATCCTTTCTTTTCCATAAAAGTGGTTGAATTGGAAATAAATAAATGAAATTGCATCGGTATAAAATGACTTAAAATCAAGATTAAATGATTCAAGGTATATATAAAAAATAATATGCTTAAAGCGCTATATATGTATATATGTAAATATGAATAGGCAAGGGTATTATGAAGCTAGTATTTGCCTTTTTCGAAGCATTTCATATCAAATTAGGTGTTTTATTTGTATTCAATTTATCGTGCAATGATCCATTTATGTCTGAATATTTAAAACTTTGTTCCCTTGGATTGAATTCTTTGTCCTTCAGTAGATTTTCATCTCTGAACAATTAGAGTATGTAATATAGATTAAAAAAATTGTATTCAATGAGAGCTGTTCTATACATATAATAAACGTACTGAAGTGACTTCAGATGACACGTACGTTTGATTCTGGAATTACCTTTAAAGGTTGAAGACTAAATATTTCCATCTAGATATCTTATGATTATTTTTGTCGTTGGAATACTGTCTCACCAACATATACCCTGCATTCCTGCATACACGAGAAAAAAATCGTCAAGGTAGCAAATTACATGAAACGTCGAAAAGCATACACAGCTTTTATATTCACTGCGGGACTTATATTACACCACCGTCAATTGAAGATTTGGTGGTCGCAAATATTGTTTTATTGACAACACGGATATCAGGTGTTTTCCCAACTATTCGATATTAAATGATGAGAACTGAATGCCCAAAGTAAGTAGTTTAAATTAACCAAATGTTGATGTACTTATCCTAAGTAAGAAACCTCGTCAGTGGTGTTGGTTTGTTTTATCCTAAGGTTTTTGTCCGTCAAATAATTTTATTTCTGCAAATTTATTCCCTACTTTTCTGCACATTATTAGAAATTTACAGCTTGGTATATGGCATACACATTTGTCTGTTGTTGAAGACCATATATTGACCTCTAGATATTATTTGAATTTTTGTTTGTGGGTTGATTTTTCTGACGTAAACCATAATTGATTGTTGGTTGACGTCGAGTGCCAGATATTTCGTGCATGCTGAGGACGACTGACGTATAACACAGACCTTCGTTAGCTTCATTTACATGATTGGTTGTCATCTACTTAAATAAGATTTACTTGCCTGCATATAAATAGGATCATCATTAATCTGTCAAAGCAAGGGAGGATCATATAATTTTTCTTTGGCTTTAGAGGAAGGAAGAATTTGAAAATGAATAATTATGTGCTGGCTTGTAGGAACTTAAGTAAAAATATCTTGCTCAAAACAGGATTAAAATAAATACTCCGCTCCAAAAAAAAAAAAAAAAAAAAATCAGAAAATATTTGTGTACAAAATTTGAATAATTTTAGACCGAAGATTTAGGATATCGAAATCATCCATTGATGATACGGTTTAAGTGACATTTAAAATTTTAATTCTCTTAGTACAGGGACCAAACCTGAAGTTGCACAACGTTTTAAAATACCAACTTGATTCAATAGCAAAACCAGTTTTGTCAGTAATTATATAGTTTGACAATAAGGTCTGTACTTTATAGAATTATGAATCGTCATCGATGTACTTTAAGACCAGATACCTCTTCAACTGTCACCATTTCCAGCTTATTATGACACTTTATTGAAGAATTCTATTTTTCAGTCTTCATCAGAATGATGTGTAATGGGCTTTGACAATTCTGAATTGCCGTTTATTTAATGTTTACAACCTTATTAATGTCTGACAATATATTTTATTGTTGTTAATGGCTACATCATTACCAAGGGACGTAACTGTGATATAATTAACCATTGCTGCTGTATATAGTGCAACATTCGTTCATAAATTTCTTGACATTCATATATCACATTAAGCTGTCTAGACTTTTCCCAAAAGTTGACTTAACCACAATTTTTTCCCTGACGTATTCAATAATGAACAAAAGTAAAGGTGACAATTGTGAACCATAGTAAAAGTACGTTTCATAGTTTAACTCGTGAAGCAGTTTAAGCTTATTTCAATAAATCGACGTAAGCAAGCTCTGGTATAGTATTAAAAAAGTACTGTTTAAATTCTGACTGCGATTTTGATTTTGTACGTTTGGCATCTATAATACCGATACCTTTCAAATTATATAAAAACGGTAGATGTAGTATGATTACTAATGAAACAACTATCTAACAGAGTCCAAATGAATCGGATTTAGGTTGCTATTGTACGTTCCAAGCTGCAAGTAAAATTGAGAATGGAAATGGGGAATGTGTCAAAGAGACAACAACCCGACCACAGAACAGACAACAACAGAAGGTCACCAATAGGTCTTCAATGCAGCGAGAAATTCCCGCACCCGGAGGTGCTTGTATTTTACTGTTTACTTTGTTCATATCTGCATGTTTTAGGTTTTTTTCAAGGAATTTTGTGACGTTGGTAGAGGATATATAATTCGTACTTGTCGTGGCCTTCCAACTGTCTTGATTCGAGCGCCACCGAGGTGTCTTATGAAACGCGTGAATGTCGTACTGTATTTTAAACATGTTTTCTTTGACGCGCTTTCACAGCTAAGATTTATGTCAAATCCGTTCAATTACCGTGAAAAAGACAGCCTACACCAATTCTTGAATATTTTTCTTTTTGGCCAATACGATACTACCAGATTACAAATATTATTGCATATTTGGTTATACATGTAATATTTTTTCCTTACAGCCAAACGTTTCTTAAATAAGAAGGCACTGCAGTTTACTGATATTCAAATCCCGGCAATTTATTTTGAATATACAAATCAGGAAAAAACAGGGTAAGCACCCCTGCCTATGCTTGCATCAAACGCCATGCGAATCCAGACTAAAAAATAAGAAAAAGGACACAATTGTCAAACAGTCAAATCAGACGACTTTTCTGGTGTCGTTCGATCTAAGACTCTCGTGAATTGAGACACAGACACATCGTATCATCAATTATTTCATAATGGTTATTTTGGATTTGAGCTGACTATATATGTGGTAGGTTCGTCTTCAGATATAACACTAATAAATGGAACATACAAAAATGACCTATTCCTCCTGATTTATCACCCTTTCTTTGATGGTTGATTTCACATACATAAGCTTCATAGAAAATTTATTTTTGAATCACATATCTAAGATGTGTCTGTAAAAACCATCGTTTTGATCAATATTACTAAAATTAAGGTTTTAGTTGTCGTATAGTATGTTTATTAATCACTGCAACTTGAATTATTGTGGATTAATATCAGTACAATTATGACAAGCTTTATTAAAAACTGTATGCTGCTTGATCTTGGCATGGTTCTTATATCGATGTCGTTTTATAATTTTTACGGGGGGAAAAGGCGGCTGATTGTAAAAAGAAATGACAGATTAAAATGAAAATCGTTCGAATTGAGAACTTAGATAATTAATTAAACCCCACTACATGTAAATGCATCTTTCAAAATCTATGATTAAAAACTAATCTTTTTTTGTCTTAATCATTTTGTCAATTTATAAGGAAACAGATAAGCATGTGCATGTCTGTTCATTTTATAATTTTCATATTTCTTTGTTCTTGCCCTAAAGTATTATTTATTGAATATTTTAATGTGAGCATAATTTTAGATTGGCAGTAGATGATCCAATAAGTAGGATATATCGCTCATTTAGATTTCCTTTCCCTAAGTGGCAGTTAAAGATCAAACAGCTATAACAGTCATTCTGTTCTGCATGTAGATCATGGTCGTCATGTCATGACGTAATATAAGTAAGTATCTGTTTTGTGCAGAGATACTGTTATTTATATGTGATGAACAGTTATGGCTTAATGATCTAATAGATTAAACATAGATAAACTAGCAACAAAACTTTAGTTATTGATTTCGCTGGAAATGAAGAAAACATCCAAATTGTTGCTTATACGCAACGAGTTATGTAATACTGAATTAAATCTTTATGGACATACAGGGAGTACTTATAGATATGGAAATTTAATATCCGTGCTTCGGGAAAAATGAAATATTGGATGTGAATAAGACATCAGCGTTATTTAATGTCAATTAACTTAAAAAAATCAAAGAACGTGTCTTACTCGCATAAAACAATTTTCTCTACTGACATTAACGTAAAAGTTATTATTTTATAGAATTAGTTCTATAGTACCTTGAACAATTTGCAAATTTTCTTGGGCCTTACGTAAATGATACAGATATTAATTCACTAATATAAACTATGTCACAATATCTGAAAATAAGAAAAATTAAAACAAAAGTCTGCAAAGTGATTTGGTACGTATTGTGTGATTAATTGATAGAAATATCAAACTTTTTGAGATGCAAATAGTTCCACTTTTATGTAATATACGGATATCTAAAAATATGATCACAGACTGATACTTAATATATTATTTATATAGATATGAACTCAAATATTTTCTGAAAATGATCTTATCATATAGTATATAGAAAATGTCAGATCTGTTTCTCTGATAATATTTAGACAAATATAGGCAAACTTTATCTTTTGTTTTTCTATGACCTGCAAAAAGATACTTTCTCGCTATTTAAAATTAACTGTCGAGAGTGGAACAAATATTGTATTGCACGCAATTTGGAATTGGAATCTGCTTCTCTAATAATTATTAGACAATATGTAAGCAAAATGTATATTTCTTTTTCCATATGATCTGAAAATGATGCATTCTTTTTATGGGAAGTCATCAGACATGGTCGCCCTTTTTTCAATGCGTCATAATAGCTTATTTATAGGAAATCAAGACGTTACACTGAAGAACCGGTCAAAGAAAGTATAAATCGGCTATGAGTAAAAAAAAAAAAAAAAACAATCATACACATGATGTCGGCTATGCGGTCACAATTTTAGACTACCATTCTACCCTTTTCCTGCATTAAATAAATATATTTTTTTTCGGATGAGACGGGAGTTGCATTAGTGGAGTTAGCGACTCTGTCGTGTTCCTGTGTTTTGCACTTGCTACAGAACATGACTTTGGATTTGTATTTCGGATGATGTAAGCACTTTTTTACCGGTCCGTTCGGAAATCAAACTTCGAAACTATATTAATTTCCTTGACTATTTTTTTTCAAATGTAAAATGCACTTATGATATAATTTATTCAGTTAGATTAAATATTATAATACAACTAGAGGCTCTAAAGAGCCTGTGCCAATCACCTGCATCTTCAATAATTGCCGTTTTTTTTTTGGGGGTAAAATCATCATTAAAGGGGAATAACTCAAAATTAGTTAACTGTCAATTTCAGTTATGTTGACGTATTTGAAGATCTTATCCTGCTGATCATTTTTCCTTTTCAAAGTTTCTATTTAGCCATTATAGTTTTCAAGATAATAGGTAGAAATGCAAAAATTTGGGAAATCGTCATTAAAGGGCAATAACTTCAATAACGAGTCGACTGACTATTTCCTTCATGCTGACTTATTTGTAGATTTTATTTTGCCGATTATTTTTGCTAGTCAAAGTTTCTGTCCATCTATTATAATTTTCGAGATAATAGGCAAAAATGGAAACATGAAAATAGTAAAATTCGTTGTTTAAGGGCAAAAACTCCAATGAGATGTTGTCTGACAGTTTTGATGTCAATAAACTTTATGTAGATCTCATCATTCTGAACATTTATGCACCTGTAAGATTTTCTCTATTTAAAGAGTTTCCAAGATAATACACAAATATTGCATTTTACCCCTATGCTCTATTTTAAGCCATGTCAGCCATGTTTGTTGGCAGGCGGGGTCGTCTGACACTTTTTCAAACTAGATACCCTAATAATGGTTGTGGCCAATTACGTTTAAATGACGATCGATATATTTAAAATAAGAATAACACAAAATATTTAAGAAGCAAAAACAAACAAAAAATGGATTGAACGAGTTCAAAATGAATAAAAGATTTTATGAACACACACACACACACACAAAAAAACTAATGGTGCAAGAAATGAGAAAGCAAAGATAAAAAGAAAATAAACTTTTTGAAGACTTGCCTTTGTTAAAATTGCCTACTTTTTTGGATAGACACCAAACCTGGTGCGTAAATTTATTGGTAAATTATAATATAATACACAACCGAACTGAGCTGGTTCTTTATTCAATTTCAATTAAATGATGAAATGGGTGTATTTAGAACATTTATTAGGGTTATCAATATATATCAATAGTACCCTCTGGTCGATCACGTCCGGTTTGACTTCGTTTGAAGTTGTGACCTCTGGAGGTCATCGTTAAAAACCTTTAAATTGTAAAAATGTAAAACTTAGTGCAATGCTTTCTGTGCTATACTATTTCTTATTTAGTATATCATATGAATGTAAACTCAGCTCGTTTGCTTTTTTTTTTTTAGCTCACCTTGCCCAAAGGGTGCGTTTTTTTGCCTTTTATGTTGAAAACTATAATAGATACAAAGAAACTTATGAAAATAAAAAATTATCAGCAAATAAGATCTACAATTAAGTTTAGTTGACTCCTTATTGAAGTTATTGCCCTTTAATGACGATTTTTCCCATTTTTTCGCATTTTTGCTTATCATCTTGAAAACCATAATAGATAGATAGAAATTCAAACAGCAAATATGATCAACTTGTCAAGATCTACAAAAAATCAGTATGACTTAAGTCTTTGGTCGACTCCTTATTGAAGTTATTTCTCTTTAGTGTCGATTTTTCCCAATTTTTCATTTTTTTGCCTATTATCTTGAAAACTATAATAGATAAATAGAAACTTTAGAAGCAAAAATTATCAGCAAGATAAGATCTACAAGGCGACTTTTTATTGGAGTAATTGCACTTTAATGATAATTTTTACCATTTTGTGTGTGTTTTTTGCCGATCATCTTGAAAACTATAGTTCTAGTGATTATATATCATTGGAAATTTGTAGCTTGCAATGCGTGTACAACAGGAGATGCTTACCTTGTCGAAGCATCAAGGGTCTTTTCGTTTGCACTCCAAGCAATTCCGGCTATTTTGTTCCCATGCTTTATATATAAAACATAAGAAGATGTGGTATAATTACCAATGAGACAACTCTCCACCAGAGACCAAATGACATAGAAAAAGAGAAGCGAAAGATACCAAAGGGACATTCAAACTCATAAGTCGAAAATAAACTGACAACGCCAAGACTAAAAAAGAAAAAGACAAACAGACAAACAAAAGTACACAAAACAATATAGAAAACCAAAGACTGAGCAACACGAACATCACCAGAAACTGTGGGTGATCTCAGAGTAAGCAGATCCTGCTCCACATGTATAAAGTTAACAACTACAGGTCACCGTGTTTTTTTTTTCTCACCTGGACTTCATATTTCATTTATATATAAAAATAAATAGATGTAGTAGGATTGCCAGTGATACAACTATCCACCAAAGTTCAAATGAAGTGGATGTAGGAAATTATAGGCAACCGTACGGCCTTCAACAATGAGAAAAAGCTATACCGTATAGTCGGCTATAAAAGGCCCCGACAAGAAAAATATGCAACCATTCAATTGAGAAAACTAACAGGCTTATCTTTAACAAAACAATTTACGGCAATGTTAACATGATACCATTGATTGTGATATGTGTATTTATGAATATGTGTAGCGTTTATCGATGAATATAAACAGGGCGTCTAGATTAATTACAGGTTGAAGACCAACATAACACTCCAGAAAAAGTACCCTATAGTACACATGATACTGCACATTCAAACTAACAGACACCAGAATTTGTTCAGCAAGCAGTTTCAGAATTTTAAGACAACCACTATTCATGTTAAACATCATTTGAATGCAGTTTGTCATAAAACAAATAAATAAGTTTGCAAATGGTCAATTTCTTATCATCTACCTAAACAAACAACGAAATTAGCTGAACCTTTGTGATGATGACCTACTGGCTTAAATTACGACATCAGTAATTTATTAAATTGATTTATGTTTTTCTCTAGACATATCCTTTTTTAGATCGTCCATTACCATGCTTGATTCTATTTGTACGTATTTTCTCTAAGGACTTTGCTCAGTGAAGACGGTCATTACTACACGCCACAACCTATCAAGGATGTCTTTGATCAAGTGTTCGCCCATTAACCCAGACATTCAATGGCAATGTTAACATGATACCAAAATGTAGGGTTAGTACTATATATAATATCAATTATTTAGAAGCCTAGATTATCATTTGTATACAGATCTCAGGAGACATGCTCTGTTGTTTAATTAATCTTTTGTGAATTATTTACCACGAGGAACATTCTACTGGGAGTCTAATTTTCACTGTTCAGACAATCGATCATATGTATCTTATATATGGATAGTTTAAATGTCATATCGCTTTGCGTTTTTTTATGGAAGCGTATTAGCGCCACACATTTTTTTTTTTTTCCTATCTTTGCGTTATAACGCAAACATTTGCGTTACAACGCAAACCTTTGCGTTTAACGCAAACCTTTTGCGTTACAACGCAAATCTTTGCGATATAACGCAAACCTTTGCGTTGTAACGCAAACCTTTTGCGTTACAACGCAAATCTTTGCGATATAACGCAAACCTTTGCGTTATAACGCAAACATTTGCGTTATAACGCAAACCTTTGCGAAATAACGCAAACATTTGTTTTATCTTATTTCTTATTTAAGATTCAAAGGAAGCAGCAGTTATTAATGGAGGAGGCTGCATATATTAAAATTTATCTTCTTTGTACTCATTGCAAAGTAAAATGCTTTACTATTTAACTAATAATGAGCAGGATAATAGATATGAGAATATGTGGTATGAGTGCCGATGAGAAACTCTCCATCTTAGTCATAATTTGTAAAGTAAACCATTATAGTTCAAAGTGCGGTCTTCAACACGGAGCATTGGCTCACACCGAACATTAAGCTATAAAATGCCCCAAAATGATATACATGATAATATATATACATATATTACAATGAAAATTGAGTAAATTAAAGTTATACCGAAGAAAGAAAAAAAAACAACTCTGCTAATATAGCTATAGCCGAATATAAATATACTTCCAAAGTAAGCTCTCCTTTGAGGATTGTGTAAGGTTGGTTAACTACCCTTTTGTAATAAATGAATAAAATGAAGATGTTTTATTAATAAAATTATGTTCTCTCCATTTAAATTGCTACCAAGTTACCACTCTAGATTGAAAATTTCATGACTTTTTATCAAAGAATCTTTATCATATTCTGAGATTTAAAAAAAAGATTTCTTACATCAAAATTAAAAATAAAAAATCTTTCTTAATTATTCATTTTACAGCAGAAAGATCATTTTGTCTATTTGCCTTGACAGTTTTACAATTGTATGACATTATTTTGCTCTTATCTACTTCAGCAAAATTTTTAAAATGTTGGCCTTTCAAATAAAATATGCCTATAACATATCTATTTTCTTGTTAAATTATATACTTTTCTGATTCCTATGCATATTTATTATAATGACTTTTCCTTGTATTTATGGTTCTTTTCTTAACTAAATCACAACAGAAGTTTAATGACAGACGGGCATATACAAAACTTAATGAATAATTGAAATCAAAATGTTTGCGTTATAACGCAAATGTTTGCGTTAAACGCAAAGGTTTGCGTTATAACGCAAAAGGTTTGCGTTATAACGCAAAGGTTTGCGTTATATCGCAAAGGTTTGCGTTTAACGCAAAGGTTTGCGTTATAACGCAAAAGGTTTGCGTTTTAACGCAAAGGTTTGCGTTATAACGCAAAGGTTTGCGTTGTAACGCAAAAGGTTTGCGTTTAACGCAAAGGTTTGCGTTATATCGCAAAGGTTTGCGTTATAACGCAAATGTTTGCGTTTAACGCAAAAGGTTTGCGTTTAACGCAAAGGTTTGCGTTTAACGCAAAGGTTTGCGTTTTAACGCAAATGTTTGCGTTATAACGCAAAGGTTTGCGTTATATCGCAAAGGTTTGCGTTTAACGCAAAGGTTTGCGTTATAACGCAAAAGGTTTGCGTTACAACGCAAAGGTTTGCGTTATAACGCAAAAGGTTTGCGTTAAACGCAAAGGTTTGCGTTATAACGCAAAATGTTTGCGTTATAACGCAAAGATAAGGAAAAAAAAAAAAAAAATGTGTGGCGCTAATACACTTCCGTAAGACGTCTTCCAGACCAGACCTGTGTATAAAGATTGTGCTAACGGTTTTAATTTTCTTTCATTTACAGGTCATTGATGTCGGATCATGCATGCTTATTACGTACACATATTTACGGGAGCACAGACTTGTATTTTAATGCATGTTTAGAAATTTTATTGTAGGATTTCACTAATATTTACGAACTTTGGAGAGATTTCTACGTCATTGATTTTAATTTCTCAATCCACGTGATTTATAGAGCTTACGGGAATATAATTTCTTGATTCTTTTAACAGGTAAACTATTGTCTAATCGCTGACCACTAGTCTTCATTCAGCAGATTTCAGAGGCGGATTTAGAGGGTTTTTCAGGGGGCCCGGGCCCCCCCTTTTGTGGTAAAAATTTGGTTGATTATATAGGGAATTACTGAAGCATGACTGGAGCGGGCCCCCTCTTAGGCAATCAGTGGGCCCCCACTTATGAAAATATCTGGATCCGCCAATGGATTTTTGAAGGAATCGATTTCTATTTCAGAGAGAAGTATGTACATAAGAAGGATTAACGTTTTTACAGTGAAATGTATGGGACTGAAGGCGATTTTCTGTTCATAGAAATGGGTAGGTGCGGAACCGTAGCTCTTGGATTCTTATGTTATTTTTTGACTATTTGCGGACCATAGAGCTACGGATTTTTCCTATTTCAAAACGTTCGGAATTGTGACCCAGGTTCAGGTCGCACTTATTTTCCAAAAATATTGTTTATATTGTCACTACGAGATTCAATATGGCTGAACAAAATAGGCGGAAAATGTATACAAATGGGAATAGTTAGATAATAGTGTTAAGGAAATGAATATTCAAACATAAATAGGTAGTCATATCCTAGAAAATATCTAACGAAACGAACTATATATATTGACAAGCTTTGCATGGACGATAAACAATAAATTTTGGGAAATAAGTGCGACCTGAACCTGGGTCGCAATTCCGAACATTTTGAAATAGGAAAATCCGTAGCTCTATGGTCCGCAAATAGTCAAAAATAACATAAGGACCTAAGAGCTACGGTCCCGCAGCTAAGAAATAGGATAACTATAAAAAAATCTGTTGGAAAAAGAGGAGTGTAGTAGTAAACTGGTTGATAACTGAGATAAGATACATTTACAACATGATAGCTGCAAAGATTGAAGTTTTAATTAGTAATTTGTTAATTTTGACTATTTCAGGGCATTGACCGTGCAATAAAATGACGCGTACCATTTTGACCAAAAATTTCCAGTAAGGACATGACGCGACAAACGTTTTGTTAAATTGTTTTGTCGATATCTATAACTCTTTCTGGGAAGAAGCGATATGAACTGAATGTAAAAAAAAATCAGAAAATGACCTTGACCTTTGACATTGACCTAATTTTCTTTTTTGGGGACGAAGGACCTCAAATCAAAAGACCCTAGGTCTCTATCACTTGTGGTTTACCAGCTACAAATGCATATCACTTATGTAAAATGCATAAGGGGAAATAACTCTCATATGGAGTCTCCGTATAGCTTCGGTGCAAATGGTCAGCCTAATCCTGAAGATATAACGAGCAATTTGGTAAAATAAACTTGTCGTAATCTTTTATGGTTGCGAAGGAGTAATGGACACAAGAAAAACAATGTTCGGGGAGATAACTCTTACAAAAGAAAATGTTCGGTTAAACAGGGTCAGTTTCAAAAGCGTATAAACTGTTTGATATCATATACCAAATATCTAAGCGACATCTTGTGAATAACAATATTCCGCAAGAACAAAGTTAAGGCGGAAGAAAAAAAAATAATCAGAACAAAGCAATAGGTCTTTCCACGGAAAGGTGGAAAGACCTAATGACTTAACATAAGTATAGGGAAAGCCCTTAACTGTTTTACGATATTATAATATATAAAAGACTCAGGTAAAAAAAAACAAAAGGTAGACAATAAGCGTATCTTTGATTTATGTGAAAGGGAGTTCATATTTTGTGTAAAAGCTTACAATGGCTAACTAATCAGAATGGTTACATCTTATAAATAAAAGTAAGTGTAGGGTATACGTCAATCAGACATTAATACAATAATGGCATGAGACATCTAAAGATCAACATAGGTCCACAACAAGACACTTTGAGAAGTTCTAAATTGATCTGAGTTATGGAGACTACATATTATATCTGCCATCTACATAATTATCTTCCTTCAAGAGAAAACAAAAATTTAAAACGACACAACGAATGACAACGACAAGACAAGTTCCAGAGATGGAACATTCACATCAAACCTTTTCCATTTAATCTTTATCAGCGAAATAACAAAAGGTACATTGAAGAAAGTTCAATACAAACCAGTCCAGCAGATAATATAACGATGAGGAGATGTGGTATAATTGCCAATGAGACAACTATCCACCAGAGTTCAAAGGAAATGGATATTATTAGTTACATAGTGTGCTAGTGACCTAACACGATATATATGGATCAGTAAATTCCATATGGGGTGAAAGCGAACACTAGCACGCTATGTAACGAATTTATCTTACCGGCTATCTTAACATGGTTAGTATTAAGAACCTTCTTCTATTGGTCTATACAACAACCAATGCCAACAATAACAACTTGTCAGCTTTAAATGTGTTTTATGAATTTATTTCAATCGTTCATCATCAATTTCTTCGTCTGTTGAAACCTTTAAGATTTTTCCTCAACACCGTGTTGTTTTTATAAAGGGACGTAACACCACTACTAACCGTGTATTGAAGAAATAAGCCCCGCCTACTAATCCAATATGGAATCCTACTAACCCAATATGGAATATACACGGTCTCCACGCGGTTGCTTTTAACCAATCATATTCCTAGAAATGTATAGTAGGTAAGATAAAAGTAATTATAGGCCATCGTACGACCGTCTCACCGACCGTGCGAGGGCTTAATAGCCAGTCAAGGTCGTTAAACACCCCAGTAGTACGACCGTCAAAATGAGAAAACCCATTGCGTATAGTCGGCTATAAAATGCCCGGACTCAATTTCAATTACTTTTATTTTGTTTTGAGCTGCAGTAATCGACCAACAGCTAAATTTTCTTTAGAAGCGAACACAGTTTGACCCTGGTTTCTAAAATTATGTTGCATGTTTTATTTTCTAGTTCAAGTGGTTATCCTATTGGTAGGTTGACTCCTTGTGCAGTTTTTATTATGTGTTTTACTCTGCGACATGTGGTCTAGTTAGGCAAAAGCAGAGTTTATATGTATGTAAAACTGATTAACCTCACAATATTTTGTGCCAGTACAGTGTCAGGCTATCTATGTGTTGTTTGTTGTTTGTCTTATTTGTCTGTGTATTTTTTGTTTATTATTAGTAAATAATTTTTTTTTTTGGGGGGTGTTCAGTTGTACTGTCCAATCGATTTGGGGATTCAAGTTGTCCTTTTCATGTATTATCATATTAGAATAGAGAGGCGAAAGATACCAAAGGGAGAATCAAACTCATAAATCGAAATTCCATGACAAAAGAAAGAAGACTAAAAGACAAACAACATTTATACAAAACACAAGATAGAAAACTGAAGACTGAGCAACTCGAACACCACCAAAAAAGGGTGGTGATCTCAGGTGCTCCGGAACGGTAAGCAAATCCTGTGGCACCCGTCGTGTTGCTCACTTTTAAGTACATACCCGGTGATAAGTCTAATATTAAAGTTTTTAGATGTATAGTTGAAGTAAGATTATTTACATGCACATGTAACTCCTACTTTGGACAGTCAAGTCAACATGTAAACACATATGGTAATAATTTCTTCCTAAATACGATGATTAATTTGAATTCACTATTCTCATTCATTCTCACTGTGAATAATTGTAAGATTGTAAGACTTGGTTGACACTACTATTCACAGACAACACTATAGGGTGTTATTACTCGTAGACCAATTCAATTTGACACGGTTTTACTTTGCTCTAATAGCTTTACACTTCTGGGTAATTCTATTTCCTAAAACGTCAACAGTACAAATCACAAAACTGTAATTCTTATAGAAATATTTTCTTATCAATGTCTACACTATAGATTTGTCTATATAAGATGTAGCTTTCAATTACAAATTCATCATTCACAACCAGAAACTTGTCAATCAAAATGATAGATCAAAATATATAATATAAATAGTAGAAGATTGAAGTTCGTGTTTGCAATAACTTTTATCAATGCTATTCCATAGCTGATATACAATAGCAAATTTTTTCGCGAAACTACCATTCTTCTTTTTTCGTAATAGTTGAATCTAAGCACGTGGAATATTAAAGTCGGAGCGAGATAATTTTGTTTGATATTTGAAACTTTTACTAAAACAAGTAAAAAGATAGTTAGATACTTGATAGGACACATATCGTCGTGTGAATCGTATAGTGTTATGTGTCCACTTTTGATACAAATGATATCTCTATATTTTTGATATCCAAGTGTAATGGTTTATCTCCCTATACAACTATAATACAAGATCTCTACACCCTACAAGTTTTTGTTAGAACTACACTGTTTTATCTCTACACCCTACAAGTTTTTGTTAGAACTACACTGTTTTATCTCTACACCCTACAAGTTTTTGTCAGAACTACACTGTTTTATCTCTACACCCTACAAGTTTTGTTAGAACTACACTGTTTTATCTCTACACTCTTTTGTTAGAACTACACTGTTTTATCTCTACACTCTACAAGTTTTTGTCAGAACTACACTGTTTTATCTCTACACCCTACAAGTTTTTGTCAGAACTACACTGTTTTATCTCTACACCCTACAAGTTTTTGTCAGAACTACACTGTTTTATCTCTACACCCTACAAGTTTTTGTCAGAACTACACTGTTTTATCTCTACACCCTACAAGTTTTTGTTAGAACTACACTGTTTTATCTCTACACCCTACAAGTTTTTGTTAGAACTACACTGTTTTATCTCTACACCCTACAAGTTTTTGTCAGAACTACACTGTTTTATCTCTACACCCTACAAGTTTTTGTTAGAACTACACTGTTTTATCTCTACACCCTACAAGTTTTTGTCAGAACTACACTGTTTTATCTCCACATTCCCTTTGACTTATTCATCTAGTTAAGAGAAAAAATATTTTTATAATGTTGTTTCACCAGTATTTTTGGTGTAAAATAGCTGTTATCAAAATTATCTTAATAAAACTAGTATGCTTAAATTGTTTGCATGGTTAAAACTCAATCTATGAGCAATTCATAGCAAATTTAGCAGTCGCGAATTGGGGATATTACATAGTTAAAAAATCCATAGTATATCTCCTATAGAAAGGTTGGGATAAATTTCTAAAACAACATTGTTTGTAGTGAAATGTTCTAGCTCCAGAAAAGGAAATGCTTTATCTATCTAAGTTGTTTGTGTATTAAAAAAAAAACAATCGAACAAAGGGCTACTTTTCATGTACGTAAATTCGGTTCCTATATAACAATTTATGTCTCAGTCAAATATTTAAGATATTGTGCTTTTAAACTTTAGTTTGAGTTATTACCACTATTTAGTTTGAGTTATTACCACTATTACCTGGGAAATACATCATTATTGGATTGACACGACGATATCTAATAGTAAAAAGATGGAGCAAATGACTATGATTCTTTCTGTTACTTTCTGTTACTGTCTTAAAACATGGAGAGAGAGAGAGAGAGAGAGAGAGAGAGAGAGAGAGAGAGAGAGAGAGAGAGCAGATCTAACATATTACTTAACCACACATATAAATTAGTTCCCAAAATAATTTGCTATTGCGCATTATACTTTTAACAGAGGCTGCCATACCTAATTAAGACTATCATAAATATACGACCTTCGTTCTCTCTCGCGGGTAACACCGTTATATTTCAATGTAAAACTTTCAAATGCTGCACTATTATGATCTATTATAGCGAAGAATAACGACATCGATGACGTAATAGTAACAATGTTATAAATTTGAATTACTATCATAATATTCTTAATTGACAATAGCAGAAAGTTAACACTCAGACAAGTCGATTTTTATTATGTAAAACAAGAAAACTACAAAAGACGAAGGCATGTAATTTGTAGATACAAAATAAATTTGTTTTCAATTTAATTTGAAGCAGCTGTATTCAACATAGTTCTTTGAAACTGAAACGAAGTTGTCATTATTGCGTTTATTGAATTAAATCAACTCTTATAATTTTCCAAAGACCCTTATGTAGTGTAAGAAAACGATGATAAAAGTCACTTTATTTCTGAAAATTACATAAGGAACGTTGATGAACACTGAACAAAGATGTGTAGCGTGGTAAAAATCTTGAAACGATTTTTTAAATTGATATATGTAGAAGCTAACATTTTGACCTCTATATGTTTAGAGTTGATTTGTTTGGTTGCCGACTCATTGACATGATTTCCGTGTGCACAACTCGTGTTTCTGGAATGACCCTCACCGGGTACTCTTGTTACCAAAAATTAGGAGAAGCGAAAAATAGTTCCAGAGCAAGAAAATCAAATGGGCCTGATAGGAACACCAACAACCGTGTGTGGTCAAGTTTGCCTATTAAAGGCAGTGATAAGCTTAGTGTTAGGAAATTACACGTTTATACTGGAAATTAGTTACAAACAAAATGTATCATATATAGAATGCCAATAACGACGCACTGGCTACAAGACGGACTGTGCACTCTGACAGTCCATCAGCAGTTAATCCACCATTTTCTATACAAGGAAATGCCTGTACCAAGTCAGGAATATGACAGTTGTTTTCCATTCGTTTGATGTGTTTGAGCTTTTGATTTTGCCATTTAATAAGGGATTTCCCGATTTGAATTTTCCTTGGAGTTCGGTATTTTTTGTTATTTTACTTTTTACTGAATACCAACATTTATTTTTATGGGTCATTTGTGTGGCATACATACTATCTTTAGTTTGACCTTTAATTACAGTTAAAGGTGATATTATAGTCCTATTTTGATATTATATAGATATAGGAAGATGTGGTGTGAGTGCCAATGAGACAACTCTCCATCCAAATAACAATTTATAAAAGTAAACCATTATAGGTCAATGTACGGCCTTCAACACGGAGCCTTGGCTCACACCGAACAACAAACTATAAAGGGCCCCAAAAGTACTAGTGTAAAACCATTCAAACGGTAAAACCAACGGTCTAGTCTATATAAAAAACGAGAAACGAGAAACACGTATAAATTACATAAACAAACGACAACTACTGTACATCAGATTCCTGACTTAGGACAGGTGCAAACATTTGCAGCGGGATTAAACGTTTTAATGGTACCAAACCTTCTCCCTTTTTGAAACAATAGTATAACATCACAACATAGAAAACACACGATAAAACATCAATTGGAAGGCTTAACTCAATCAAAACGTAAATTAACACACTATGAACGAATAAATTCGATCTGTGATACCTGAAAGTAAATACATAGTTAAAAAATATTAGGGACAAACATTCAAGGCCAAAAGCAAACAAACAAGTCCAAATAAAGCCATGGCAATACACCACCGCGAAATATTAAACCCTTAGAAAATAATCACTTTTGAAAAACCGGTTTTCATAATATATACAGGTAAATGAAAAATAACTTTGTCGTTTTAGGTATACTTTTCTGTCTATATAAAATCTTCCAATAATTAGGAATACCAAGAAAGGTCTGTCATATAAATACCTAATTTAACACTAGATACATAAGGGTAAATATCAACAATAAAACTTCCTGTACAGATTAAAGGAGAATAATCTTGATGTTCATACAAATGTAGTATGAAGAAGTGAAAATTAGTAGATATTCCAAATAATCAAAGCTGGTATACAGACAAGATCCATATTAATATAAAATAACAAAAAGTATTAAAAATAGTATCAACAGGTCGAATTAAAAGAAAGTACGATTTGAGAGTACTCGCAGTTACTGACAGCTAGTTAAAAGCCAAAAACAATTAATGATAAAAATCATGCATCAGAGACTAAAATCAACTAAAACACATCCCAGGGATTTAGTATTTTAACGTCATGAACAGTCAGAGAAGGCATGACTTGTGCAATGCCAAAATAAATGTATCGACAGGTAGTAGGATAGTGAGGAGCTACTTTAAGAGATAAAAATAACGTGTGTGTCTCTAAACATCCCGCCTCAAAAGAAGATACAACTTAGTTATGTTTTAATTTGCTAATGACAAAATCGATATTAGTGCCAATGTAAACTATATTCAGAGATCTAATTACAATATTGGTACGATAACCCTTACTTATAAGTTTGTTTAAAGGTTCGATGAGTTTACACGGATCACATAGTGATTTCCTCGCTTTAAGTACAATATTACCGTAAAATTTAGGATGTGAAATACCATTTTAATAAGTTTTCTACAGGTACAGCCAAATTTACTAATCAAATCTTTGTATCTATGAAAGAATTTAGTAAAAGTTTTAAGTAATTTATGGTATCGAAATCCCTGACACAATAATTTCCCAGTGATGCATTGATTACGTTCGTTAAAATCTATGACATCAGAACACACACGGGCATACCGAACGAGTTGGGATATATAAACACCGTATGATGGAGCCAAAGGCACATCGCCGTCTAAAATGGAAAATTAACAATAGGAAATGAAAATCGTCTCTTTTGTCGTAAATTTTAGTATGTAGTTTCCCGTTAGAAATTGAAATGTCTAAATCTAGAAAAGGGCAACTGCTGCTGTTTATGTTAGATTTAGTTAAAGTAAGTTCTTTTGGGTAAATTTCGGAAGTATATTTAGAGAACTCTGGATTATTTAACGAAAAATATCATCCAGGTAACGGTAGGTATTGTTGAATGTATTAACTAAATATAACAATGATGGGTCTTTACTGAGTTTGGTCATAAACTGAGATTCATAGCAATATAGAAATAAATCTGCTATTAAAGGGCACAGTTAGTGCCCATAGGAATACCTACTACCTGACGATACACTTTATCGCCGAAACGTACATAAATGTTATCTAGCAAAAATTTAAAGCTTCAATCATATCCTCACATTTCCAGTAAGTGTATCTAGCATACTTTCCTTTTCGTTACAGAAAAGGCTTTAAACGAGTTACAGCAAATAAAATTACAATGAGATTTTTCGAAAGACCATTTTATCAAATACAAAAACTTTTTCTTTATAAGATTGTGTGGAAGTGTAGTGTACAGAGTAGAAAAATCATAACTGTCAACAGAATTATAAGGACCATCAAAAGCATGTATTGTATCTAAAACCTCTAAAGAATTTTTAACACTCCAAAAATAATTAATACCATTATTTTCATAAGCTTTATTACAAAAGTTAATAACCAGTTCTTTGATAGTAGTAAGGGATTATACCTTTTTTTTTTGCATTTCATCTCTAAGAAATGTTGGAAGTTTGCAACATTTATTATCGAATTTACTTCCTAATGCAAATTAGACATTATTGTTGGCTAATCACATCTAAACTCTTGTTATATAGACTATATGATCTCTTTACCATTTATGTTTATGTTTATTCAAACCTTATATATACATAATGATCTTGACTTATGTCACAACAAATAAACTCCGAATTGTGAAACATACAGGCATGTTGTATTCCTTGATTCTCATAGTGTGCAAAGATAATTGATTGATTGTTGTTTGTGCAATCTTTATTAACATATAATGCATGCATATATAGGACGAATGTTACCAAGAAGTGATAGATATTTAAATGTAAAATGCTTTGATGGAAAGTCGACACACAATCATATAATGAAGATAACCAAATAAATCTAATATACTTTAACAATTGTGATTTCAATAAACGATATACGTAAACATTGAGCAATTGCAAGAAGATTGGGAGGCAATTGATTAGTTTTAATATATTTTAGCAATTTGAAATAGAATATCTCAAAATAATCAAGAAAAAACAGCAAAAAACAATACCCCAAAAAAATTTAAAAAAAGAATTACCAAAATACAAACAAAACAATCAAACACAACCTCGCATAATGCAGACAATGAAAAACAGTGACCCCCCGCCCACCCCCACCCCCAACAAAAAACAAACAAACACCCCACCCAAATGTTGCACTATAACAATAAAACTCTTAGAGAAGGTACGAGATGAAATATCTCATGTAGTGCTTCACAAATTGTCAGCATCAATGTTATACGTATATATCATTTTAGTGCAGTATTTATGAAACATGTTTATACTGATTGACAGAAACAGTTAGTAAATATCTATTTGCTATAAAAGATAACAGCTTCAATTAGCAACTATGAAATCATGTCATATCTCTGTTTTCTAAACTATAACGAACATAATTATTTCTTCACACTTTCTTTCTGCAAGCTGACAGGCTAACGAGTTCTTAAATACACCAATTTATTTTTCCTTCATATTTGTCTGTTAACTCTGTAATACCAGAATGTTTCAACTGTCAGAGACTTATTAAGTTGTTTCGAGGTTGCACTTCTTATCTGATGGCGTCAAAGAAGATCGTATTTATGAGTTTACCGTCATAGCTTTTCCTGTAACTACACACAAGTAAAGTTCTGCCTTGTCTTAGGGAGCTACCATTTGATTTATATGGGGGCTAGGATGAAAAATTTTGTCCTGCCTTTTTATTTTTCCTCTATTCGGTCCAGCCTTTTTATTTTTCACTCTATTCGGTCCTGTCTTTTTTTAGTTTATCCTGACATTTTTTACATTTGTCATCCTGTTTATCAAATAATCTCATCCTGCCTTTTTTTACTCAAAACTCCTGTCCTGCCTATTTTTTTCAAATTTCATCCTAGCCCCCCATAAAAATCAAATGGTAGCTCCCTTATTAGAATTGAGAAGATGTTGAATAGACGTCAAAGATAAAGCAGCAAAATAAATAAAGTTGAAACAATAATGACACATGAAAAGTCTGTTATCAACTAATGATTAACAAGACCAAATTGCAAAACATTCAATCTAATGATCCAATTATCGTAACCACAATTTTGTCCTCTTTTCTTTGATTGTGACATCATAAAATTGGACTTATTACCGAATTTGTACTTGTCTTTGGCAGCACAACGGGTGTCACTAGTGGAGCATCAGGAACATGACCAGGCGTTTTGTTGGGTTTGTGTTGTTCAGTAGATGTTTTGTAGACTGTTGTTTTGCTGGGTTTGTGTTGTTCAGTAGATGTTTTGTAGACTATTGTTTTGCTATTCGTCGTTTGTCTTTTGTGCCATGTAAATGGTAGTTTTTTTTTATTGTTCATAATAAACTCATCATAGATACCAGGATGAAAACTTTGTACACCAGACGCGTGTTTCTTTCATCAGCTCCTTTACAAAACAAAGTTATACAATCTACACAAATTCCAACTGTAAAACGGAAAACTCAACTTATGTATTAACATGTAACGCTTGAGGCATTCAGTACGTGGGAGAAACAATGGACAAATTTAATATTCGGCTAAATAACCATCGATCATGATACAAAACCAAAAAAAAACTGTCCCCTCACAAGACATCTTCGCTCAAAGAAACATCCTTCTGATAATGTTACTTTCCAAATCATAGAAGTGAACACTGAGTGGGACACCACGGCGAGAAGAGAAGAGAAAACTTTAGGATCCACCATCTCCATACTTTAGAACCTGATGGGCTTAATGAGAAAAGATACGGGAAAGATAAAGAATAATTAATTATACAGCATCGTCATTTATATCTCTGTAATATTGGCCAATTGACGTTGCAAACTTCAACCACAAATTTTGTGATTAAATAAATAATCTTGAACTTCATCTAAACTTTAAATTATTTATAAGGCAGCAAAATTCAATGTACAATGAGTTTCAAAAGTTTCTTATCTGCATCCGATTTCACCTGGATAGATGCACGCTCGATGAAGCTAGTTTGTCTAGCGAAATATTGCGTTTTTTTTTTTTTTTTTTTTTTTTTATCGCATTGTTAATATTTTGATATCCATTTTGTTACATCTTGTGGTCCGTTTATTTATCAATCGCCAATGGCAGTCAGCATGGTTTAAGAACATCCGTTGTTCGACCTGTTAGTCAAATGCGTTTTGTGTAAATATACTTTTTCACTTTTTTGGTCTTTTGGAAAATGTTGTTTGTGCTGCATTTAGACCCCTCTACCAAGAAATTTGTTTTGCATGCACACGTATAAAAATTGCGGTTTTTATCCAACGCAATCATAGGTTTGAACGTTGTTTTCAATTTAGACTTATTTATATTTTTTTTCGTTTGGGCTTGTATTATATTTGCCTTCGGGTTTATATGATCCGTTCATCCTATTTCGACTCTTCAAAATTCAAGAGCATATCCTAAATTGAGGTAAATTCTATAGCCTTCCAAATACCGTTTCGATTTCTAACATCAGTGAAGAAACATTAATTGTCGAAATCCAGATATGGTGTACAAATTTTTGCACCTCATGTTTGCGGTATACCAGATTTTCCGCAAGTATATTGTTTTCTGTTTGGTATTAAATTAATAATTAAGATCCATTTTGTTACATTTTGTGATCCGTTTATTTGGCAATCGCCAATGGCAGTCGGCAGGGTTTAAGAACATCCGTTGTTCAACCTGTTAGTCAAATGCGTTTTGTTTGAATATACTTTTTCACTTTTTTGGTCTTTTGGAAAATGTTGTATGTGCTGTATTTAGACCCCTCTACCAAGAAATTTGTTTTGCATGCGCACATAAAAAAAAATTGAGGTTTTTATCCAACGCAATCATAGGTTTGAACGTTGTTTTCAATTTAGACTTGTATATATATATATATATAAGTGCCTAAGAATGTAACTTTAACACACTAATGAGTGTTATAAAATTAGTTGTTATATTTTATATTATTCACGCAATATTTCGCTAAACAAATTAGCTTCATCGGGCGTGTGCATCTCTCAAGGTGAAATCGGATGCATGACAAAAAATATTTTGTAGCTTGAACTACACAAAATTTGAGTAAAAGTTTAACAAAATTTATTGATGTTCTATAAAAATATATGTTTGTAAATTGTCATTTTGTAGCTTGAACTACACAAAATTTGAGTAAAAGTTTAACAAAATTTATTGATGTTCTATAAAAATATATGTTTGTAAATTGTCTAGAATATATAAAAATATTTTTGCCGCTTATTGTACATAGCAATTCTTAAATCAAAACAAATAGTTGTTTTAGTTAAATAGAATGAAGTTCAGGATTTATTCCTTTGGTTTTGGGTAGACCTGTTTTTCATCTCTCTCATTAAGTCCATCAGGTTCAAGAGTACGTAGCTGATGCATCCAGAACCTTTCTCTGTTTTCTCCTTTGGGAGTCCCAATTTTGGTTTACCTCAATTATTTGAAAGGTGATATTTTCAAAAGTATGCCCTGTTCTTAAGAGGTGTCTCGTAATTGGACAGTTTCTTCCTTTGTATAAAAGACCGGTGATTGTTAAGTCTGATGTTGAATTTCGTTTCTGTTTCACCAACATACTGCAGCTTGCAAGTTCCACAAGTAAGAATATAAATACTATTTTCCGTTTTGCAATTAGATGTAACATAGATGTTGTATCGCTGCTTTGTTACTGTGCTGCTGAAAGAGTGGTCAGTGTTGGCGACTTTACAGCACTTACAATTGGTTCTTCCGCATTTTTGTAACACCCAATTTTAGAAGTCTCTTGTTTCTTTACTTTAGATGTGACAAGTATGTCTTTGAGATTTTGGGTCTGCGATAGGCAATAACTGGAGGTGATGGAAAAATTTCTTTTAAGGAAGAGTCATTTTCGATAAGACGCCAGTGCTTGCGGATAGTAGATGAAATATTTGTCAAATCGGGGTGGAAGGTGACAACAAACGGAATTCTATCTGCGCGGGTCGTCTTATCTTTGTATTCCATGAGGATATCCCGATCTTTTTCTTGGGCTTTATCAAAAGCGTCTGTGATGTTTTGCTTTTGTATCCTCTTGATTTTAGTTGTTTTTAGTTGTCCCAAACGATAGTTGAGTTTGGATTCCGAGGAGCAAATTCGCTTTAGTCTGATGGCTTGACTGTAAGGTATGCTCCTGGAGCAGTGTTTCGGGTGACAACTTTTTGGAGAAAGGAACTGGTGTTTATCAGTTTTCTTTGTGTGGAGATCAGTTGTAATGACCCCGTTTTTACAAATGTGGTGGTGTCGAGAAAAGCAATTTTCTCGCTTGAAAATTCAGATGTAAATTTAATTGAATGATGGAACTGATTACAATGATCTAAGAAATCTTGTAAATGTTCTGCAGTATCGTTCCATTTCATGTCAATATCATCAATAAAACGGAGCCATGACAAGGGTTTGTATGGCACACTCAAAAGGATGCGTTCTTCAAGATTCCCCATAAAAATGTTGGCGAAAGAAGGTGCCATTTTTGTTCCCATACTAGTTCCGTCAATCTGCAAAAAGTGCTTGTCGTTGAAAATAAAGTTGTTATTTTCAAGCACTAGCTTGAGCAATTGAACTAGACAGTCAGTTTGTGGATGTTTATCCTTTCGAGTGTTCCATACTTTTCACAAGCGGCTATTCCTTCATCTTTTGGAATATTTGTGTATAAAGAACACACATCCATCTTTTGAAAATATCACCTTTCAAATAATTGAGGTAAACCAAAATTGGGACTCCCAAAGGAGAAAACAGAGAGAAAGGTTCTGGATGCATCAGCTACGTACTCTTGAACCTGATGGACTTAATGAGAGAGATGAAAACAGTTCTACCCAAAACCAAAGGAATAAATCCTGAACTTCATTCTATTTAACTAAAACAACTATTTGTTTTGATTTAAGAATTGCTATGTACAATAAGCGGCAAAAATATTTTTATATATTCTAGACAATTTACAAACATATATTTTTATAGAACATCAATAAATTTTGTTAAACTTTTACTCAAATTTTGTGTAGTTCAAGCCACAAAATGACAATTTACAAACATATATTTTTATAGAACATCAATAAATTTTGTTAAACTTTTACTCAAATTTTGTGTAGTTCAAGCTACAAAATATTTTTTGTCATGCATCCGATTTCACCTTGAGAGATGCACACGCCCGATGAAGCTAATTTGTTTAGCGAAATATTGCGTGAATAATATAAAATATAACAACTAATTTTATAACACTCATTAGTGTGTTAAAGTTACATTCTTAGGCACTTATATAATTTAATGTAGTAACTGCATCAGTTTATTTACAAACTGATCCACGCTAGATAGATTGAATGTTGATTGTTGCTATTTTTAGACACTATATATATATATATATATATAATATTGGTGTCACGATATCTCAGTAGCATGAGTTCGAATCCCGGCGAGGGAAGAACAAAAATTTGCGAAAGCAAATTTACAGATCTAACATTGTTGGGCTGATGTTTAGACGAGTTGTATATACAGAATGTACACAGCCATGTATCGCCATCACTGCTGGTGATCCGATGGATCAATCTGTTGTAGAGTTGTCACTGGTTCAGACGTACTTATAAATATAATTATTTCTGTGACTGTATCTTGCATTAATTTGTAGGATCCTTTACAATAGATATTTCAGCTGATCTGTAACAACTCCATCATCATGCCTTATATATCATGTACTGTATTACGACGCTAGATTAAAACTGACGAGGAAAGGTAACACCCGGCCACCGAAAGCTTTTTTTTTGAAGCCTAGGTGGTCGTGTGGTCTAGCGCGTCGGATACAGTGCAGGCGATTTGGTGTCACGATATCTCAGTAGCATGAGTTCGAATCCCGGCGAGGGAAGAACAAAAATTTGCGAAAGCAAATTTACAGATCTAACATTGCTGGGCTGATGTTTAGTATTTTCGGAAAATGTTGCGCAACACAGAGCATGCTTTGTCCTTCGTTACGCTAAAATGAGACAAACTACCAGACTCCAAAATGATGTTAAATTGATCACTAAACCGGTAGCATCACAATAGACAAACAAAAAACTCAATTCTCGTCAACTTCGGAGTTTGTTTGGCCTTTTAACTTGTTTGATTCGAGCGTCACTGATGATAGACGAAACTCGCGTCTGGCGTGCAAAATTGTAAGCCTGGAATCTATGATGAGTCTATTTTATACCATGAGTAGATACGAGTTCTTAACAAAGAAAGACTTTATATTACGAGAAGAGAAAATTTGTTATCAAAGAAAGACTGAATACCATGAGATGACACGAATCCATATCAAACAAAGACTGAATATCATACTAATATGACACGAATTCTGATCGAAATAGGTTGAATACCATGAGAAGACACGAATTCTGGTCAAACAAAGACTGAATACCTTGAGATGAAAAGAATTCTGATAATAAAAAACAGAATACCATGAGATGACACGAATTCTGATCAAACAAAGACTTAATATCATGAGAAGACACGAATTCTATCGTACAAAGACTGAATACCATGAGAAGACACGAATTCTGATCGTACAAAGACTGAATACCATGAGAAGACACGAATTCTGATCAAACAAAGACTGAATACCATGAAATGACACGAATTCTGATCGAACAAAAACTGAATACCACGAGATGACACGAATTCTGATTAAACAAAGACTTAATACCATGAGATGACACGAATTCTGTTCGAACAAAGACTGAATACCTTGAGATGACACGAATTCTGAACAAACAAAGACTTAATACCACGAGATGACACGAATTATGATCAAACAAAGACTTAATACCATGAGATTACACGAATTCTGTTCCAACAAAGACTTGATACCACGAGATGACACTAAGTCTGATCAAGCAAAGACTGAATGACATGACATGACACAAATTCTGATAAAAATAAAAGCAAAGTCGGCCTTCTCGGTAATTCCTTTTAAGCTTTAGTATTAATAGCCTCCTAATTTTATTTACAAAACTGTTGTTCAGTATTTTAGTTTTTAGTAAATTACACGACCAGTTATTCAATTTGAAAGATCCTTACTGATTATTTTGCCAACAATCTGCAAGTTTATTTGCTGCAACGTATCCAAAATTGATGATAATGTGTCTGTTGCATGGAGATCTTGCTTTTATGCCAGGTTGGTTTCAATCAGTTGTATCCTATTT